>JBCFYV010000012.1:119226555-119684055 GCA_039000515.1 Timema cristinae | reverse complement strand
ATACACACATACATACACACATACATACACACATACATACATACATACATACATACTTCCCGATACGAGTCATACCATCTCTTTTATTCTTAAAACTCTTAATGTTTCTCTTTCCCACACATTCATCTAAAACATTTAGTCACGCCTTACATGGCCTACCTTTTTCTTTTTATCCACACACTCTACCTTCATATACGGGTGGGGACGAAACCATTAGACGAATATTAACTTGAAAACTAACGCTTTAATTGGAAAGCAAATATTTACTAGTTATTATTATTATTATTAGCACCGCGTCTTACTACCCGTTCGGGTTATACGCACTTACGCTAATGTGTAATGGTAGGGTGATTGTGAGATGAAATGAAGGACCTACAGTTTAACGTGGAATCCGAACCACGGTGGAGGCCTGGTATTCCCCACATTCACAAGATGTCTGGTCAGAGGTGAAGGAAGGGTTTGGTAATCAGATAAATCTGTGCCGTGACCGAGGATTGAACCCCGGTCGCCAGCACAGAAGTCTGACACCTTACCCCTAGACCACCAGGTCACCTAAATTTACTAGTTAATTAAAAGCAAACTACATGCTACAATTTTTCACTTTTTGAAGAAAATGTCTCTAATGCGAATTCCACTGGACGTCAGATAAATCTCAATACATTGTCCATCACTTTCCTCAGTATGGCTCGCATAGTTGTTTCTACCCCACCCTATATTTGTACAATGAAGTAATCACCCTTATCTAATGGAGAATGGGGGGTGGGGGGGGGGGTAGGGGCGTACAGGTTCTGCCCTTGTGAAATCAAACAAACAAATACGTTTGGGTTTTATAATATTAATGACGATAAAGATTAAATATCTTTTGTAAGACAGGAAGGGCGCAGTACAGTTCCAAATAATTTCTTTTACAGTTCTAAAAATAGGTGCGTGTGGTTATAAAAAAAAAGAATGAGGTTCCAAAGTAAATATTTATCAACCTAGTGGGTGACGTATTTTTCTCTCTATTAAAATTGTGCAGCTCTAAATCAAATTTGGGGAAGTTCTAAAATGTGCTTAAAATTTCCTTTGGAGAAGGAAGTCACTGTATTGTGAGGTAAGAAGAGTTGTAGCAGGCGTTCGAGTGTCCTATTAGACCTACCAGTGTCCTAATCACCAGTAGATCAGCCAGCGCCAACGAAGCAACTGATACCTCGTTATATAACCAGTCTATTTCACAAATTTCGTAACGGACCCTCGCAGCCTCGAAAAATGGGTTCCCTATTCACTCGGCATCTTTAAGTCCAGAGCTAAATTATATTCAGCACTCGAGTTTATTTAGATGACAGCTCAAAACATTACTAGAAATAGTATCAAATATAATACTAAGCTAACAGTTGACATCTGTCACTTTGGACAGCTGTGATGGAAAAAACAATATGGTATTGTATTAATTTGATACTAAACCACAGTAATTTAGTCCAATATTATTTATAATTCATTTGAGGTCAGGCACAAAGCTTATTTATATTTTTATTCCAATTAAAAAAATAATTATTCACAGCACTTTAACCAAAGATCTAACAAATATAGTTTCAAAATGGTGACCCTGACGAATTTAAGCCATGTGATTGATCATGACGCAAACAAGTTTTGCTGTTGCTGACTCCAAACTCACCTTTTCATCTGATGTTTTATCTCCAACCTTCATAGTTTGTGCTGTTGGTGACTCCAAACTCATCTTTTCATTTGATGTTTTATCTCCAACCTTCACAGTTTGTGCTGTTGGTGACTCCAAACTCATTTTTTCATTTGATGTTTTATCTCCAACCTTCACAGTTTGTGCTGTTGGTGACTTCAAACTCACCTTTTCATCTGATGTTTTATCTCCAACCTTCATAGTTTGTGCTGTTGGTGACTCAAAACTCACCTTTTCATCTGATGTTTTATCTCCAACCTTCATAGTTTGTGCTGTTGGTGACTCCAAACTCACCTTTTCATCTGATGTTTTATCTCCAACCTTCATAGTTTGTGCTGTTGGTGACTTCGAACTCATCTTTTCATTTGATGTTTTATCTCCAACCTTCATAGTTTGTGCTGTTGGTGACTCCAAACTCATCTTTTCATCTGATGTTTTATCTCCAATCTTCATAGTTTGTGCTGTTGGTGACTCCAAACTCATTTTTTCATTTGATGTTTTATCTCCAACCTTCATAGTTTGTGCTGTTGGTGACTTCAAACTCACCTTTTAATCTGATGTTTTATCTCCAACCTTCATAGTTTGTGCTGTTGGTGACTCCAAACTCATTTTTCTTTTGATGTTTTATCTCCAACCTTCACAGTTTGTGCTGTTGGTGACTTCAAACTCATCTTTTCATTTGATGTTTTATCTCCAACCTTCACAGTTTGTGCTGTTGGTGACTCCAAACTCATTTTTTCATTTGATGTTTTATCTCCAACCCTCACAGTTTGTGCTGTTGGTGACTCCAAACTCATTTTTTCATTTGATGTTTTATCTCCAATCTTCATAGTTTGTGCTGTTGGTGACTCCAAACTCATTTTTTCATTTGATGTTTTATCTCCAACCTTCATAGTTTGTGCTGTTGGTGACTTCAAACTCACCTTTTAATCTGATGTTTTATCTCCAACCTTCATAGTTTGTGCTGTTGGTGACTCCAAACTCATTTTTTCATTTGATGTTTTATCTCCAACCTTCATAGTTTGTGCTGTTGGTGACTCCAAACTCATTTTTTCATTTGATGTTTTATCTCCAACCTTCACAGTTTGTGCTGTTGGTGACTCCAAACTCATCTTTTCATCTGATGTTTTATCTCCAATCTTCATAGTTTGTGCTGTTGGTGACTCCAAACTCATTTTTTCATTTGATGTTTTATCTCCAACCTTCACAGTTTGTGCTGTTGGTGACTTCAAACTCACCTTTTAATCTGATGTTTTATCTCCAACCTTCATAGTTTGTGCTGTTGGTGACTTCGAACTCATCTTTTCATTTGATGTTTTATCTCCAACCTTCATAGTTTGTGCTGTTGGTGACTCCAAACTCATCTTTTAATCTGATGTTTTATCTCCAACCTTCATAGTTTGTGCTGTTGGTGAATCCAAACTCATTTTTTCATTTGATGTTTTATCTCCAACCTTCACAGTTTGTGCTGTTGGTGACTTCAAACTCACCTTTTAATCTGATGTTTTATCTCCAACCTTCATAGTTTGTGCTGTTGGTGACTTCAAACTCACCTTTTCATCTGATGTTTTATCTCCAACCTTCATAGTTTGTGCTGTTGGTGACTCCAAACTCACCTTTTCATCTGATGTTTTATCTCCAACCTTCATAGTTTGTGCTGTTGGTGACTTCGAACTCATCTTTTCATTTGATGTTTTATCTCCAACCTTCATAGTTTGTGCTGTTGGTGACTTCAAACTCACCTTTTCATCTGTTGTTTTATCTCCAACCTTCACAGTTTGAGCTGTTGGTGACTCCAAACTCACCTTTTCATCTGATGTTTTATCTCCAACCTTCATAGTTTGAGCTGTTGGTGACTTCAAACTCACCTTTTCATCTGATGTTTTATCTCCAACCTTCATAGTTTGTGCTGTTGGTGACTCCAAACTCACCTTTTCATCTGATGTTTTATCTCCAACCTTCATAGTTTGTGCTGTTGGTGACTCCAAACTCACCTTTTAATCTGATGTTTTATCTCCAATCTTCATAGTTTGTGCTGTTGGTGACTCCAAACTAATTTTTTCATTTGATGTTTTATCTCCAACCTTCACAGTTTGTGCTGTTGGTGACTTCAAACTCACCTTTTAATCTGATGTTTTATCTCCAACCTTCATAGTTTGTGCTGTTGGTGACTTCAAACTCACCTTTTCATCTGATGTTTTATCTCCAACCTTCATAGTTTGTGCTGTTGGTGACTCCAAACTCACCTTTTCATCTGATGTTTTATCTCCAACCTTCATAGTTTGTGCTGTTGGTGACTCCAAACTCATCTTTTCATCTGATGTTTTATCTCCAATCTTCATAGTTTGTGCTGTTGATGACTCCAAACTCATCTCTGCCAATATTGAATAAACGACCTGCAAATGACATATTAATATGAGATGGATATCATACAATTAATTTATATATCATCGCGTCTCACCACCCTTGGGTTATGATAGTTGTTTTAGCGATTATAAATGTTATATTTAGATGAAGTGTACCTGCAGTTGAGTGGAAAACCATTTAGTAAAAAAACCACTCACAGTACACCCGACCGAGATTAGAACCTTGATCTCTCCGTCATCAGTAGTCCATTCTACTATGAGGGTAGTGCCTTAGACCACTTAGCCATCCAAGTGGGTTACATATTCATAACTGTATAGTGATTTATATGTCACGATACACAAATATCTGTTAAATATCAGCCTAATTTCATAATAAAATTTGGCAATATTGGCAGCTGGCTCCGAGAAAACTTCTGCGAAGTCTTTACGTGTTATGATTTTATAAGTTTTGATTTTGAAATAACAAGAGCATTTACACTTATTATTAAACCGTTTCACAGTTACAATTAGATTAATAAAAAAAAGTGTGCCTCCATTTTATGTGGCGTGGATAGATAACTTTTCTCTGGCTGAGAGCCTTAGCTTTATCATGTGCCTATAAGAGTGTTCCTATCTACACTAAATAAAGACCGCGGAGTGATCCCAACTCTTATATTTAACAATACTCTCTCGTAAGTTAAGCTCTGGTTGACTTCTTGCTATGATAACAATACCAATGAGAAAGTTTTATTTATTCTTGAACATTGACTAGTTTGTTGTTAATCAGAACTTTTCTATCAAATGTGTGTAGTAGATGATTCTAGATATTCCTCTTTCTCTCTCGCTCAATCTCTCCTGGACAATTATATATATATTTATATTTAAATCTATCAAACATTTTTCTATTATTTCTTTTAGAATGTGTATATATACACACACAAATATACACATTCTAAAAAAAATAATAGAAGAATGTTTGAAAGATTTTTAAAAAATAATCAGAAAATGAGATGGCTCACCGATCAACGAGTTAAGTAATTACTCCGCGCATGCGTTTGGCTGAGGCTGCCATTGTGTCGCATAACTTGCACGTTCAGTGTGCCGTGAGGACACACGACAAATAATAGTGTGCCGTGAACAAACAAAGATTGAGAACCAATGACCTAGAGTTTCAAAATGCCGCGTTCATCAATACATTTGTTTAGTGTGAGATATTAGAATCCAGAAATGTCGTGATATATGTTGTTGACGGCTGACGTTAGTTAGTTAGGTTGAGATCATTTACTAAAAATGTTATATATTGTTTATTAAAATATTTTGGTTCTATCCTGTGATATTCTACTAAATATTTAGAGTTAATTTAGTTCGTTTAACTATTTACATTCTTTTGATTTATATAAGTTTTGTTTTATTATTATTAGCACCGCGTCTTGCTACCCCCTCGGGTTGTACGCACTTACGCTAATGTGTAATGGTAGGGTGATTGTGAGATGAAATGAAGAACCTAAAATTTAACGTGGAATCCGAACCACGGTGGAGGTCTGGCATTCCCCACATTCACAAAATAATTAGCAGTAATGTTAGTAGTAGTAGTAGTAAATAAACATCCGCTTTGATGGCCGCACGGTCCAACGCGCTAATCTCGCAATGGACTAGACTGCCGATGACAAGGAAAATTAGGGTTCGATTCTAGTCGCATGGACTTGGGGAGGTTGTTCTTAAATGGTTTTACACTCACTTCAAGAAAATGTGGTACTATTCATCTAATTTCAACCTTCCTCACCAGTAACACATTAGCGTAATTAGTACATAAGCGTATAACCTGAACGCGTAGTAAGACGCTGTGCTAAAAAAAAGTAGTAAAGAAACAAATGAATGCGAACCTTTGTAGATTCCTGTCCACCCCTCCACTACCCTCTTCTTATAACCCATTTGTCTCGTAACACACTATAGTGTGAAGTGTGTTAGACTCAAAGTGTCACCTCTACAATTTAACCCATCCACCGGAAGCCGCCACTACAGATAATGTTTACCTCTGCTGCTCTAATAACCCATCTAGCAATAAAGATCTAACAATGGTAGGTCGATTGCAACAGTGAGGAGAAAATCTGATAATTATTACAGTAACACCTCAACAATGTGTTTGACCACCTTCATTTGTTATTAGTTTAAATTTCTTAACAATAACCCGCCTCGGTGGCGTAGTTGGCTAACGCGCTTGTCGTTTTAAGCTCAACTACTGAGGACGGGGAGATCGAGGTTCGAATCTCGGTCGGGTGAACTGGGGGTGGTTTTTCCTAAATGGTTTTCCATTCTCCCTCCACGCAAATGCGGGTTCACTTCCTCTAATTCAACCTTCCCAATTCCTAATCCATTAGCGTAATTAGTACTTAAAGCGTATAACCCGAACGGGTAGTAAGACGCGGTGCTAATTATTATTATTATTCTGAACAATAATTTAGAATAATTAGAATATGGAAATGAGAGTATTTATTTACAATCGTCTTGGTTATAAAAAACTTGCCACAAATAAATCAATTAGGTAAATAAATCATGTTTGTAATTTGCATCAACATTCAATTATTATTAAGACAATAAAATGCATCACTTAGTGGGATAATGCATCGCAGAGTTATTTGTTGCAGTTTTTTTTAGCAAAGTTTATTTACATATAAAACTTAGGAGACAAAATATCGTTCCAATGCTTAGTTGACCATATTGTTTAGTAGTTGTTGATTAGTGACTTCTAAGGTAACTAATATAAAATTAAAACAAAACTTAGGTAACCTGGAGGTCTAGGGTTAAGGTGTAGGACTTCTATGCTGGGGGTCCAGGGTTCAATCCTCGGTCACGGCACAAATTTATCTGATTACCAAACCCTTCCTTCACCTCTAACAAGACGTGTATTAATCACAACTTGTGAATGTGGGGAATGCCAGGCCTCTACCGTGGTTCGGATCCCACGTTAAACTGTAGGTCCTCCATTTCATCTCACAATCACCCTACCATTGCACATTAGCGTAAGTGCGTATAACCCGAAAGTAGTAAGATGTGGTGCTAATAATAATAAAAAAACAAAACTTGTATAAATCAAAAGAACGTAAATATTATACGAACTGAATTAACTGTAAATATTTAGTAGAATATCACAGAATAGAACCAAAATTATTTAAATAAACAATAAATAACATTTTTAGTAAATGATCTCAACCTAACTAAACCTAACGTCAGCCGCCAACAACATATGTCACGACATTTCTGGATTATAATATCTCACACTAAACAAATGTATTGATGAACGTGGCATTTTGAAACTCTAGGACATTGGTTCTCAATCTTTGTTTGTTCACGGCACACTATTATTAGTCGTGTGTCCTCACGGCACACTGAACGTGCAAGTTATGCAACACAATGGGAGCCTCGGCCAAACGCATGCGCGGAATAATTACTTAACTTGTTGATTGTTGAGCCATCTCATTCTCTGATTTTTTAAAAATCTTTCAATTTTTTTTTATTATTTCTTAAAAAAAAAGAGATATATATAACACCCCATCTTATTACCCTTTCGACTTATACCCTTATGTCCTAATTACACTGTTAGGGGTTAGGAAGGTTAAATTTAGAGGAAGTGCAACAACATTTCCGTGGAGGGAGAGTGTATAGCCATTAAGGAATAGCTCCCCTCAGTGCACCCAACCGGTATTGAACACCGATCTTCCAATCTTCAGCAGTCTAGTCCAACACGAGGGTAGCGCGTTAGACCATGCATCCACTGAAGTGGGTAAAAAGAAATAGTGGATGCAACTCCTATTTTTTCTAAAATCAACTTTCATAACTTCGAGAATTTAGGGGCACACTCTTTGAGAACCACTGCTCTAGACCTATAAGATTTCTTGGTCCCATTCCAATCATTCTCCTAAAAAATATTTTCAAATTGGTTTGTATGAACAAATTATACGAAATTTTTATTTACTGACGCGTGAAAATAGAGTATTGGTTGAGATAATTTTTATACAATCATATCTTAATATTTTTCACCAAAATACTTACTAAAGTCTGTTCAGCGTAGGAATTTTTTTCTAAAAGGCCATTTTTCTACCAGAAATCTATTAAATAGTAGCATTTTGGTAGGAAAAAAGAGCTTTCAGAGATTAATTTCTGCCGTGAATGGAGTATAGGCATAGCCCTGCTTTTATGGTGAATAAAAAAGCCCAATTTCGTTTTTAAGTTTCCCAAAAGCGGTGAATTACAAAAATCTATTTTTGCGACGAAAATATCGAATTAAGACAAAAGCGTTAAAAAAGTGGTTTTTACCAAACTTTCGTGATTAAGGTGACTTTGTTGGGTTAAAAATAGACCTTCAGGACAATGTTTGAAACAGGTAAACTAAACATATTGAAGTGAAAACAAAAAATTACATTTTGTTTGGACAAAACGGTAAAAAAAAAAACACTAGTCCGCAAAAAAATGTGCTGTCAACTTATTAAAAAATTAAGATTTAGCGGCAGCTGGTCCGGGAAAAGTATGCACAAGTCAAAAAGACAAAATATTACACAAACATTTATTTTTCAATATCCCAAAATATTAGCGTGAATGCCGAAAATCGCGACTAAATCGCGATTATCGCGGACATCGTTTAAAATCGCGAATATCGCGCTAAAACGCCGATTTCGCGAATTATCGCGACAATTCTGAGCATATATTTGCAATCAGGGTAACCTGAAATGTGAACATCTGAAAGAAAAAATGCCATATCTAACATTCGCGAATTATCGCGATCCTCCACAAACATAGGGCTCTGAGTATAGGCATACACAGTTTAATAGGTCCGACAATATATTGAAATATATTAGCTGTGGGGTGAGCGATTAACAAATAAATTAAGATTGTTTAAACACAATAGTTACTGTCGTGCAGACTTAAATACTCACAGGTTTATAGTTGAGGAGTAAGTGGTTAGGTTGAACCAGTTGACACTGTGTTTGGACTGGACACTTATCACTAGACTGACTGACTGACTGACTGACGCAATCTCTGGGCTTGCCACTTGAGTGTGGGTCTTTGTTCCTTTCTTGCTGAGTCGAACTACCGAGTCATTCGTCCCAACTTAATAAATATCGTTCAGAAAATGTCAAAGATGAATGACAAGGAACTACTAAATAGTTTCGGATATTTCCAGACAGGTGTGTGTGTGTCTCTCAAACAGGAATTTAAATCAAATTTAGACTTCTTAATGAATATTATGGTTCAAGTGGAAGTGAGGGTAACTTAGTTTTACAACACATGGTGTGTCACTGTTGGCGATCTTGGGTAATGAGAATGGTACTTCCCCATACTACCAACACCTTATGGCAGTGTTACCAATTTAACTTTTTTTTCCCAGCTATATATAGTTTCTTTCCTTCAAAGTCGGTCTGGTGGAATTTCTAGCATTAAAAAAAAACATATGATTACGCTTTTAGCTAACGAGAAATAAATACTTTACGTTTGTGTTTTTTTAAATTGTTTTCTTAATTTTGTATAAATTTAAAAGTGAAGTAGATAACTTGCGGTTTAAGTTCTACAAAATTGACTCAACAGATCTTCGAGGGTATTCCCCGACCCACAAATCTAGTCTAGAAAAAAGGATTGGGGGGGGGGGGATTCCCGTCTGAAAAGATTATTTGGGAAGGACCCGTGTCCTTACTCTCGCAATATACTGTAATGTGTATTGCCGATGACAGTAAGATCGTGGTTCGATCTCGATTGGATGTATACTGTGTGTGTGGTTTTTTCATAAATGATTTTCAACTTTCTCTCCGCAAATTCGTGTACACCTCCTATAAATTCAACCTTACAGTTTAAGTCTGTGTGAATCAAATAATTTAAATTTAGAATCGAAGCTGAATCTTTGCTTACTAACTTGATTCGAATATGTAATCCTTTAAATTTTTCGAATCGAATCCGTATATATAAATTGAGTCCAATATATATATATTTTTTTTTTCAAAACGCTGTGTCCGAATAATTGAAATATTTTGAGAGTCACAGGTTTTTATAGTCAAGGGAAATAATGAATCTATGATAACTTCTTTAAAATGTTAAATTATCCAAATGTTTGACTTTTCGATTTTAGTTTTGTATTTTAACATCAAATACGAATCTGGGATCTATTTCGATTTGAAATTTCAAACACTATTCAAACAAAAAAAAAAAAAAAAAAAAAAAAAAAAAAGCAAATATGAATACTTAAGGGTACCGCCTCAGCAAGCGAGAAATTGCCGCGCAGCTCTAACGCAATATTTAATTTTACGATAAGTTATTTCAAAACATGGTTCACGCCAAAATAAATTTTAAAGATTCCAACAAGGCTCCTTACCCTCAAAAACTCTATTGTTTGAGTTTTATTAATAGAAACAAATGTATAAATATATAACATTAGCTCATTTTCAACGACTTTTTAATCAGATTTACGTAGTTATGAGACTAGTTACTACTACTAATATTATTAGCACCGCGTCTTACTACCCGTTCGGGCTATACGCACTTACGCTAATGTGTAATGGTAGGGTGATTGTGAGATGAAATGGAGGACCTACAGTTTAACGTGGGATCCGAACCACGGTGGAGGCCTGCAGGGCTATTATGACCATTCGACGCAAAGTTAGTTGCTACCGCTAGTTAGCTTCACTTTAGAGGAAAAGATAGCGTTTGGGTTATTATGACCACCACACTTTGTATCGTCCGCTAATTTTAGCTTCGACTTTACTTCTAGCGTTAACGCACAGAATAAAATCAGTTTGCGTCAACAGTTGGCAACACTTTTCCAAAGAATATTACCTTTTAAGAAGTTAGAGGTTAGAAATTAGCTACATTTATTTCAAGAATGCTGGTGTTCATAACTGAACATTATTCATTTATTTTTATTTTCCCAAACAGCTGATCACAAGTCACATTATTTGCAAGGACGATTTAGCCTAGCTTAATTTAATAAATCACTTGCATAATTTTGTTTGCTTACGATTTGAAAAGAAAAAATACTAGGCCTAAATTATTCAATACACATAACATATTGTAGTCAAAAAACATGTGAGCTATGCATTAAAATAGTAATGTCACATGGGGAAATGAATAAATTAGTATGAGAAGTTGGCTAATAAAGAAACAATGTTTTTGTAAGATGTATGCTTTATGACCCAATACTTTATTCTTCATATATTCATGTTGATACTGGAACAAGTGTGTTTTATTATATTAATTAAAAATAATTTCAACAGTTTATAATGTAGACTTCTCCTTATATTTAGGCCTATTTTAATTTAAAATGACTTTAATTTATAACTAAAAAAAATATGCCTTATAAAACTTTCTTTTCAAAAACAACATTTAACAAACCGTATATTAATATTTTGTATTTTGGCTTTCATAGTAGCCCTATTTTAAAACCGTCCTCGATTTTGTCAAGCCAAAAATCGAACGTTCAAAGATATAAGCCTACAGTAAGGTGTTTTTAAGTTTTATATTGTTTGATTGAGTTGAGGTTTGATAAAGAAAACTTCCTATCTATACAGTACTCCAACTGAACATATATAATCCGACTTTGTGCTAATTTTATTAATTTACAGTGTTAAAAAGGTTCTCACGTTTGAGATTGAATCAAATATGCGGTGTTATGATCTTAGAAAATAAAACTAATTACTTAAAGTTGATGAAAGCGTTCAAGATCTCCCAAAAATTGTGTTCACACTGAATATTTTCGACAACTTAATGTCAGTCGTCCTACTAAGTTAACAAAAAAAGTGAATGAGAGGGTGGTTTGGATGGCTAAAAATAATAAAATGCCTCTTTTACTCAAAGGAAATTATTGAGACTTTAGTTAAGTGATTAAGAATATAAGGATATTTTATTTCTTTATAATGATTTGTTTGCAATTTATTCTCTTCACTATAACTAGATTTAACTAATTATTGATTTCAGATAACTTTAGTAAACCTTTTATGATTAAAATGTAGGCCTAAACCAAACCGCATGCAAATATTAAGCTAGAGCCTATTTAGTTATTTCCAGTCTTGGCTACAATATTTCATAGGCCTACAACTCACATTAATGTGGTTAGTAACTACTACTGTAAGTACGATTCAGTTTAAATATGATTACATCATTAAAGTTTTGTTGAGACATCTTAAACATATTATTTTATCACCTGAATTATCAGTGTATTGATGGTGAATAGTAATGCATTTTGATAATGTTGTGTTTCAAATAAAATACATTCAGTGTAAGTGTACTATCCCCACTCTTGGCCTAAATTATGATTTAGGCCTATTTAAATTTAGATTATGTGAAACACACACAAAAAGTTTTGAGGTAATTATATTGGGCTAATGAGATGGCAAGTTTAAATAATGTAACACAAAACACGTAATAAATTACAAAAACTAGCAAATATAACCTCGTAACGCAAACCAAAGGACAAGTAAAATGTCTGCGCAACTTAGCGTCACTCTACTAGAGAAATATTTGCGCTCGCAAGGACTTTGCTTTCGCAAAGTGGTCGGCCATAATAACTTTTGACGCAAAGTCTAGCGTCTTTCTGCTAACGGTCGCAAATTCGTTTTGCGTCGTGGTCATAATAACACTGCTGGCATTCCCCACATTCACAAGCTGTGATTAATACACGTCTTGTCAGAGGTGAAGGAAGGGTTTGGCAATCAGATAAATCTGTGCCGGGACCGAGGATTGAACCCCGGACTCCTAGCACAGAGGTCCGACACCTTACCCCTAGTCCGACCGATCACCGAAAACTACGATATGAGACTAGGCTTGGTGAAAAAGGGCTGTAGATCTACTTCTTCCAATAAATACGGTAATTGTTGAGATATTTGAGAACTATCAGCGAGCTTTCTTCTTTACCTTGAAGTTTCATAGTTTTTCTTCCCCATTTTCTTATTTACATGACAGGTTGGTTGTAAGTGGAGGCTAAAAGGGAGTACAAGCTTAGACATAATATCAGTTCCATAAAACGATACATACCATTGTGTTCTAAGCCGTGTGACCTGACAGTGATCGATACTTTCTCGCTGACCGAGGTGACCGCCTTAACAAGATTCAAATCCGGATCCGAGATTTTGAAGCGTCACACAGGCTTACCAAAGTTAGAAACTGATGTGGGCTTTTTGTCGATATTAATGTGTAGAATTTGTATTTACCAAGGATTATGTTTAAGGAATTTGTAAATTTAAATAACCACTTAACCCATTTCAGAAGCCGCATGCTCTATCTAAGGCAGACACTCTCGCAAAAGACTGGACTTCCTTTGATGGAGAGATAAGGGTTCGAATACCAGTCGGGTGTACTAGGGGTGGTTTTCATAAATTTGTATTTTACTCTCTTTCCACGCAAATGAGGGTACAATTAATCTAAATCCAACCTTCCTCATCTCTATCACAATATTATAATTTGTATATATACGTACAGCCCGAACATTTAGAAAGACGCAGAGCTAAAAAACCCGCTTAATTAAAAGTCCCATTATTAACTAAACTGCTAGTGCTCAGCCTGTACTCTGGCCGTGTTCAGCATCGTCCTTGCAAACAGGCCTTACTTTGGCCCGGTCTTATAACTCCTGGATAAATATTAATCTGGCAGATAAATATTTCTATTTGGACGATAAGTTAAAAGTGCGTCTTATGAGTACCTGATAGCATTTATCTGCCAGATAAAATGTATTTATACATCACATTTTTATCGGGAGGTTTAAGTACCTGATAAATTTTATCTGGAAGTTAAAATGGTTGTTGCCATAGTTGTTTTTAATGAGGTTTTGCCAATCAGAATCTGTTTTTAGGTTAAAATCTTGGTTCACGTGTTTAGTAAGCATAGGCCCAGGTGCTAACTATATAAAGTTAGAACATTTAATTCACATTTTTACATAAATTAACAAGCTATTTGTAGAGTTATATTTATATAAGAACAAATTATCAAAATGTGAGTACAATAGATGAAATTTTGTAAACGTTGTACCCAACCAACTATTGCCCACATTTTGGCAGACAGTGAAATTAGTACTTTCAAGACAACTTAGTTTCTGCACCCACGTGACGCTATCTGTTTACTAACACTCGTTTGGCCGCCATTATTTAACAAATGTTGAGCGTTCTCACCACTAGCTAGGTTGTAGCGCTATCAGCAGGGCTTATACGCATGCGCGCACCAGTAAAAACAGTACCAACCTTACGTGTTCTGAATAAAAATATATTTATCCTACAGATAACTATCTGGCAGATAAATTCAGTTCATAATACGCGTAAAATATGAAAGTAGCTGATAACCTTTATCTGGTCGCTTACTTTAACCTCTCGATAGCAATATTTATCTGGTAGTCATAAGACCTGCCCTTAATACCTTAAATATGAGGACAGCTATACGATTATTATTATTATTATTATTATTATTATTATGGTGTTCTGTCTTAAGACAGAACAATTCCTTTTTTCAGTGGCCGTCAATGTGCCCTGTCCTGTAACTCCTCCTTCACCCCCTAAAAGTTTCTTCTTTCCCTCAACCTTTCCTTCTATGACGTCACATAGATGACAGTTCCTCCTAAGGATGTGTCCTATCTAGTTTGCTTTGTACTGAAGAATCTCATCCAAAATAGTTCCCTTCTCACCCACTCTTCTTAGGACTTGTTCATTTGTCCCCTGTCTGCCCACCTAATCTTCTCAAGTCTTCTCCACAACATTTCTAAGCTCTCCAAGTATTTCTTTTCCATCTTCCTGAGAGTCCAAGTTTCTGCGCCATACAGCACGATACTCCAAATGTAGTATTTCACCAGTTTCTCCCTCAGCTCCAAACTCAACTTGCTGATCTGCAGTAACCTCTTCTTGTTGAAATCTTCCTTGGCTATGGCAATCCTCGACCTACCTAATTTCTTTAGTGCAGCAGGCGTCTTTTGTCAGCAGACCTCTCAGGTACTTGAACTGCACTATGCTTTCCAACTCCTGGTTTCCAACTCCTTGTTTCCCATTTTAATTTTCAGTGGCTCTTCATTTTTTGAAATCACCATCACTTTTGACCTCTCACTGTTGATCTCCATTCTAAATCTTCTCCCTGTCTCCATCAGTGTATCCATATTTTCCTGTAACTCCTATGAAATTAAAACTAAATTTGGTGTAATCACCATAAATAATAACTATGAGCTAGGAGGTTATCTCTATTTAAATATACTGTACATCTAAACATGTCTACTATAAATTACAGTGGCACCTGGATAAATCGAACTTGAAAGGACCAGGAAAAAAATCTAACTATTTAAAAATTTGAATTAAATAAGTTTATTAAAAGGAATTCCCTTTTCCACTTCCTTTATCACCGCTACTTTTGCAGCCAGAGTTAATGATTTATAGGACTGTGGCTTGGACAGTGACATCACGATACACACACACAAACACTACTGTACAGTATGTACTAAACTAAACTAAAACTAAACAACAAAACAAAATAAACTCGCACGTCACAAGAATATCGCTACGACCTAATCACTAAGAACAGCGCACGTAACCGCTCAAGAGGTTTGACCTTGACTAACAGAGTATAGAACTGTACGAAGACATATGTGTGAGCGGGGGAGGGGGTTAAGAAGGGTACTGACCGCATTCCAACGTCTCCTCCCCTGTTTTCAAAAATAGAACAACACGGCGCCGCAACTAGAAGTAGGAAATCAATCCTACACAGTACATTACTACTTACGAAAAGTTCGAACTAACCAAAACAAAATTCTAACTATCCATGATTTTTTAACATTGTTTTAATACAAAATTCACGGGACCAGACGAAAATTTCTAATTAAAGACGATTTCGAATTACGGAAGTTCAAACTAGTCAAGTTCCACTGTATATGTATATTTATCAATATTATTATAATATATTTATCAATATTATTATAATATATGTGTGTTATTTATTATATTTGAATGTGCTATTTATTATTTGTAGTCTGCGTCTAACCCACATTCAGCACACCCGCATATTTACACTAATGAAGTAGGGAGTAGAAAGGTAAGATTTATGGGAAGTGTACCAGCATTTTACTAAAGATCTAACGGGAAACTATTTAAGAAAAAAAAAACTGACATTCACGTCACCGTGAACCAAATGATATGAGAATGACTACTTTATCCACGTGTTAACATGTGCGGATGTTAAATTTTATGGTTATATTAACAGTAATAAATATAATGATGAGTCTAGGCTACATCACTGGTAGCCCAGTAGTGGAGATATTAGCCATTATTAATGGACCGTTGCATAGTGGACGCCCGAACGTACTAACTGACCGTACCAGTGGCGGCTCGTAGCTTAAATTAGTGGGGGTGCAGCTCCAGAATTTTTTTAGCCTTTGTTTTAAAATTGCGTAAAAGGAAAAAAATGTATAAAAAGAAAATTTATTGAGGAGATTGATAAAATCTTATTTACTTACTTTAACTTAATTTGTTACAGTTCAAGCTTGATCTATTCATTTAAAAATGAAATCCATTTCTTCTTGTTTTAATTTGCGCAAAAAGTTCGATAATTTTCTCCTTGATCTCTGGATGACAATTGAGGAAATTTTTCTCCATTGAAAGTATTGCAAGCACATTTAGTCTTTCTGTTAAATAAAAGAACTGAAAAAATGAATAAATCTAATTCTACACTCTTCTACACGTTATCACATTCAAGAATATGGTGCACGGGTTTTAAGCAAAACACACGCTGATTAAAAAAAAAATTCCTTCTACCATCACGGCAGAGCCGGCACTGCGAGAGCAACAGTGCTCTCTCTACCTAGTAGCCTTACCTTCCTGTACATCCTTTTCATGGAGGTTCTTTCCATGTCCTGATGAGATTAGGTGATGCTGAGCATGAAGGTGATAGTATGAGGGTGATAGTAAGTATTAGGGTGTGGGACCAATGGAAATTCTTAAACATAAATCTAAAACTAATTAACCAAACAATGGTTACAGTGGGAATTAATCCCCTTTCCAAAAAAAAATCCTCTTCTACTAACCGGGACCACTATACCACAAGGCTGGTTAGTTAGGGGGTTAATTTATATTTAAGAGAGTGGATACAAATTATCGCGCTTTTAGGTTAAAATTTTACGCAAATTCGGTAAATATTTTTTTTTACTACTATGCATTAAAGAATAAAAAAACCATCATACGTGTGGGTCACATGGTCTAAGGCATCAGACTTTGACTAAATTTGATTGATGTTGGCCGAAATGGTTGGGGTTCAAATCTTGGCCGGGTGAAATATTTAACAGTTTTAGACATATTATTTTACTATCCTATTTATAGCTTATGTGGATGAATTTCCTCTTAGCCACCCCTTATTTCCTACCCTTTATATAAATCTGTTACTAACCCTCGTGTTGAACGCAATCATCAAAAAAAGAAGTGCAAAAGAATGACGTTCTATGGTAGGGCGATTATGCTAGCCCCTGCAAGTCGATGTGGCTATCTGACTGCTGTACGTGTCTGCTAAACTAGTTGCCTACTCTGTTATAAAACAAGGGGTTCTGGTGTCTTGTCTTAAATCGCTATTGCCAAGATCTGCCGCTTGGAGGCATCACGTAACTTTGGGGTCTTCCAACATGGCGCTTATATGCTCCTTTGAACTATTTTTTTAATTTGTAAATTCAGTCCGTGCAGGGCTAGAGGCAGCAAGTGTTATCAGTAAATAAAACCTCCTGACTATAATATATCCCTCCGCCCACTTTATCCCTTTGAACTATACAAATATTGACACAAGGGTTAGGGTAGATGAAGGTAGAGAGATTTACTGACACCAGCGTACTTAGATAAAGTAGGAAAACTACTTAGGATTTTTTCCTTCGAAGATAGTTTGCAAAGCGGGTTGCATCTTAACTTGACGCACCTAAGCAGTCTAAGCATTATCACACTTAGACACCAATGTACGGAGTAGAAAGAGAGGGAATAAAATGAAACGTTCATCTTGAGAGGGCTCTTGTTTATCTACAAATAGCACTTCCCCTCTTCCTCTGACGAGTGTACACAGTCTCTTTAATATTTGCGCCCTTAAAACATTGACTTGCTTTTTAAAATTACCTTTTCATTGTTTCCTATTATAGATAGACACTTGCTACCAAGGACCTTTTTAATCTCCATCCTGGCAGGAACACTCTTACAAGCCATCTTCGAAAATAAACCAAATAGCTTAAGTTGTAGATAATTTATTTAAAAAAAATATCTTTCAAAAAAAACTATTTGGAGATAAAAATAATAATTTTATGATACTGTAGGACTTTTTTTTTTAGAATTATTTAAGAATTTAAGGTTTTTGTTTCAATGTTATATTAATAAAACTCGCTGAATAAAACGTAAAGTCATTAAAATTGGAAATCATATTTTGACTCTTCGTGACGTCACAAGTAGGCAACACTCAATCCCGTCCGGGAAAGCCAGACAAGACGGGACCGGCTGCGCATGCGTAGGATATGGTATCGAAAGAAAAGTATCGATACTGTACTCATTTAAAGTATCGGAAGGAAAAAATATCGATACCGTACTAGTAGCGTAAGAAAAGTATCGATTACAGTAAGTCTCTATATCGAGATTTTAATTGGAAAAATATTTTTTAAGGTAGTAATAATAATTTCAATTTTTGCATATAATAATTATAATTGTATTTTCATATTTATTTAAACACTGGAAATTATAATGGTTTAATTATATTATATTATATTTATGTCCATCGCATCTATGTTATGTGTTGAAACTTGGAAGGTATGATAGATAGTGTAAAATGTCGCTGATGGAAAGTTATTTATTAGCTTAATTTGAATAGTAATATATTTTTTCAATCTATTTTGAACCCTAATTTAACCACAGTAAACATTTAATCCAAGCATGAGTGAAGGAATATAGTAAATAAGTTGTTTCTTTTGATTCCGATCCTATATCAGAGTGTGAGTATTAATATCAGTAAAAGTATCGGGAATAAAAAGTATAGAGTAAAAAAATACTGGTATTGAAAAGAAAGTATTTATGTCAGTAAAGTATCGATACTTTTTTCTCATCCCTACGCATGCGTCTGTGTGATGTGAAATGAAATGAAGGACCTACAGTTTAACGTGGAATCCGAACCACGGCGGAGGACCTGGCATGCTTTCTAATAACACGCGTGGAACTTTGCATCGTGGTCATCCCTGTTTGTTTTGTTTTTATCTTGTTGGAGGCCTACGAGTTTTGTATTTGTATTTTGTGAGCTTGCTTTAACTCACAATCACCGGCTTTTTTTTATACTATTCAAATGTATTTAAGTATGAATGCTAAAAAAGATTTTTTTTAATGTTTCAAAGAAAATACATAACAGATTATTGTAAAAACTTACGATCATATCAAAGAAAGAGAAATAAATAGTTTAGTTTTAGTTCGAACTTTTTAAATGTGTCTTGCGTAATGTGTCATAAAATATAATCAGTCACGAGCAACGTGTTAATTTCTTATTAAACTAATATTTTGAGTTCAAATCCCAGTTGGGGACACCGAGGTGTTTTTCAAGATACTATATTTTATATAACTAATAAAGCAGGATTAAGATTTTAGACTTAAAAATTAATATAATGACAATAAAAAAAATTCTTCCAATTTAACAAAAATAACTGGCCAAAAATGTAAACGGAAACTCGAAAAGATTGCACTTAAAGGTTTTAAACACGCCCTTTACAATTAATTGAAACTAAAATAGATCTGTATGCAATGGAAATGTTTCAGCATATAAATATTGCATCTCGCTAAAGATGATCAATGATTTACAAATATCCGCTGCAGAAGGAATGGCTCTTACCATCTCGCTAAAATCCTCAAACTTATTTGCGGTATTTCACCAGGAATATGAACTTTCATACCACAACAATGTAGTCCTACAACAGGACAGCCCTTAACAGACAAAAGGGCCTAAGCAAACCTCAGTTATCTGCCTCAAACCCTGCCCCCCTCCACAATTAAAAAACTTAGTTTTTGTTTAATGTTTTTACAGTAGTTATCAATTAGAAGTCATGATTTTTATACATATAAGGGTTGATTTCTCCCCAACCCCTGGTTAGATTGTCTTTACTAACGAACCTGACCTGTATAAAGGTACAAAGAACTGTGCCGAGTTTGAATTAAATCGGTTAATGTGTTCACAAGTTATCGAGGGACATATCCACCACAAACAGACAGACAGACAGACGAATGCAAATCAGTGGAGTTAAAACAGAGGATAGCTTCACTCGTTCAATAAATCAGACTACATGATTCTGTTTTTATTTATTTGCCCACACTGTCAATATTTGTTAGAACATACAGGGAGACTACAGTACCATGTATACGAGCGCTCATGCAAGAATTTCCCACCCCAACTTGTCGCCCCCCCCCCTGTCCCCTAAACAAGCGCAGGTCACCCAAAATAACAGGGTCCTGCGTGGCCACATCATTTGCACACCCCTAAGGGCAGACTTGACCTACAAACTACATCTTAAACCTAAATTATATTTTCACTCCTACAACTGTGTGGGGGGAAAATACTTATTTATAAGTATTGATTAATTTAGAAAATAGCGATAAATTTAATAAAAAATGACTATAAACTTATTCAAAGCCTTAAAACATTTTCTAAAATTCCCAAAAATACACAAAAAAACTATAAAGTAAACATTTACTTAACTAGGGGATCATGGACAGATTTTATACTTTTATTTTTTTTAGCACTGCGTCTTACTACCCGTTCGGGTTATACGCTTTAAGTACTAATTACGCAAATGGATTGGGAATTGGGAAGGTTGAATTAGAGGAAGTGAACCCGCATTTGCGTGGAGGGAGAGTGGAAAACCATTTAGGAAGAAAAAAAAACAGTTCACCCGACCAAGATTCGAACCTTGATCTCAACACGACTAGCGCGTTAGCCAACTACGCCACCGAGGCGGTCAGATTTTATACGCACATGATTATTGTCTGTGATGTATATAAAAAAAAATGACATGTCCATCAAAATTTGGGCCTTGCCGGAATCGCACTTGGCTGTGAATTTCAATGTATGAAACGCGACATAAGAGTTATTTCCTTTCACAATTTGTAACATTTAAAAAAATAAACATTACAACTCGTGTTTCGAACCAAATGAAAAGAACCATGTTCTTTTTATGCTGTTCATTTTGTTTGTTGTAATCGTCTTCTTTCGAAAACAGCTGCTGGTGTTTGGAATATTTTTCCGCGTTTCAAACATCCTTCTTATTCTGTTCCCCTCTTTCTTTCTAACTAGAGTATCATACAGAAGAAAAAAAAACTGTTTATAAAAACACACACGCAATTGCGTAGCTGTACTCTTATTCTGTGCGTCATCTAGTGGAGGGAGGTTTGAATTTAAAAAATTACGAACATAAACAGTTTTTGTGTATATACTGTGAAAAAAGACTCAGCATCATACGTTCACAGAATACATTATTTTTAGAACCAAGGCCTACCAAAATGTGAAGGAAAACTTAAACGAGATATAGTTTCTTTATTTGACAAACTTTGTAATTTCACAATAACTTTCTTATAACAAAAGATTGTTTAGCTAAATAAAATAAATAAAGTATTGAGAAAGTACACAATGAGATCTAGCGGCGTATGTTTGTACTACAATCTGATTTTCATAGGAAGCCCGTTATTTGAAAACTTTAAACGCATATTGCAACAATGAAGGGAAAAACAAAATTACACTAAGTATTTACATTCTTGATCCGTTTAATTAATGATGTAAAGAGTAGTAGGTTATAGGGAGGTATTATTGGAAGTTTATGATAATATTTTAGATGAACTCATGATTAATGAATCAAATAATACATAGTTCTATAAAGCCAAATTTTAGTGACTTTCTATCAATGTTGGTAATCGAAAGTGGGCTTCCTATAAAAATCAGCGTTTAATCAGTGCCGAATTAGGCTAGATTGGGACCTGTATCATGATATTAAAAAGGGACCCCATATTTATAAAAATGCACAGAAATATTAAAATATAAGTCATTTACTTAAACAGTCAAGTAATTCAATGTTTTCATTTGCTATTCAGACAGTTCAACATCAGTTCATTATTCAGGGGCGGTTCTAGCCTGACGTGGTGTTGACAAAAATAATAAGTAAGTTACCTGCGTGTAATGAATAAGGTTGTGAAAAAGCAATTTTCCTGGTTCTAATTCAAATGTATTATCTAATAGAAATATCGCTATATTTTAAGAAAATAATGCATGAAAAATTAAGTAATCGATATAAAGATATGCCCCCCCCCCTTCCCCAGCCTTCCCAGTTCTCTAGAACAGCCCCTGTTACTATTTACATGTAAACATGTCAAAGTAACGAAATTACGATTTAAAAGTTAACTTTTCTAGACTTAGTATAAGAAAATTTGTTGATAATATTGGAAATCTCTATTTCACGCATAAGTTCATGTTCAATGCTCATTTGATGAGATTGTTCAATCTGTTTTGGCCATAGTGCTCCTTAGTTCATTTTAAATCCTTTACAGTGTTGAAAATGAGCGTTCTCCACTGCATTTAGTCACTATGAGGGACAAATACAGTAGCCCTTGGGCTTCTTTGGTGCTGACTGACGGCTGACGGCTTTGAAAAGTTACTAGAAATTATGTATCCTACGCCAAACCACTATAAAACATGGTTTAGCAGCTGTCACTTCTGACAGTCAAAATTTAGGTAATACCTAAATATAAGTGAACTGCCAGGAATGGTCAGTCTAGTGACTGTTCAGCGTCACCACAAAGAAACCACGGGGCTACTGTATTTGGCTACTGTGTTAATCTGGCATTGGGTTTAAGTTAATAATTGAATGTTATAATTCATTATAGAATATTAGTTATTTACTAATTTGATCGAATTTCTCCCGTTTCACAGAAATCATACTAGTTGTCAAAATCAGGTTTCATTTCCACATATTATAATTACATGAAAAGATGGCTGATGGCAATCTCTACCAAAATATGAACAGCCACAGGAAAATACTTCTTCCGGGATTATATATAAATAAAAACTTTGGCTTTTACGTTTTCAACAATCTTAATTTGTAAAGTTGAAATATTTGTTGGGAAGGTCACAAATGTGTCCAATCTATTTTTCTGTACACTTCGAATTATTTGAAGTCAAAAACGCAAGTAAAAACTTTTTTTTCTATTTGTTTTTTCTATTCGTGTAAAGAAAGTTCTTTCCCCAACTAATGTTTATTTCTCAAGTGACGCGGGGATGCGTCTCTTGTGATGTCTTTCCTTAGCCGCACACCCCTTTACTAACGGTTGGATGGACTCGTCCACGATTCCCCCTCATTTCCCCCTCCTTACTCCCACCACTACAGTACCTGCCAGGCGGGCCCGAGTCGCACTGTCTAGCTAGTGCCGAAAGTTAGTTTGTGCGGTTAGGTTGGCGGACTTGGAGCCGTGGATAAAATTGACGTACGCGCTGTCGCGTCTACAATCAACATGGAATCTTTAGTAGTTTTATTTAAAGTCAAAACTTTCCATTGTTCTGAAATAAACTAACAGATGGAATGGCTACGATAGTCTATTAAAAATATCTTAACGATTGTTGATTGTGGAAGTGTGTCGCGTGTGATTTTTTGTTGTTGTTGGATTTCAAATATTGCGGGAAATGGTTCTTCGTAAGAATTCATAAAAAAAAAAGACCCAAAGGAATACCTCATTGCTGCCGTACGTTTTCCTGCTGTTTCGAAGATTTCCTGTTTTGGAGTAAACACCCCATTCATTATGAGGAGAATAAGTGGTGAGTTTTTGAAAGTGCTTTTTTTCTTATTAGATGTTTTGAACAGGTGAAGATATTCGAATCCTTATTTTATAAATAAAATAAAAGTCTTCATCTTAGAAATAGATCGATATAACTGTTTTGGAATAAACAAAACGCATGCACGCAAACTGACGGATCTTACAGCCTCTTGTTTTGAAAGACGAGATGAAAGGAGAAAGAATAAAAAGATTGGAAAGGGGGGGGGGGGGGGGAGAAGGAGGAGATGATGATGAAGAAAGAGACCGGTATTCTCTTGTAGAGAAAGAACCTTGTACACACTGTTCACATCGCAAACGTCACCATACCACTCCATATGTTCACAAACACCGACTATTTATTCGGAAATCTCAGAGAGTCAGGATTCAATCTCACGGAATGATGGGCGTGTTACCCGAATACGACAGTCGGAGTGAAAAGCTCCTAATAGTGGTTGACACTTGGCGCACGGTTATAAGAGTCTGGTCCATGTTTGTCTTTTACACGTGGACTGTTTTTTTTTTTTTTTTGCGCGCGCGTTTATGTGACTTGTTTTCTTTTCATCACGGACTAGCTCTGATGTAAGATATGTTTTTTTTTTTCGGCTTATAAAACGGCGCTCACGCAAATATTCTGGTTTACGGCCGAGAAATAGAAACAGTTATGAAGTGTAAGTACCTCTTGGGGAGATTTTGAACAAATTACGATATATTTTATAGGCCTACTCTTTATCAGTGGCGGCGGAACTTTGTCCTGGTTGGGGGGGGGGGGTTAGATAAAAAAAAAGGGGGTTTCGAGTGTCTTTGCCCTCCTCAAGCCAAAGGGATGTTCAAGGACTCTCTTCCGACAAATCTTTGAAAATTGGATGCCTCTAGAAGTTATATGAAGTCGAATAAAAGGCCATCTTTTTGGCTTCAAGTTCTAGAATATCAGAGGGAAGTGAAATAAAGGAAGGACAAGTTTATTCCGAGATGGGGGAGGGGTGCGCAATTCTTTTCCAGGAGGGAGCGATCCCCCTCACCTCATTCTACTGAAATGCTCAATTTGGTCAAAATGTAACTATTGATACCAACGTTCAAACTGACAGATGCATACCCCAAATAAATAAAAAATATAATAAATTAGTTACGTTAAAAACTCGAGGCGATTTCAGTCCATATCGATGACAAGTTCGGCCATTTGTTATACTATCTTAAGCCTCAGTCAGAGATACTATCACAAAAAAAATCCTCCGGAGACCCCATTCAGCCAATATCCAAATAGTATCCTCTTTGAACCCTCAGAATATTACTTATACAAAAAAAATCCCCGGAGACCCCATTCAGCCAATATCCAAATAGTATCCTCTTTGAACCCTCAGACAGTACTTATCACAAAAAGAAATCCCCGGAGACCCTCATTCAGCCAATATCCAAATAGTATCCTCTTTGAAACCCTCAGAAATACTATCACAAAAAGAAATCCTCCGGAGACCCCATTCAGCTAATATCAAATAGTATCCTCTTTGGAAACCCTCAGAAGTACTTATCACAAAAAGAAATCCTCGGAGACCCCCATTCAGCCAATATCCAAATAGTATCCTCTTTGAAACCCTCAGAAAGTACTTATCAAAAAGAAATCCCCGGAGACCCTCATTCAGCCAATATCCTAATAGTGTCCTCTTTGAAACCCTCAGACAGTACTTACCACAAAAAGAAATCCCCCGGAGACCCTCATTCAGCCAATATCCTAATAGTATCCTCTTTGAGACCCTCAGACAGTACTTATCACAAAAAGAAATCCTCTGGAGACCCTCATTCAGCCAATATCCTAATAGTATCCTCTTTGAGACCCTCAGACAGTACTTATCACAAAAAGAAATCCTCTGGAGACCCTCATTCAGCCAATATCCTAATAGTATCCTCTTTGAGACCCTCAGACAGTACTTATCACAAAAAGAAATCCTCCGGAGACCCTCATTCAGCCAATATCCTAATAGTGTCCTCTTTGAGACCCTCAGACAGTACTTATCACAAAAAGAAATCCTCTGGAGACCCTCATTCAGCCAATATCCTAATAGTATCCTCTTTGAGACCCTCAGACAGTACTTATCACAAAAAGAAATCCCCGGAGACCCTCATTCAGCCAATATCCAAATAGTATCCTCTTTGAGACCCTCAGACAGTACTTATCACAAAAAGAAATCCCCGGATACCCTCATTCAGCCAATATCCTAATAGTATCCTCTTTGAGACCCTCAGACAGTACTTATCACAAAAAGAAATCCTCTGGAGACCCTCATTCAGCCAATATCCTAATAGTATCCTCTTTGAGACCCTCAGACAGTACTTATCACAAAAAGAAATCCTCCGGAGACCCTCATTCAGCCAATATCCTAATAGTATCCTCTTTGAGACCCTCAGACAGTACTTATTACAAAAAGAAATCCTCCGGAGACCCTCATTCAGCCAATATCCTAATAGTAGAGGCCTCTCAAATTCGCCCTGTTCTCTTACACTGGCCATCATCTCTGAAGGAACTAATTGCATGCCTACTATTGGGACACAGCGTTGTCATTCTACTGTTTCCTTGAAGTCAAGCCTCCCTCAAATACATGACAAATCTTGCAACGCTGGTTAGTTGGAAATATGAGACGGAAAATTTGTATTTATTATTTCCTGTTGATTAATTTCAACTGAATAAATTGATCATAAAAATAATAACAGTATTAATAATAATTAGTGGTAGTGATAGTAGTAGTAGTAAGAGAAACACCTGTTTCGGTGGTCACACAGTCCAACGCGCTATCCTCGCAATGGACTAGACTGCCGATTACAGGGAGATCTGGGTTCGATTCGCGTGCACTGAGGGAGGTTCCCCTACATGGTTTTCAACTCACTCTTCACACAAATGCGTGTGCAATTCCTGTAAATTCAACTTTCCCCATCCCTAACGCATTAGAGTAATTAGTACATAGGTGTATAAACCGAACGGGTAGTAAGACGCGGTGCTTAAGAAAAAGTAGTAAAGAAACAAATGAATGCGAGCCTTTGTAGATCCGTTATGTTCATAAATATTACTTCAATTATTTATCATCAATAAGTTAACTAAAATAATGTTAAGATTGGCCCAATATTGGTCCCCCCTCCCCCCTATCCTCCGTGCTTCCTATCTACCCCTCCCCCTTCTTATAACCCACTCGTCTATTATCTCACTATATTAAGTACAATAGGCTCTAGGTGCCACCTCCACAATTTAAACCCTCTACCCCAAGCCACAACTGCGGAAAATTTTCCTGAAAATTTACCGATCCAAAATTTCCCGGAAGATTTTCACCTCTATGGTTAGTCAATGTAGCCCATAGCCCCTTCTTACCCCAGCACACCACCTTCAGACCTAACTGAGAGCGAGAAGATTTGGCAACAGGTAAACGAGAGAGTGCGAAGATAAATCTTTTCTCCGTAAGGGATCCAGGTTCCTCAGAGGTGATATTGGGTGTAGCTCATGCCCTTGGGTGACTATGTGATTGTATCGCCCGCATACCCACAACTCCTGGGAATGTTCTGTTGCCAAATTTTGTTTGTTTATCCCTCACATGTTTGTACACTTGTTTAGAAATGTCAACACTGTACAGACAGGCAGGTATCACACAGGGGCAATATTTCCTAAGGTCTTTTAAATTTTGCTGACATGCAGCTCTGGGAGTGTAGGGAACGCGAGAAAAATCATAGTTTTTTTTTCAGTTTTTATAGCAAAACAGTTTTTTGGCCAAAATAAATAAAACAGATTTCTCCAGTATGAACAGCGTTTAATTTTCTTCACGTGGTGATATCAACAGTTCCTGAATATCTGTCATGAGTATAACGGCATTAGATGACCAACTTTTTAAATGTAGAGAAAAAGTTGTCATTAAATTCCAAGACACCAAGATTCCAAGATATATTTGTACTGGAGCAATATTTTATTTATTTAGTTTGGCTATAAAACATAAAAAAAACACCGTTTTTTTTTCTCGATTCTCTTTTCGTCCCACCTTAAGGTAGAATGAGGTTTTGTTACTCCAATGTATTCAACTCCACGTGATTCACGAGCTAGAAGTCCCAACCACAAGTTAGAAAGTTATAACTGTTTGTTATTCTCGTGTTATCTTAAAGTTACAGTTACACAGCCCACACCGCATGTTCTAACCAGTCTTATATTCTTTATAGACTGAGTTCTATTACAAAATAAGTTTGTATTTTTATTTTTACTTGCAAAGGTTTTCACCTATTTCCATAAAATTAAGTTAGCTATTAATTACGGATAATAAAGTTTTAAGTTAGCTAATAATAAAGAAGAAGAATGTTTGTTGTTCAATAAGTTGTTGTATATAATATTGTTTATCTTATACGTAATGTTGTAAACAATGACTACAGCGTCACACGTGTGAAATAAATGTCTAGTTTGACAAGTGCTGACACAGTGACTGCCAATCATGGTATAAATCACTGCTCTTTTATATCAAGGTCACTGTGATCACCGATATCGTAAAATCACTGTTTCGCCCATCACTACAGTGCTCAGTGGTTAAAATGAAAACAAGGCTCGGAAGCTCCCGAACATTTATTTCCGGTGGTAGGTGGCTACACGGTCCGCGCCGAGCGATGCTCTCTCGACGATTCGTCCGCGCCGGTGTGGTGTGTTGCGGTGCGGCTACAGTAGCCCCGTGGCTTCTTTGGTGCTGACAGCTCACAGCTGACTTCTGACAGTCAACATTTAGGTATATACCTAAATGTTGACTGTCAGAAGTGGCAGCTGCTAAACACATGTTTTTGAAGATCATATGGTTCGGCGTAAGGATATATAATTCGGTCTGGTAACTTTTCAAAGCCGTCAGCACCAAAGAAGCCATGGGGCTACTGTACGTGTAGTCAGTTGGTCCTTGAAACTCGTAGCAGCAGTTTTTTATTTAGATACAGGAAAAACGGGACATGGAAACTTCAGTCGCTGATTTTATATTCTTGAAAATTTGGTTTACTAGATGATTCTTACATCCATTCCTGTTTCAAGCCTGTGTCCTAGGTCAGTTGGTTTATTCAAGCCATATATTTTCCACTACCGGCTTGATAGGCTTGTCGTAGCTTCATATGCCTTATTATTTATCTTAAGACTAGGACAAACACAACATCCAGACCCCGACCATTAATTTATCAATTTGAAAGGGTAAACCTGTAATTTTATCAATGATACATTTTCTGCTATGCCGGAGAATCGAACCTGGGACCCTTAGCTTAGTAGATAGACACTCTACCGACTGAGCTAAGGTATCAGGTAGATTTACTAGATTCTTTTTTTTTTCATACATAGATGATTTTATCTCCTTAAGGTAATTCGACAGTAAAAAATTGGTTGCACAATTTTAGCAAGTGTACAATTATAAGTTATAAATACTGATTCAATGATTTCAAATTACCACCTTGTTATTTACGTCAAGAGAGAGAACAATGGCTGACCTTCCTTCCAAGTTCACGCTAGAGGCGTCGCGAGCTCGTATCCGGGTTAAGTCACAGCTGTTTCATAGAACGACCAGTTTTTTAAATAAAAAATTTCTACAGTCATGTTTTATTGTGCCTTATTAATATAATATTTTTGATTATAATATATAGTTATTATATAATGTGGAACACTTTTTTTTTCAAATTACAAAATGCATGGCCATAAATGTACGATTAAGTGAAAAGTTATGTTCATTATCTAAATCTTTATTTTTGTAGATTATAATGAATTAGTTTGAATCATTATATTAACATTATATAAGTATAGGTATGTCAATGTATTGTATATATGAACCAATACGCGCACAGAAAAGTTAAAAATTTGCCAGGAAACCCGGGTTTTTGCCAGAAGTTACTATTTGTTGGCGACATTCGGGACTCTTTAACAATCTAACAGCTTCAATTCCTTCACACACACATTTACTAAACAGATCGTAAAACACCCAAGACATATCTTAGCGGATATCTGAGATGAAGCCACCTTTCGTAGTAGTCTTTATACCTTGGTCCTGAACGGAACAAAATTGGAGTGACCGCGTCTACAATCGGAAATTTCACAATTTTAATCTTAATCTCCTCAACTATTTAAGATACGAAATTATTCACCATTGCGAAGTTGTAGAACCTTTTTAAAAATATGTGAAACTTTTACTAGAAATAATATTTTCCGACCCACCTCGAGAGCGTAGTTAGCTAACGCGCTAGTCGTGTTGAGCTCGACTGCCAAGGACGGGGAGATAGAGGTTCGAATCTCGGTTCGGGTGAACTTGGGGTGGTTTTTCTTAAATAGTTTTCCATTCTCCCTCCACGCAAATGCGGGTTCACTTCCTCTAAATTCAACCCTCCCAATTCCTAATCCATTAGAGTAATTAGTACTTAAGCGTATAACCCGAACGGGTAGTAAGACGTGGTTATAAATTTAAAAAAATTTTCCGAATTATAATCAAATATATTTTAAATAAAATTTTGTGAAATGGGGAGTTGAAACTGCACAGAACAAATAATACGTTTCTGTAACTGTGTATACTATTTCAAATAATATTCTATTTGGGGAAATGCTTTGTTCTCCCCTCACCTCCATGTTTCTGCAACACTGTATATTATTTCGTTCCGCATATATTACAAGCTCATATAAATGATCGAGAAAGTGCACCGCACCATTTATTTTTCGGATATATGTGCAACTCCTCCCTTTCATTAACCCTGATAATCGAGAGTGTGTAATTCTGTTGACAAATGTAGTTCCCTCCTTTGTAATGAAGTCGCGCGGGAAGATACCTCCATGGCCTCGCCGTTACTCGTCAAACGTCCTCACAAATAACTCTTTACAAATGCACCTGCCGGGGAAATTAATTACGTGCTCAGGGTGGAATCTCTTGGAGGGATGTTTAATGATCTTACGGGACAGGGCTGACCAACCCTTCACGCCGCCCGGTGTTCTTGCCCCGTTACTCTGTCTGACCATGAAACTGGCCCTTAGGGTTCGGCCAGACTGGCGAGCGAGCGCGTGATTAGCAGATAGCTCTCGATAGGTGTTGGCGAGGAGGCAATGGTTCGAATCTTGGCTCACTGAACTGAGGGTGGTTTTTGACAAATGATTTATTGTTGTGGTTTTCTCATCCTCTCTCCATGCTAATAGTGATTCTATTTTGTAAAGGCCTACTTTGATGATAATATTGAAGTATTTTAACATATCAGTTTTACATATATAGGTATAGTTTATGAGCTTATCAATTAAACTAGGCCGTTAGTAGAAAGTGTGCTAAACATATCGATAATAGTAAAAATGTCAAACTGAGAAGTTTCCCAGCACTTAATGAACCAACAAACAATAATATTGCCTAGCGCCTGTAAGCTAGACTGTACCGGCTCGAGCGAGCGCACTTGAAAGATAGAACTGGTTCTGCTTCTCAAGCGCACGCTCGTCAGTCCGGCCGAACCCTTACTCTGGATTCGCGCGTTTACTCGAAACAAGAGTAGGCCTAAAGCAGGGACGTAATCACGTGACGAACTCTAAACCAAATGAAATAACGTCAGCTTTCCTTTTCCATCAGCTTGGGAGAGCCATTCGAATTTCAAAACCAACCGACTCAGTGCGCATGCGCCTAAACCGATCCATTTCCGCAGTTAAACCCCTCGTATTTGTCGTCTTGGGCAACCCTGATTTATTCGTGTGTACAAGCATCATTTATATTTCCTAACACCTGTGACATCTCGCCTTTATATTATATTTGGGGGGGGGGGGGGGGGGGGCGCTATTCAAAATAAATTAAAATGTATGATGCAGGATAAGTTGTTGAATTGCGACTGTAAGAACGCCGGACTGGTGCTCTTTTCTTTTCTTTACTACTCTCCGGGGCATTGAGGGGACCTTTACACATTTTTAATGACAAGCTTACGTGCCTAGTGTGAGGAGGGTTGTTTACAGACACTGTCTTCCTCCCCTCATTGCGAGTACACTCGCTTCTGATCAAGTATAGAGCCCCCAACACAACTCAACCATCACGCGGAAAGAGGCGTCATTATAATCTGGTTTGGCTTGATGGAGACGGAGAGGTCGGCGTTCCATTACCGGCCGGTGTACTGGATAGTGCCCCCCCCCCCTCCCCCTCACACAAATGTGGGTACAATTCCTCAACATTCTACTTTCCTCCTCCCTACCGCATTAGTAGGAATAAAATGCGGAAAGCCTGAACGAGTGTTAAGATGTGATGGCGTGAAAAAACTTAGATACACACTACACTGGTGATTTTCTCTAAACTATGGAACATTACACCTAACTATGGAACATTACAGCCACACTATGGAACATTACAGCCATCCTTCGTTCTATGCGTGTTGTTTTGATGGCCATTTCCATGCTATCTGCCTGCATCAATAGAAAATTGCTTCATTGCCGCTACGAAGCTCTTGTGGAAAGAATAAGTTGGGGGGGGGGGGGGATAAATAAAATAAAACCTCAAATTTTCCCTTTCTCTTTATTTTTTCTCGCCAGATAAATCTTTTCGCGCTGAGCGTAGCAGAATCACTAACTTGTTTTTTTTTAGTGAGTGCGTGTGTATCTCTTGTGTGACGTCCCATCAGGAGTCGTTCTCCTGGAAGCGCGATATCAAGTTAAAAAAAAGTCAGTCGTAACCCCCCCCCCCCCCTAGCCCACCACCACGTCAGTAATTCCGGATATCACCCCCCGTTTCCATAACTCACAATGTTATTAAAGGGGAGAGTAGTTGTAAAAAAAGAGAGAGCGTTTTTATAGTAACAGCCTTGATACCGAGAGAGAGGGGGTAGTAGGGGGATATTAGACACCAAGTTACGGGGAGAGGGGAGAAAACTTCTAATAAGCAAGGCGTGCGATTTATTATTACTATTACATCTTAAGGGTGGTCCCAAAATCTTAGCGTCGACTTCTGTTTTGGGGTAAAGTTATCGCCTCAGGACTCTATGCTTGCGGGTTCAAACCCAGCCTAGGTCGACGGATTTTTTTAAAACTGAATGATGGAGAAAAAACCCGTTGCACAACTTCTTTCGGATAAAAAGTAAAGCTATCGGTCCATGTATATTATAGACATGTAAAATAGCCTTGGAAGTTTTGTGAAAATATCTTTACTGGCAAAATTTGTAGGTTCTTTCTTGCTCGCTCGTTAGAAATCCATAGGGTGTTTGGTCCGATAACCCGTGCCACCTGAAATCAACCCACCACAGAAACTGCGACAAAGAATAGTCCGCGTGGCGGAAGCTTTGTTGCAGCCTCTTTGCTCTACACCTTAGCTCAGTCGGTAGCGTGTCTCCCTACTTAGGTAAGGGTCCCGGGCTCAATTCCCGGCGTGGTGGCTGAAAATAACCATAGGTGAAATGTGGGTTTCCTCCCTTACACAGTAATAAATTAATGGTCGGGGGTTGGGTGTTGCTCCTTCTAAATTTAAGTTCGTTTATTAGTCCTGTGCTGATATAACCAATCAGTTCAGAAAGTGCACTTTAAATAACTTGCACACATGTACCTATCCGGCCTAAAGTGGTGTCATTCTGGGCCGGATAGCGGGAAAGCTGGATAATACAGAATCCGAGTGTATAAATAATTTTCAGTATGTGTTTGTCTAGCTACGCTCGCGTACCCCTCCCTTGACACATCTTCTGTTTCCAGCCATATCAAAACAGTGCTGCTATCTACACCTCCCTTGACACAGCTTCTGTTTCCAGCCATATCAAACAGTGCTGCTATCTACACCTCCCTTGACACAGCTTCTGTTTCCAGCCATATCAAACAGTGCTGCTATCTACACCTCCCTTGACACAGCTTCTGTTTCCAGCCATATCAAACAGTGCTGCTATCTACACCTCCCTTGACACATCTTCTGTTTCCAGCCATATCAAACAGTGCTGCTATCTACACCGACCAAGAATGCACTAGTACTTTGTATGCTTTGCTCTTTCCAACGTAACAGTTGTAAGGCGTTTGCGACAGATTTTTTTAAAAATGAACTAGTAGTGGATGTGTACCGGTTTGTTTATTTTAAAACGCACTTGATAACACCAAGAACCGGGCCGGATAATCGCAACTCTAGTATAGGCTTATGAATGAAAGGGTCTCTGTTTGAGGCAGAGGACGACTTCAACAACAACGCAATTTGATAATCTGGGTAAACCTTTATGGTAACCAAGGATGTATGCAAATTATTTTTAGTTTTAAAACGAAAACAATGCATCAATCAAATACTTTACCTGCATTATTATTTGACTGCCCACATTACTTCTCGTCTTACAGCCGTCCGAACTATCCACATGTTTATACCAACGGGCAAGGGAGGAGGAGGAGGACGAAATATAGAAGAAGTGTACTCATATTCGTGAGGAGGGAGATAATTTAGGTAAAACATACTATTCAATACACTCGACTGGGATTCGAACCATAACCTCCCTGTCACTGGCAAACCAGACAAGACGAAACACGCCTTTATCTGCTATCAGGCTGGCAATCTTTGTTGGCGGTAAGGTATTGGTTTGAATCTAGTACGGGTGCATTAGAAAAAAAAGGTGTTTTTTTCTAAATACTATATCACTTTACCTCCACACAAATGAGGGTACATTTCCTCTAAATTCTTCTTCCATCCTTACCCCGTTAGGTATTTTTTCTAGCCCCGCGTCTTACTACCCGGTTATACGCCTATGTACTTATTACACCAGTGAGTTAGGGATTAGGAAGGTTTAATTGAGAAAAAGTGCAATCACATTTGCGTGGAGGGAGAGTGGAAAACCATTTAGGAAAAAACAACCCTAAGTGCACCCAACTGGGATTGAACCCCGATCTACCCGTCTTCGGCAATCTAGCAACACGAGAGTAGCGCGCTAGACCACGTGGCCACCCAGTATTCTGACGAGAATCGAAACCTCCGGTTTCTAAATGAGAAGGTGTCATAACCGCTCACCCAATAGATCTTTGCGGCCGGGTTCATTTGACTGAACCCAAGAGTCGCCGTCAAAGTTTCATCTTAGGGAGCAGAGAATTATTTTGCTTGTAGAACTAAAACAAACACTGGATTAAATCCTCTCTCTAGTGGGAGAAGGAAAGGGGAGCAAGGGAGGGGAGGGGGTGCTCTAAGCACCCTTCGCTAGCCGTAGTACAAGTCCTCCCCCGAGCTCCCTTTCCTCTACCGTCCAACCCGCAACTCCCTCTTTAATTAACAATTCACACAGACGATAAAAGTAAAATATACTCCTCTAAAAGGGTAGCTTCTATTTGCTACTGAATATTCGACCTTCCGGCCGTGCTCAAGATGGTTGTGTTGGTGGTGGCTTGGGTTCTTATCCCGCATGGTTTGTCTTTACATTGGTACGGACGGGATACGAGTAGACTCGGAGTTTTACTGTGCAAGATCTAACTTTTGTTTTGGGTATTATAACTATCACTTTCTATATTGCATACGTACAGTCTGTTCATGATAGCTTTTTACCCGAATGCCAGTTGCATACGGTTAGGTTTTGGGTTGCCAACAATGGTAAAAGATCACTGTTTTATTATAAATGTTAATTTTTTTAATATTTGATTATTATTTTGCACTTAAAATAACGCAAACTTAAGTTTTCTCACATTATTTCATTACTTTTATAATTTCTTTTTATCCAATCTGAAACAATATTTTAAAAAACATGTACATTACTTCGTTTAGTTGAGGGGGTGCAATGTTCCTTTAACATTTTCTGTAATATTCCCCAGGTATTTAAATTAATGGTGTACACTAGATATCTCAAGATGTAAGGTTTTCCACTTCAGTTTAATTTCTCCCACGGACGTTAAGGTGGGACGGAAGGGGACGCTAATAAAATAAATATTGCTCCAATATAAATAATAATAAATATTTAGCACCACGTCTTACTACCGTTCGGGTTATACCCTTTAAGTACTAATTACGATAATGGATTAGGAATTGGAAGGTTGAATTAGAGGAAGTGAACCGCATTTGCGTGGAAGGAGAGTGGAAAACCATTTAGGAAAACCACCCCAGTTCACCCGACCGAGATTCGAACCTCGATCTCCCGTCCTCAGCAGTTGAGCTCAACACGATCCAATATAAACATAGAATTTAATTTTCGTCACATGGTGACATCAAATTTCTTTAATATCTATCAAGAGTGTCCTGGAATTTAATGAAAACTTTTTATCTTCATTTAAAAAGTTTGTTATACCGGTCGGGAAGCGTGATGATAATTTCTAGGTAAGCTAAGTCATGGAGCCTAATAAAGGGGTACACTTAAAGATGTCGAAAATTGTATTTTTATGAAGTTATATATAATACAGTACTGGCAGACTACCTAATTTTGGTCTTGCTATTTTTTCTATTAAATACACTTTTCATTCTAAAGATAAAACCTCAGTATAATTAGTTTACAAAAAGCCAACTGAATCGAAATAATCATTGTTGATGTCTACAGCGTCTTCAATTTTTTTTCTACGGTGCATACACTAAATGCTAAAACATTACTGATATATATTATAACACGAAATTTTAAACAACTCGATAAAATAATAAAATTCGAGTCACAATCACAAAACTAAACTACACTGAAATAAACCTTTGATACACTCTGTATTGTCAGAATTAACACTCACGAGTTAGGGATAGCCGGCTTACCGGTCGCCTTCAATGACTGCGATGAACAGTTGCGCGCGCATTACCCTCCTAGCTACCCGCAGGATTGATTCTCCGGGTGCGTTAGGCGAAAAGGTATCAGCTTATCTTGACAAAAAGAAATGACACATTCACTTCACGCGTTTGCTAAAATTTCACTACGCTATTGACCACTAAGTTTTCAATCTTGCATCTATTTTATGTAAAGGATGCGGATAGCTGAGCCTAGCCTGCCTACCCTGACGCCTCGCTACTGTATAATGCCACCATGGTCATGACAGATATTCAGGAACTGTTGATATAAACATGCGAAGAAAATTAAATTCTATATTTGTACTGTAAAAAATATGTTTGCCATAAAAACTGCAAAAACACTGGCCTTTTCTGCATCGCCTTTCCTCCCACCTTAACACCAGAAACATTATCAAATGAGTTACAATAAAGTAATAACAAAGATTACAGTTCTCTTCTCACACTCACGTATAGACTACAGCGCTAAGTGGTTGAATCTGTCACAAACGCCGGGTATACTGTAGACCAGAAATATTAATTGTACTTGAGTATTATAGTCAAAGATTTAAGGGGACTGCTTAGGTCACAGACAAATAATAAAAAAACATATCAACCTTACGGGGGTTTCGCTGCGCTCCTTTTGCCAGCTTGAGTCCTTCAACACTGGGCTTCGCTAGTGTCACTGCTGGGTGAAGATAGGACTAACCGCTGCGATCCTAGCGTTGAAGGATCAAACTGTCAAAAGGAGCGCAACCATCTTTACCTGGAGGTTGATTGTCTGGGTATATTATTTGACTGTGGCCTAGGTAGAAGAAATATTGCCAATCAGATATGGCCTTTAGGTTAAATACTGATACAACCTTTAACATTACACGAGTTTGTTGTTTACTGAAATGAACACAAAACTATGTTCTATGTCCCTATACATATATATATACTTGTAAACATAGCTTAAAAGTTAACATTTTCCCTCCGAAAATTACAAAAATCCACATATTTATGTAAATCATTAAGAGCTAAATGTCCAGGAAACGAAAGGTAACTGTTATAGGAGTGTAGAATGGATCTTTGTGAATAGAATGATGTCATTTAATAGGAGGGTCACAACACACTGTTATAGAGTGTAGAATGGATCTTTGGGAATAGAATGATGTCATTTAATAGTCACAACACACTGTTATAGGAGTGTAGAATGGATCTTTGGGAATAGAATGATGTCATTTAATAGTCACAACACACTGTTATGGGAGCGTAGAATGGATCTTTGGGAATAGAATGATGTCATTTAATAGTTACAACACACTGTTATAGGAGCGTAGAATGGATCTTTGTGAATAGAATGATGTCATTTAATAGTCACAACACACTGTTATAGGAGCGTAGAATGGATCTTTGTGAATAGAATGATGTCATTTAATAGTCACAACACACTGTTATAGGAGCGTAGAATGGATCTTTGTGAATAGAATGATGTCATTTAATAGTCACAACACACTGTTATATGAGCGTAGAATGGATCTTTGTGGATATAATGATGTCATTTAATAGTCACAACAAACTGTTATAGGAGCGTAGAATGGATCTTTGGGAATAGAATGATGTCATTTAATAGTTACAACAGTTTAGGTACTGAAATGAATCTAAAAACTGATGTTCTAATGTCACTAACATATATATAGTAGAATGATCTTGTGAAAATATGTCTAGTTAATAAGTTAAACCAACATGTTTCAGGACGCTGTTAGAAATGGATCTTTGGGAATAGAATGATCATTTAATAGTTACAACACACTGTTATAGGAGCGTAGAATGGTCTTTGTGAATAGAATGATGTCATTTAATAGTCACAACACACTGTTATAGGAGCGTAGAATGGATCTTTGTGAATAGAATGATGTCATTTAATAGGAGTCACAACACACTGTTATAGGAGGTAGAATGGATCTTTGGAATAGAATGATGTCATTTAATAGTCACAACACACTGTTATAGGAGGTAGAATGGATCTTTGGGAATAGAATGATGTCATTTAATAGTCACAACACACTGTTATAGGAGCGTAGAATGGATCTTTGGAATAGAATGATGTCATTTAATAGTCACAACACACTGTTATAGGACGTAGAATGGATCTTTGTGAATATGAAATGTCATTTAATAGTCAACAACACACTGTTATAGGAGCGTAGAATGGATCTTTGTGAATAAATGATGTCATTTAATAGTCACAACACACTTTATCGTAATGGCTTGTGATAGTGATCATTTAATAGTCACACCACTGTTATATGAGCGTAGATGATCTTTGTGATATATGTATCATTTAATAGTCACAACACACTTTAAGGGTGTGGCTTTGTGGATTATGATATCATTTAATAGCAACACTTATAGGACGTTGAATGACTCTTTGGAATAAATTGTCTTTAAAGCACAACCCATTGTATTGCATTTGATTTCATCTCTGTTTTTCTACGCAGAGACAGCCGACTAGCTTTAAACCCCTTGTTCTCGTTTAGTTACTTGTCTTAGATAACGTAGTCTCTGGTTTTCGAAAAATTCAAAAGGGGTTGAAAATTGTCCTGATTTTGGGGGGGGGACTGCTGTGATGACTCAGCCTTCCTGACTTCCCCGTTTCTGTACCTCGTTAAGTACTATGCCTTGGTCGAAAAAGCAGTGTAAGCCGTCCAATTGACCTTTGTGCTGGAGGGTTGTCTTCCAATTTTCGAACACGTTTGTTTTATGTTGGAATTAACATCCGCATTTTCGAACGGTATTTCTCCTCCCTCCTCTTTCCTCCATTCCCCCTCTATCCGTGATACTTATCGTCTGAGCTACCCGCATATTTACACTTGAAAGGGAATTTACAGGGAGAAAAATTGAAAAATCATCTAGAAAAAAAATCCCCTTTCATACGTTTGAGATTCAAACCCCTACCTCCCCCACCACCCTTAAACCAGACAAGACAAAGACTCGCGCCTTTTGTACCGCGTGCTGAGCGGTTTTTGTACCAACATTAATTTTTATCAGTGATGGGGGGCTTGTAAACGTGGTAAAGGGATGCTGTGAATCATTGAGGTGTTTTATCTTATTCGTGTGTTTTCAGATCTCAAACACCCCATCCCCAACCAATGGGGGGCCCAGGGACTACCCCTCTGGATTTTTTTGCTAATTTTAAAGTGTTATTGAATTAATCGGTCTGCTTTGGGCGTTGATTAAAACATTACGAATCGGCAATGGGCGCCGATTGAAGTGATGCCGTTTAATTAGCTGATAATTGCCCCGTGATCGAGGACTAATTAAAACGGTACGGTATTTTAATGATGTAATTTGTATTTATAGCCCCGTGATTGAGCCCTAATTAAAACGGTACGGTATTTAATGATATAATTAGTATTCATAGCCCCGTGATCTAGCGCAAATTATATTGATACAGAATTATGTGATATTTTAACTGAATAAATAAGACCTTTATGTTGGACACGATTTATTAAAGTTATTTATCTTCGGTATGAAGATATAAATCTCTATGATAAAACTTAGTTGAACTAGAGATTTCAGTTAGTGGCACTGTGAATTACTGCTACTGCTGTATTATGCTACCGGCACTCTTAATTTGTATTGGCACTCTCTGTGTGTTCATACGCACAAGCAGTTTATATATGACCTACCCCTTGCCCCTTGGACCGCTCGCGACCAGTGTCAGAACCAACACATTGAAAGAGTCCTGGCGACAGGTATTATGAAGGCTAGCTTTCTATTGGGTAGAGGGAGCCAGCGTCACTTGCTTTTTTTAGGTAAATACTGCGGAGTTGACTTTTGAAAGAAAAAATAAGTTTTAATTGTGGAATCATTTGACGTGATTTCTGAAAAGCGCGTGATTCTCCATGGATGAAGTATTGAAAGGATAGTTTACATAAAATACTTAAAGAAAAATGCACTTCATCCATGACTTTTTTAATATATGAGAAAGGTTCAAATCAGCATTGTTACAATTTGATGTCCTTTGAAGCTATTTTTAGTGGTCCGCCCGCTAAATTTTTAAAATTTGGATGTTCTTAGAAGCTATTTTGAGTTTGTTTTAAATCATTATTATTATTATTATTATTATTATTATTATTATTATTATTATTATTATTATTATTATTATTATTATTATTATTATTTCACCACGTCTTACTACTCGTTCGGGTTATACGCACTTACGCTAATGTGTAATGGTAGGGTGATTGTGAGATGAAATGAAGGACCTACAGTTTAACGTGGAATCCGAACCATGGTGGCGACCTGGCATTCCCCACATTCACAAGATGTCTTGTCAGAGGTGAAGGAAGGGTTTGGTAATCAGATAAATCTGTGCCGAGACCGAGGATTGAACCCAGCCGCCAGCACAGAAGTCTGACACCTTGCCCTAGACCACCAGGTCACCGTCTATTATATTTATAAATATAAGAGGCTAGTGAAATAAATAATAAAAAGGGGATTGATGCCCCTTAACCCCCGGTATTCAACCTATTAACTAACTTCATTGTGACCCGTATCGGAGAATAGAACCCGGGACCTACTGTCTGAGCAGACAAGACACTATACTGGCTGCTAAAAAGTTTCGCACACATAAATTAGCAGGGTCTAAGGAATTAGGCTCACATTAGACTGGGTCGCTAGGTACCAAGAGGTCAAGGTTCTAATTTAGATCGGGTGCAATGGGGGGTAGTTTCCTACACTTGATTTGTCTCTTTGGTTTCTATATACTATTCACACTAATGCGGGTACACTTCCTCTAAACTATTCTCATATTTCCTGTCTCATGGATAAAAGACCATGAATAATCCATATATTGAAACTTATCGAATAAAAACATTTGGAGTATTTTTTTTGTTTTGTGTTTCCCTTGTATTAAATATATCTACTATCCCCGTATAACTCCATGGCGTCAGCTAAACCTAGGGGCCACCGTCTGTTGGCGAAGATAATGCAGATCTCTGTGGATATAGGATATGTGGTCAGCACGTAACCATAGACAAAGTATACCAGTTCTCTATGGGGCAACGAGCCTTACAGGCCGTTAATATCACTTTTCTAGATCGGAGCCACTACTTATTTAGCCAAGTGGATCCTCATTTTATCCTTGAGTTGGACCCCGTTCCGAACCATTTGTTTCACAGAAAAATCTGTAATCTCCGAGGATCGAACCCGGTACTTCTAGATCTGTAGCCACGAACTCTGACTATTAGGTAATAGAGGCGGTCATTTAGTTTATCTACTACACAAATAAATCAAATCACTTTAATTTAATAAATTTATTGCTTTATTACTACACACCAACTCTTTCTATTTCGACCCGCCTCGGTGGCGTAGTTGGCTAACGCGCTAGTCGTGTTGAGCTAGACTGCCGAACACAGGGAGATTGAGGTTCGAATCTCGGTCGGGTGAACTGGGGGTGGCTTTTCTTAAATGGTTTTCCACTCTCCCTCCACGCAAATGCGGGTTCACTTCCTCTAATTCAACCTTCCCAATTCCTAATCCATTAGCGTAATTAGTACTTAAAGCGTATAACCCGAACGGGTAGTAAGACGCGGTGATATTATTTCTATTTTGGTGGTTTTGCATAAAATCTAATCAATTTAACGAGCTAATTCTAATCTGAATTGAAACTTTTAGCTTAGATTCTATTCTTAGTTTTGTAGATGTGGCAACCCTGACGGTAAGGAAAGTCTATAGCGCGCATGCGCATTGATTGAACATCTGTCTTGATACAGTTTAATCTGTCCCCAAGTGTGAATCTTATGACAGCTGTGGCGATTTCATCTGCCTTCATCGGTTACGTTACTTCTTGCTTTGCTTTCTAAGTTGATTTTTTTTTAACAATGTTTTCTTGAGTCGTATTTTTTATTTTGATGTCATTTGAAATCCTCCAGGATGTAGATAAAGAGTTGGGTAATTTCCCCACCACGTCGTTCTGGGGAGTCGAACCGAAATATTTTATCGGTTCCGTTTCTTTTTCCAGTTCTCTAAACAAACATTTTAAGGTTCCGGTTCTTTCAATATTTTATTTAATAGTCATATTCCCATTGTAAAATTCGTAGTTAGAAACAAGTATCTAAAATAAATTGGAAAAAATATTATATATATATACCTTGATAAAAAATCCTGTTAAAAGGGTAAAATAGAGTATTTCAAAATTAAATAAGTTAAAGAAAGAAGAGCATAGGATTCAAATTATAAATAAAATTACAAATTTAGAACCTTTATGACCTAAAAAAGATATCGGTTCCGATTATGGTTCTTAAGCACTTTTATTTTCAAGGTTCTTCTTCTTCTTTTATTATTATTATTATTATTATTATTATTAGCACCGCGTCTTACTACCCGTTCGGGTTATACGCACTTACGCTAATGTGTAATGGTAGGGTGATTGCGAGATGAAATGAAGGACCTACAGTTTAACGTGGAATCCGAACCATGGGGGAGGCCTGGCATTCCACACATTCACAAGATGTCTTGTCAGAGGTGAAGGAAGGGTTTGGTAATTCAAGGTTCTTACTCAGATTCCTTAATAAATAACACATAATTTCTGTTATCGGTTCTGGTTCAACTCCCTGCGTCTTACTACCCATTCGTGTGCTACGCTTATATAGCAGTTACGCTAATGGTTTAAGAGGTGAAGATGGTTATACTTATAGGACGTGTACCGGCATTTGCGTGCAAGAAGAGTGGAAACTCATTTTGGAAAGAAAAAAAACCTTAGTACACCGACTGAGACTCGAACCTTGATCTCCCCGTCATTGTCAGTTTAGCCTACTGCGAGAGTAGCGCGTTAGACCACTACTTCCCAATTAACCTTGTCTAAAATAATTTTACATAAGTGAGCTCAGTCGGTAACGTTTCTAACGGGCTATGGGTCCCGGGTTCGATTCTCGGCATGGCCGAAAATTTATCATTTGTTAAATGTGGGTCCCCCCCTTTTTCACATTGATAAATTAATGACCGGGGGCTGGAGGTTGTGTTTGTTATAGATTTAAGCTAATTTGTAAGTCGTGTGGTGATATAACCAGTCGGTTCAAAAAGTTGCACGTTAAATACCTCAAATAATAATAGTAGATACACAACACCTAGTTCTCCGAGCTTTAGTTTATTGCTGTAAAAGTGCAAACGCCAATCCCACCATAGATGAATTTTTCGGCCGTGCTTAGAATCGAATCGTGGACCCTCACCTGAGCAGGAAGACGCGCTACCGGCCAAACAAGCCAAGATGTCGCGGCTGGTCAAGTTCACGTGACTACTCACAATACGTGTCTCTGGTAATCAATATGGTAATTACAGAGCTCGTTCACCTTGAAGTATCGCAATTAACACACGACACTAATTAACGCATGGTTCATGGCTATAACGTTAGTAATCTTCCGCACGGATCTTTCTTCTATCATAAGTTCATTCATCTCGCGATGGTTTTCTGACGCTCTGCACTTTTATCAATCCTTAGCCAAGCTGTGTTCATCTTTGCAACCTTCCAAGATCGTCCTCCAATCTGATTCCTTCCAAGACCGTCCTCCCATCTGATTCCTTCCAAGACCGTCCTCCCATCTGATTCCTTCCAAGATCGTCCTCCCATCTGATTCCTTCCAAGATAGTCCTCCCATCTGATTCCTTCCAAGACCGTCCTCCCATCTGATTCCTTCCAAGACCGTCCTCCCATCTGATTCCTTCAAAGATCGTCCTCCCATCTGATTCCTACCAAGACCGTCCTCCCATCTGATTCCTTCCAAGACCGTCCTCCCATCTGATTCCTTCCAAGACCGTCCTCCCATCTGATTCCTTCCAAGACCGTCCGCCCATCTGATTCCTTCAAAGACCGTCCGCCCATCTGATTCCTTCAAAGATCGTCCTCCCATCTGATTCCTTCCAAGATCGTCCTTCCATCTGATTCCTTCCAAGATCGTCCTCCCATCTGATTCCTTCCAAGATCGTCCTCCCATCTGATTCCTTCCAAAATCGTCCTCCCATCTGATTCCTTCCAAGATCGTCCTCCCATCTGATTCCTTCCAAGATCTTCCGCCCATCTGATTCCTTCCAAGATCGTCCTCCCATCTGATTCCTTCCAAGATCGTCCTCCATCTGATTCCTTCCAAGACCGTCCTCCCATCTGATTCCTTCCAAGACCGTCCTCCCATCTGATTCCTTCCAAGACCGTCCTCCCATCTGATTCCTTCCAAGATCGTCCTCCCATCTGATTCCTTCCAAGATCGTCCTCCCATCTGATTCCTTCCAAGACCGTCCTCCCATCTGATTCCTACCAAGACCGTCCTCCCATCTGATTCCTTCCAAGACCGTCCTCCCATCTGATTCCTTCCAAGACCGTCCTCCCATCTGATTCCTACCAAGACCGTCCTCCCATCTTATTCCTTCCAAGACCGTCCTCCCATCTGATTCCTTCCAAGATCGTCCTCCCATCTGATTCCTTCCAAATCGTCCTCCATCTGATTCCTTCCAAGACCGTCCTCCCATCTGATTCCTTCCAAGATCTTCCGCCATCTGATTCCTACAAGACCGTCCTCCCATCTGATTCCTACAAGACCGTCCTCCCATCTGATTCCTTCCAAGACCGTCCTCCCATCTGATTCCTTCCAAGACCGTCCTCCCATCTGATTCCTTCCAAGATCTTCCTCCCATCTGATTCCTTCCAAGACCGTCCTCCCATCTGATTCCTTCCGAGATCGTCCTCCCATCTGATTCCTTCCAAGATAGTCCTCCCATCTGATTCCTTCCAAGACCGTCCTCCCATCTGATTCCTTCCAAGACCGTCCTCCCATCTGATTCCTTCCGAGATCGTCCTCCCATCTGATTCCTTCCAAGACCGTCCTCCCATCTGATTCCTTCCAAGACCGTCCTCCCATCTGATTCCTTCCAAGACGTCCTCCCATCTGATTCCTACCAAGACCGTCCTCCCATCTTATTCCTTCCAAGACCGTCCTCCATCTGATTCCTTCCAAAATCGTCCTCCATCTGATTCCTTCCAAGACCGTCCTCCCATCTGATTCCTTCCAAGATCTTCCGCCATCTGATTCCTACCAAGACCGTCCTCCCATCTGATTCCTACCAAGACCGTCCTCCCACCTGATTCCTTCCAAGACCGTCCTCCCATCTGATTCCTTCCAAGACCGTCCTCCCATCTGATTCCTTCCAAGATCTTCCTCCCATCTGATTCCTTCCAAGACCGTCCTCCCATCTGATTCCTTCCGAGATCGTCCTCCCATCTGATTCCTTCCAAGACCGTCCTCCCATCTGATTCCTACCAAGACCGTCCTCCCATCTGATTCCTGCTCTTCCTCTTGAATTTCTCCCTCCCACATCTTCTTATCGTCTTCAAACTATCATGTTTCAGTAAAATGTTTCCGTGGAGTAGAATGGCAGACAATTTTTGGAAAATCTCAGTACACCCGGCCGGGATTTGAACCCCAATCTTGCTGTCATTGGCAGTCTAGTACAGTGACACCTTAAGACCATATGACCACCGAAGCAAACTCTTAGAGAAACTTGTTTCAATTTCTGATAGTGATGTCTCATATTTCATAGTATGGGTTCAAACCTCCATCCAATTAAAATATATATATTTAGTGCTGGGTGTGTAGTATTTATTATACATGCTGTCCTAGGTTAAGCTAGATTGTAAGTCCTGGTGTCCAATTAGCTAATATCTAGGAGTAAAAACTGTGTACGCATTGTATTGTCCTAGTTCAAGTTACAGTAGCCCCATGGCGTCTTTGGTGCTGAATGGAAAGTTACCAGACCAAATCATGTATCCCTACGCCGAACCATATGATCTGCAAAAATATGTGTTTATCATCTGTCACTTCTGACAGTCAACATTTAGGTACGTACCTAAATGTTGACTGTCAGAAGTGAGCTGTGAGCTGTCAGTCAGCACCAAAGAAGCCACGGGCTACTGCATATACCTAAATGTTGACTGTCAAAAGTGAGCTGTGAGCTGTCAGTCAGCACCAAAGAAGCCACGGGGCTACTGCATATACCTAAATGTTGACAGTCAGAAGTGAGCTGTGAGCTGTCAGTCAGCACCAAGAAGCACGGGGCTACTGCATATACCTAAATGTTGACAGTCAGAAGTGAGCTGTGAGCTGTCAGTCAGCACCAAAGAAGCCACGGGGCTACTGCATATACCTAATGTTGACAGTCAGAAGTGAGCTGTGAGCTGTCAGTCAGCACCAAGAAGCACGGGGCTACTGCATATACCTAAATGTTGACTGTCAGATGTGAGCTGTGAGCTGTCAGTCAGCACCAAAGAAGCCACGGGGCTACTGCATATACTAAATGTTGACTGTCAGAATGTAGCTGTGAGCTGTCAGTCAGCACCAAAGAAGCCACGGGCTACTGCATATACCTAAATGTTGACAGTCAGAAGTGAGCTGTGAGCTGTCAGTCAGCACCAAAGAAGCACGGGCTACTGCATATACCTAAATGTTGACAGTCAGAAGTGAGCTGTGAGCTGTCAGTCAGCACCAAGAAGCCACGGGCTACTGCATATACCTAAATGTTGACTGTCAGAAGTGAGCTGTGAGCTGTCAGTCAGCACCAAAGAAGCACGGGGCTACTGCATATACCTAAATGTTGACAGTCAGAAGTGAGCTGTGAGCTGTCAGTCAGCACCAAAGAAGCCACGGGGCTACTGCATATACCTAAATGTTGACTGTCAGAAGTGAGCTGTGAGCTGTCAGTCAGCACCAAAGAAGCCACGGGCTACTGCATATACCTAAATGTTGACAGTCAGAAGTGAGCTGTGAGCTGTCAGTCAGCACCAAAGAAGCCACGGGGCTACTGTAGTTTGTAGTTCGTGTGCTGATGTGTTTCCTTAGAATATCTTCGTTAAATGGGCTAATAAAAAAGTACTGACAAGTTTTCCTAAACTGGTTGGTTTAGAATAACCAGACAAGGAGGGCGATGCTTTGCCATGAGAGAGTGGACTATCCGACGACACAGTCTTTGGTTGGAATCGAACTCTCAAGTGCTCTGGTATGATTCAAGAATGCTAATCATAAATATAACTAAATCATGGTGGTTACAGACAGGGAAAACCTGGAAAAGTCAGGGAATTTTTGGATGACAGGAAACCAAGTAAAATGTCAGAGAATTTAACTAAAAATAAGTGAGGGAATTTAAAAAATATGTCTGAAATATCCCATTAATTTCGCAACTAAACACTAAAGTTAATAATACCTAAATAAAATAACATTTACATTTTTTAAATAACTGATAAAATTGTTTATGTCTAGTAGATACAATTTTTCTAATATGTGATCAATAATAAATAAAACAAGTCATCATCCACCATTAAAACTGGAAAAAAGTAGTCAGGGAAAATTGAAAAATGTTGCCTGGAAAACTTGGAAAATTCAGGGAATTTTGTAGAATATGTTTTGTAGCCACCCTGTAAATGTATACAACTGATAAACGGGGTCAACGCATCCTCTGATTATATTAATTAGTTATGTGTGACTGTCGGAACATTACGCTAAAGTTAATCTTACATTTGTTTTATATTATAACTTATCACAAGTCATAACTGTACCGACACATTATATCGTAGACAATTCACGGCACGCACGCACGCACGCTCTTTCCAATCACACAAAACATATCAAACACAGTGATTAGATCTGGTACGATACATGTTTCATTTTATAAGCTCACTTTCATTGAAGGTCGAGCATTTTACAAGGGAGGACAAGAGCTTTACCAGGAGAACAGCGTTCCACAAGGGGGGGGGGGCAATAGTTTTACAAGGGAGACAAGAGCTTTTTTTACCAGGAGAACAGCCTTCCACAAGGGAGGGCAATAGTTTTACAAGGGAGGACAAGAGCTTTACCAGGAGAACAGCGTTACAAGGGAGGGAAATAGTTTTACAAGGGAGGACAAGAGCTTTTTTTACCAGGAGAACAGCCTTCACAAGGGAGGACAAGAGCTTTACCAGGAGAACAGCGTTATAAGGGAGGGAAATAGTTTTACAAGGGAAGGACAAGAGCTTTACCAGGAGAACAGCGTTACAAGGGAGGGAAATAGTTTTACAAGGGAGGACAAGAGCTTTTTTACCAGGAGAACAGCCTTCCACAAGGGAGGACAAGAGCTTTACCAGGAGAACAGCGTTCCACAAGGGGGGGGGGGGCAATAGTTTTACAAGGGAGGACAAGAGCTTTACCAGGAGAACAGCGTTCCACAATGAAGGGCAATAGTTTTACAAGGGAGGACAAGAACTTTACCAGGAGAACAGCGTTACAAGGGAGGACAAGAGCTTTACCAGGAGAACAGTGTTACAAGGGAGGGAAATAGTTTTACAAGGGAGGACAAGAGCTTTACCAGGAGAACAGCGTTCCACAAGGGGGGGGGGGCAATAGTTTTACAAGGGAGGACAAGAGCTTTTTTACCAGGAGAACAGCCTTCCACAAGGGAGGGCAAATAGTTTTACAAGGGAGGACAAGAATTTTTTTACCAGGAGAACAGCCTTTCACAAGGGAGAGGCAATAGTTTTACAAGGGAGGACAAGAGCTTTACCAGGAGAACAGCGTTACAAGGGAGGGAAATAGTTTTACAAGGGAGGACAAGAGCTTTACCAGAGAACAGCGTTCCACAAGGGGGGGGGGCAATAGTTTTACAGGAGGACAAGAACTTTTTTACCAGGAGAACAGCCTTTCACAAGCGAGGGCAATTGTTTTACAAGGGAGGACAAGAGCTTTACCAGGAGGAACAGCGTTACAAGGGAGGAAATAGTTTTACAAGGGAGGACAAGAGCTTTTTTACCAGGAGAACAGCGTTACAAGGGAGGGACATAGTTTTACAGGAGGACAAGAGCTTTACCAGGAGAACAGCTTTCCACAAGGGAGGACAAGAGCTTTACCGTGAGACAGCTTTTAGAACGGACAACTGTTTGCCACACATACCGTGCTATAAGATATTACCAAGAGTAAATATTTTCCTGTGTGAAACTCGAATCTCTGTAGATTATTTTCTTCTGAATAAATGGTTTCATTTTCTTTTTATAGTAACAGTACAGCACTATTCAAAACACTCTTACTTTGTCATTTTTATTAAATTTATTTAAATAAATGATTTCATTACACATTGAAAAGCCACTGTTGCGTTGAAACAGGCCGGGGAGACTGTCTAGGTAGCTGAGATGTTGCGCTTAGGTTAAATATTGACATAACCTTTAAGGTAGGGTGTAAGGTGTTGCGAGTAAATGCAAGGTTTTTTTGGCCGTTTTCATGGCAAAACTTATTTTGGCCAAAGTAAAAAAAAAATATATTGTTCCAGTACAGGTAACACAACACACTGTTATAGGAGCGTATTGTCATTTGTATTTTCCTCCTCCCCTGTTTGTTCTCCTACTGCCAGACTGCGCGACTATTCTAACACCTCACGTAGTGAAATGTAACCAAGGTCACTCGTCGAACAATAACAATAATGTGTTTATAAGCCCAACAGGTGACACAATTATCCGTATCCAGACCGCGACAGTAAATCCGATGAAGGTTTATTATATTAGTCTCCTCTTGGCGAAATGCCAGTACTCAAGCTTGCTCGCTTTCCCCTCTGGCAAGGCCGTAACTTGGAGATTCGCGCACTTTACTGGTGTTAGGAGGTTGTTATGTAACGTGTCTATTGCCGAATAGCAGGACCATGTCTGGATTGACACTTCACCGACACAAATAGTAGGCCTATAGTAGCGTTGTTAACGATCCACATAGTATAGTCACGATGTCTAACAATTTAAATAATTATTATTGTCGTGATTGTTTGGCGATTTAAATAAATATTATAGTCGTAACTTTCTAAAAATTTAAATAAATAGTATAGTTCTGATTGTTTGGCGATTTAAATAAATAATATAGTCGTGATTGTTTGGCAATTTAAATAAATATTATAGTCGTGATTGTTTGGCGATTTAAATAAATATTATAGTCGTATCTGTCTAACAATTTAAATAAATAGTATAGTTGTGATTGTTTGGCGATTTAAATAAATAATATAGTCGTACCTGTCTAACAATTTAAATAAATAGTATAGTCGTAACTGTCAAACGTTGTATATATATATATAAGTTTAGTCGCGATTGTCTAGCTTTTCAAACATTATAGTCGCGACTGCCTACAGATTTAAATAGTACAGTCACAACTCTCCAACAGTCCAACGTGTTTAATCACGACTGTCTAATGATCCAAATAGTATAGTCGCGGCGGTTCAAACTATTGTATTTACGACCATACATACCACCTACTCCTATCTGGGTAGTAGTGAGCCCGAGCCACTCACTCACCTGACGCCACCAACAAGACCCCGGGCTCTCGACCGTGCCAGGGCGTATTGAACCATCGGACCAATCAACTAAGGTGTGGTGGGAGTATTTCTGTCCGTTAGGTTGGCAGCCCGCGTGCAGGAAGCACGTAATGAGGCTGTGAACCTCTCAGGGGCAATCATCGGCGATGTCTTGATCATCGGTACAGTCCGTTACACTCGCCGCCAAAGCTATGTCCCCCCTTTCATGTAGTTGCACCGTAAACACGGTTTACCTTGACGGGTTACACTATGGGCTATCTAATTAGATATAATTAATTACCATAGTGGTATCATACAAGGTAGGCTTGCTACAGTAGCTCCGTGGCTTCTTTGGTGCTGACTGACAGCTCACAGCTGACTTCTGACAGCCAACATTTAGGTATATACCTAAATGTTGGCTGTCAGAAGTGAAAACTGCTAAACCCATGTTTTTGCAGATCATGTGGTTCGGCGTAGGGATACATAGTTTGGTCTGGTAACTTTTCCAAGGCTGTGAGCTGTCAGTCATGCACCAAAGAAGCCATGGGGCTACTGTACCTTGAGAATAAGTTGGTATATGATAAGTTACATTATTTTCCTTTACCAAGTCCTGCTACACGTCCGGGCTAACTTCTCCTTTACGCTAAATGCGATAGGGACGAGGAAGGTAGAATTCTAAATAAATGTGCCCACATTTGCGTGACGTTATAATGGAAAACTGTTTAAGAAAATATACCTTAAGTACACATTACCAGATTTGGAACTTTGACCTTTCCATTTCCGGCTTTCCAGTCTCTTGTGAGACTGACGTTTTAGAAGAGTCTTTGATAAAATATTAATTGTTATCGTACCCCTTCCAGTGCTTCATAAATTAAAACAACACCTCTATCTTGTAAGATATACCTAAACGGTTGTTCTAAATATCATTAAAACTGTATTGTCAAGATGTACAAAGCCGAGAAATAAAGATTAAAATGGCCATTACATGGCATCACGACAAGATATGCATGGTTTGTTTATCTAGACAGCGACTTCTCAAACCACGGGAACAGCGCTTGTTCTTGTGGATGTAAAGTATTATTTTATATAGCATTCATTTGTTTTCTGTTTAAATTGTTCACTATGAGAAAAATATCAACTTCAAATCCAAGGAGAAATTATAGGAGCTTTTCCAACTTCAAATCCAAAGACAAATTAGGAGATATTTCAACTTCAAATCCATCCAAAGAGAAATTTTAGGAGCTTTTTTTAATTGAAATCCAAAGAGAAATTATGGGAGCTATTTCAACTTTAAATCCAAAAAGAATTTATAGAAGGACGCGAGGTTTGCTTTTCACTGGTTTTTGTAGAAGTCTGTTGTGAAAGGTATTTTGTTCTACCTAAATCCCAATTGTGGAAAAAATACCTTTCACAACGGACTTAATAAAAAAATTAATGTAGTCTTGTTTGGTATGACACTGATGGGGAGGTCGATGTAGTAATACTGACAAGGTAGTTTATCCTAAATTGCTCTCCAATCTCACTCTACGCAAATGCGGGTATTCCTTCGAAATCCTACCTTCTGCATCCCTACGGTATAAGTGTAATTAAATACGAATATCTCGGAACACGATATTGAGTTGTGATTCACTTGGTCAGCGCTACCCCCCGGAATCAAACCAGGACTCGGCGACCAAGTGGTGGATGGACACTTGAGACCACGTACATTGAGGAGGAACATGCCCCATACTCCTGGAATAGGTGTGGGAGGATCACCCAGATGCCGATATTCGATTACCCTTCCAATGTGTGTGTGAGCCTCTGTTTACTGTAAACATCCATTGACTGGGAGGAAAAACATCACTATTCCAAAGCTCTCGTCCATCCCAGCAAACACAGACCAGGTAAGTGTGTTGTGATTATTAAATGACATCATTCTATTCCCAAAGATCCATTCTACGCTCCTATAACAGTGTGTTGTGACTATTAAATGACATAATTCTATTCCCAAAGATCCATTCTACTCTCCTATAAAGTGTGTTGTGACTATTAAATGACATCATTTATTCCAAAGATCTCATTCTACGCTCCTATAACAGTGTGTTGTGACTATTAAATGACATCATTCTACGCTCCTATAGCAGTTACTTTTCGTTTCCTCGACATTTAATTCTTAATGGTCAACAGAAATATGTGGATTTTTTTACTGTTCAGATGGAAAATATCAACTTTTAAACTCGTTTTACAAGTCTATATATTTTTGTCAATATTTAACCTAAGCGCAACCTCTTATTGGCAATACCTCAGCTGCCTTGGCAGACACGTTAACACCAGAAACATTATCAAATGAGTTACAATAAAGTAATAACAGAGATTACAGTTCTCTTCTCACACTCGTGTATTGACTACAACGCTTGGTGGTTGAATGTGTCACTAACGTCGCGTCTGCTGTAGAACAGTCGTTTTAATACCTCAACATTTAATAATTGATATTTTCCCTGAGATTCGCTAATCTAACTTTTTTCGTTTTACCGTAATAGTGTTCCGCGCCTCTCAGGTGTGAATAGGTCTTTAAATGTACACCCATCAATATTCATCCTCGATATTGATCCTGCGCATGCGCACACCCTCTCTACTCCGGTGGCCGAGACGCGGAACGAATCCCTTGGGGACACTCTGGTTCAGAAGGAAAGTGGACACTTTGATTTTATGAAGGGCATTTAAAGCTGTGGTGGTAGAAATTGTTTCGTTTTTTTAAGGGAGAGGGGATAGCAAAAAAAAAAAACCTTTTTGAGAGGCTTATCCAGTCAAGCTAAAGAGGTGTAATTCCTCTTCAAATGTTTGAAAATTTGACACCTCTAGAAACTATACCCTGATTTTGGTAGGTTGGTTATTATTCTGCGAGGAAAATTAAACTCTATGTTGGTTTCTACTGGAGCAGTATTTGATTTAATTTGACCAAAAAAATGTTTTACTATAAAAACTTTTAAAATACTGACCTTAACTCGTGTTACCTCCACCCCCGACCTTAAGATGCTGTAGTTTGCGGGTGTCATGGTGGATATTAACATTTTTACCAGAAAATACACACTTAGAATATTGTCAAAAGGGGGGATGTATATATATTAAATGTTATAAGGAAAAGAATACCTTCATAACACCCGACCAGGATTCGAACCCCAATCTGCCCACGACTGGCAAGCCAGACGGGACGAGGCTGACATCTTAGTCCGCGCAGCCACCAGTGTGGGTAGCATGTATACCTCCGCCTCCTAAGGATAATATTGGTGTGGACTCTGACACAGGTAACGTATGAAAGGTCAAGTCAATGTGTAAATCGTGTGCTACTATATACACCTGTGTTTAGAAAGTGTTCTTGTAAATACGCAAATTAAAATGTAAATTTGCTCCATCCGCTGTGATCCCCCGGAAGACCCGAATGTGGTCAGCCTTGAGGAAGGTAGGTAGGCCCCCAAGTGACTGAAGTCGTGACGTAGCCACTAACTCCGGTCTCACAAAGAAGAGAACAAAAACTACAACCGCTTCTGCTGGAGACAAACCAGGGTGTAAAGACTCGGCGGTAAGGTTGCAACACAGATAGGTCAAATAAAGTTAGTCAAGGGGTATGGACAACGATAAGGTTGCAACGCGCATCGGTCAACTAAAGATAGTCAGGGGGTATGGACAACGATAAGGTTGCAACGCGCATTGGTCAACTAAATTATTATTATTATTATTATTAGCACCGCGTCTTACTAAACGTTCGGGTTATACGCACTTACGCTAATGTGTAATGGTAGGGTGATTGTGAGATGAAATGAAGGACCTACAGTTTAACGTGGAATCCGAACCACGGTGGAGACCTGGCATTCCTCGTCAACTAAAGTTAGTCAAGGTATATATATACAACAATAAGGTTGCAGCGTGCATTGGTCAACTATAGTTAGTCAAGGGGTTATAAACAACGATAAAGGTCGCAACGCGCATTGGTCAGCTAAAGTTAGTCAAGGTATATATACAATAATAAGGTTGCAGCGTGCATTTGTCAACTAAAGTTAGTCAAGGCATTATATACAACAATAAGGTTGCAACGCGCATTGGTCAACTAAAGTTAGTCAAGGGTATAGACAACAATAAGGTTGCAATGAGCATCGTCAACTAAAGTTAGTCAGGGGGTATAAACAACGATAAAGGTTGCAGCGTGCATTAGTCACTGAAAGGAGGAAAGAAAGAAAGAAAGAGAAAAACAATTTTACAAGGTTTAAAACGTATCATTCAACATCAAACATTAATACAATATAATACATACCAAAATGCGTACATACATAGCTAGGTTGAGGCGGAAAGATACACGTCTATCCTCAATCATCACGATCCTAGCTGAAGTTTGAAGGATACACGTCTATCTTCATCTATCATGAGCTGGCTTGAGACCAAGAAAACGTAGGGTATCAGAATGGCCGGTAATTAACTCACTTTTCTCCCGAGTGTTGGTAAAACATAAATTACAACAGATATCAGTGTTTTTTTTACGGTGGATGTCAATCTCCACCCACACCTTAGGAAGTTGTGTTACATATTTGATAGGACTTCAAGCCGGATGATTAAGAACTCTTTGATTAAATCTGTTTCCTGAAATAAGTTTTCCCTGTCTTGAACAACTGTAAACACGACCATCACAGACAAGTAGTGCAAGTACTTACCGGACGAAGATGATTCACTTACTTAAAAGTGCCCCGCGGCTTCTTAAGGGGGATGAAGGGGACGCGAGAAAAGGTGTTTCTGCGCTTTTTTTCGGCCAAAATAAATAAAATATTATTCCGGTACAGACATAGAATTTAATTTTCTTCACATGATTATCTAAAAATGTCTAGATATCTGTCAAGGGTGTCCTGGAATTTTTTGACAATTTTTCTCTTAATTTAAAAAGTTTCTTAGATATTGCCGCTATGCTCATGACAACTGTTGATATTATTAAACTCTAGGTTTGCTCTGAAGCAATATTTTATTTATTTTAGTAAAAAAACAGTTTTGCCATAAAAACAGCGTAATCGCTGTCCCTTTTTCACGTCTCCTTCCAACCCGCCTTAAAGTGATTCGAAGTGCTTATGTCATTACCCTTGCCCGCTAGTAGTTTTTTGTTGAAATAATTTTCAGCTATTTGAATAATCTCTGGAGCCCTGAGAGAAACAGACTGGGTGTTAATCTTGTCAGAGCAGAACTTTCTCTGCGTTCTAATATAAAACTATCAGCTGCAGAGAGTTTTTTTGTTTGTTTATTAAGGGTGAAAAGAATGTTTTGAAAGCTATAAATTCAATCACAAAATAAAAGTTTCTTAGAAAGAAATAACACTGTGTGATCCATATTAGAACAAAAATATCTCTGACTATTACTTTAAACAAATTAATTTAGGTGAAAAAGGATTTGAACATGATTATTATTTTTTCATATATATTTTAATGCAGGTTTCAAAACATTTCAAATACAAACAGTCTTTAATGTATTACTATTAGTAACATTTGTATAACATATTCCCATTGTTTTGTAACCGTGGTGTAAATGTTTAACATATCCACCTATATGTTAAAGCATGAACTAAAAAAAAAAATCTCCTACCGGACGATGGCCGGTATTTTTTCATTTGTGATTTGGCAACCCTACCAAGAATACAAGTCTCTCCATGCGCTTTGTGCAACTCATAATACCACCCCGTTCGGGTAGATATCACGAACATGCATTCTTGAAAGGTTGAAGCAGGAAATTAGGAGAGCGAATATAATATAACTGCACCAACATTCGCTAGAGATTGGATAAGGAACCACACTGTAAAATAAACCCCGTTCTAATCATCAGTGCAGTGCTTCCAACTCTTATCTCCCAGTAGGTTTGTTCCCAAGTGTCTGTAGGAAGGGTCTCCATCGTGTCCTAGTTGCGTCAGAACAAATCAGCTGAGCTAACACCCCTTGCACTCCGTGTTTCACAATCCCCTGTTAGTTGTTGTCAGTTGTTGGATAAAGACCTGATCTTTGAGTCGGGAGCAGGCAAAGTGATAGACAACAAAGTGGTCGACACGAGAGGACAAAGTGGTAGACAGCAAACTGCTAGACACGAAGAAACGACACGGACCAAGTGATCGACACGAGCTGGACCATGTGATAGACAACCAACCGGTAGACAAAATGAAAACAATTATTTGGAAGGCTGGGTGGGTCAAGTGGCCGACACGACTTGGACCAACTGCTAGACAAGCTCATGTATAGGAGTACAAAGTGATAGACAACCAAGCGATCGACACGAGAGGACCAACTGCTCGACAAACTTTGATATCATCCAGTTAAGAGTGGGCTAAGTGACAGAACTGTTAATTCAATACACGCTTGTCCTTGATTTCAAGTTATTTTCACCTACATTCTTACTTTAGCAAACCCTACAAATATATGTCAAGTAGTGTAAGTATGGTTTAACCTCCTAAATAACACTGTATGCTAGGTGTAAGTATTGTTTGACCTCCTAAATAATACTGTGCTAGGTGTAAGGATATTTGACCTCCTAAATAACACTTTATGCTAGGGGTAAAGTATTGTTTGACCTCCTAAATAACACTATGCTAGGTGTAAAGTATTGTTTGACCTCCTAAATAACACTGTTTGCTAGGTGTAAGTATAGTTTGACCTCCTAAATAACACTTTATGCTAGGTGTAAGTATTGTTTGACCTCCTAAATAACACTTTATGCTAGGTGTAAGAATTGTTTAACCTCTTAAATAACACTGTATGCTAGGTGTAAGTATTGTTTGACCTCCTAAATAACACTGTGCTAGGTGTAAGTATTGTTGGACCTCCTAAATAACACTGTTTGCTAGGTCTAAGTATTGTTTGACCTCCTAAATAACACTGTTTGCTAGGTCTAAGTATTGTTTGACCTCCTAAATAACACTGTTTGCTAGGTCTAAGTATTGTCTGACCTCATAAATAACACTGTTTGCTAGGTCTAAGTATTGTCTGACCTCCTAAATAACGCTGTTTGTCATACGGTCTTATAATGTTTTAGAGTAGCTTGAATAAGAGTAAATGGGTGACCTAGCGGTCTAGGGGTAAGGTGTCAGACTTCTGAGCTGGCGGCCGGGGTTCAATCCTCGGTCCCGGCCCAGATTTATCTGATTACCAAACCCTTCCTTCACCTCTGACAAGACATCTTGTGAATGTGGGGAATGCCAGGCCTCCACCGTGGTTCGGATTCCACGTAAAACTGTAGGTCCTTCATTTCATCTCACAATCACCCTACCATTACACATTAGCGTAAGTGCGTATAACCCGAACGGGTAGTAAGACGCGGTGCTAATAATAATAATAAGAGTAATCATTCCGACTGAGTGGATTGGGCTGATAGTTACCACCCTTGTGATTTTTACATCTAACTTTTACACTAATGCGGGATTATTTCATCTTAGCTTAGCTCCTTATTCTAACCCATTAATAAACCTGGTGCTAACACAACATCAACAAAATATTCTTAGCTTCGATGGTTGATGGTCTAAAGTGTCATTCTCAAAATAGACTGGACTGTCAATGACGGGAATATAAGGCTTCAAATCCATCTGGGTGTATGGAAGGTGATATTTCATTAATGGTTTACATTCTCCCTACATGCAAATGAGAGTACATATCTTATAATAACAACATTTCTTCTTTAATCCATTAGTGCAATTAGAATTTTTTTTTGTAGCACTGTGTCTTACCACCTGTTTGGGTTATACGCTTATTTACTAATTACGTTAATGTGTTGAGAATGAGGAAGATTAAATTTATATATAGTGCAACTGAATTTGCGTGGTGGCAGGGTGGAAAACCTTTTTTAAGAAAAATCACCCTCACGGTACCTGGCAGAATCGAACCATGATCATAAGCTACCAGCTTAGTTTCTGGCAGTTGCTCTTTTATATAAAATTTTATTTCATCTTGTTAGTTCTTAAAGTATGATTTTACCATTTATAACAAAACGTTTGTCTACGTTCCTCAGATCCGATAATTAGTTTCATTCAGAGAAACATTCATTATTTTCAGATACCAGATTGTTTGTATCAAAACCTATTATTTATTTGAAATTATAACTAAACTAGTGTTAGAAAATATGTTTTGAAGAGTGCAATGTTAAGTAAATTATTAAGATTATAAACACGATGGTTTAAGTTTATACACATATAAGGGGACCTCACCCTTTTTGGGGCTAGTTAAATCTAGGGTGTCGGGAGGGCAGCAATTTCTAGGAGGATCCAGACCATCCTTATACCCAACTTTCTATGCCCATGTTTATCATTTTGTTAGTTTTGAAATAACTTGTCTGTCACTTGAGCCACTCTTAACTGGATTCATCTGATGTTTGTCGAGCAGTTGGTCCTCTCGTGTCGACCGCTTGGTTGTCTATCACTTTGTCCTCTTATATGGGAGCTTGTCTATCACATGGTCCAGCTCGTGTCGATCACTTGGTCCATGTCGTTTCTGCGTGTCTAGCAGTTGGTCTTTTTACATATTTGTTCTCTCGTGTCGATCGCTTGGTTGTCTATCACTTTGTACTCCTATACATGAGCTTGTCTAGCAGTTGGTCCAAGTCGTGTCGGCCACTTGACCCACCCAGCCCTCCAAATATTTTTTTATAGCTTGTCGAGCAGTTTGTTGTCTAGCAGTTTGTATGGTGCCCTTTGAGTCAGCTGATCCACGTGACCTCAGCATCTGGACCAGAACAGATCAACAGGGCGTTTTGATATGTGCCTGGTTGACCGAGACCCGCCAAGTACAGTCGCGTTCATAACAAGTGTATGCTGTGGGTGTTTTACTTGTTTTGGATCCCTCTTCTCTGACGATGTTGATGTATCCATGCACCGTTCTACATTACAAACAAAATGGCTCTTCTCTTTTCCCCATTTAAATGAATTTGAGGGTACTTTATACAAGCGGAAATCACCATATTTGATCATATCACCGTAACTATTTGAGATACGAAATAACTTAACATTATAAAATTGTAGTATCATAAAGAATAAAATTATTTTATGTAAAACATATTTTTATAAAATCAATATTTTCTGCGCTATAAGCAAACATAATTATATATATATTTATGGAGTACTTAGAAATATAAATTAATTGTAATGCTCTTTGGTTTACAGAGATCCTCTTTATTATTATTATTATTATTATTATTATTATTATTATTATTAGCACCGCGTCTTACTAACCGTTCGGGTTATACGCACTTACGCTAATGTGTAATGGTAGGGTGATTGTGAGATGAAATGAAGGACCTACAGTTTTGTGTGGAATCCGAACCACGGTGGAGGCCTGGCATTCCCCTTTTTGATAATTAATTCAAAAACAAGTAGTATGACCTTGCTATGTTTGGTCGGCTGTTATTGACGTGGAAATACATTTTATACTTATTTTGAAAAACTGGGATAAACGCGTTTTTTTTAACCTTATTTGGCAATTTTTATTTTAAAAGTATTCTATTTCAGGCTACCCGCACCAGTGGACACGCAGACTAAATGTTGGTCTTATCTAGTCTGGTTTACTGGAGGTTGGGGAGGACTGGTTCGAATCTCATCTGGCTGCACTTGAGTAGTTTTCCCCAAATGGTTTCCTATTCTCTCTCCACGCAACTACTCTAAATTTTTACCTTCCCCTTTACCAGACCCGTTAGTGTAACATTGCGGAGAGTGCGTGTGAAAGTTTGAGTGATAAAGAATATGAGTGATAGAGAGTATGAGTGATAGAGAGTTTGAGTGATAGAAAGTTTGAGTGATAGAGAGTTTGACTGATAGTATGAGTGATAGAGTATGAGTGATAGAGAGTTTGAGTGTAAGAGAGTTTAAGAGTGCAAAAGAGTTTAGGAATGAAAGAGAGTTTGAGAGTGAAAGATAGTTTGGGAGTGTGATTGTGAAGGAGTGAACAAGTTATAGAAAGTGAGTGAAAAGTGTGTGAGACTAAAAGAGAGTAGGTGAGAGTGAAAAAGAGTGTGAGAATGAACGAGTGTGTATGTGAGGGAAAGAGTGTTTTTGTAGGAGGTAAAGAATGTGTGTGCTTGTTATTTAGTCATCGCTAGATCTCTGACGCATGTAACATGTGTTTGCTAAGTGTTTGTAAAAAAATGCCGTCATTTTTTGATCGAAGAGTGACTTGTTGAAATAAGTCGCAACTGCGTACACAGAATGCCAAGCAGAGGTCATTTGGACACGGTTATTATCTCAAAGCTCGAACCAAGGAGTCCACACATGTGTTTTTAAAGTCATTTAACTCTAAACCCACCTCGGGGGTCGAATGATCTAAGGCGTCAGTCTCACAATGGACTGAACTGACGACGAGGAGGTCGAGGTTTGAATCCCATTTGGATGTACTAGGGATAGGTTGTTTTTTTTCCTAAATACTTTTCGAATCTTTCTCCACGCAAATGCGGTAACACTTTAAAATGCAACCTTCATCTTCCCTAACATATTATCGTGATTAGTTCATATGCGTTAAGCCCGAACGAGTAGCAAGTGAGACGAGGCGTCCATTTTTTTTTAAATATTAGGATTCGATTACAGCCATTTTTATTTTAATACATTTTATTTATATTCGATTCGAAACATTTTAACAATGAAATATTTTATTTATATTCGATTCGAAACATTTTAACAGGGAAATATTTTATTTATATTCGATTCAAAACATTTTAACAATGAAATATTTTATTTGTATTCGTTTCGAAACATTTTAACAATGAAATATTTTATTTGTATTCGATTCGAAACATTTTAACAATGAAATATTTTATTTGTATTAGATTCGAAACATTTTAAGAATCAAATATCTTATTTGTATTCGATTCGAAACATTTTAACTTTGACATATTGTATTTATATTCGATTCGAAACATTTTAACAATGAAATATCCTATTTGTATTCGGTTATAAATATTTCAACAATCAAATATTTTATTTATATTCGATTCGAAACATTTTAACAATAAAATATCTTATTTATATTCGATTCAAAACATTTTAACAATGAAATATTTTATTTATATTCGATTCGAAACATTTTAACAATGAAATATTTTATTTATATTCGATTCGAAACATTTTAACAATGAAATATTTTATTTATATTTGATTCGAAATATTTTAACAATGAAATATCTTATTTGTATTCGTTTCGAAACATTTTAACTATGAAAATATTGTATTTATATTCTATTCGGAATTTAAAATCTCGGGTTCGCACAGGTTTACCAAAATACACGCTAAATATCCCAATGAAGAACCAAACGTGAAACCTGCCGTATTACACCATCTCGCAGAAAACCCGTTTAAAATACCGCCAACACCAGAACACCTCTCGGCTTGTAATTAATAATAATAACTAATCACACAGTCTCGGCGTGACGTGTTTCTCGGCTAGTCTCGTTATAATCGCTCTCTCAATCTCCCCACTCTCGCTCGCTCGCTCGCTCAGAAACTGCTTATTAATATTCCCTTTTCAGGGAACGGTCGACAAACAGCATGGACGAGGAATTGATCGAACCAAACCTGAACTATACAACTTGGCAAATACATTTTATAGTGATGATGTTAAAAAAATTGTTTATAAGGAAATATGAGTAAGTTTTAACGTTTATTTTATTATCTAAAAAAATACAATAATTTTAAACCTACAAATTCAAATCACATTGTGTTGCCAGGGAATTGAGCCTGCTTCTGATATGAAGAATCTTGAAAATATTTCTCGTCGCATCCCGTGAGCGTGAGCAAGACGAGAGAGTGAGCGTGAGCAAGACGAGAGTGTGAGCGCGAGCATGACGAGAGTGTGAGCGTTAACAATACGAGGATGTGAGCGTTAGCAAGACGAGAGCGTGAGCAAGACGAGGATGTGAGCGTTAGCAAGACGAGAGGGTGAGCGTGAGCAAGACGAGGATGTGAGCGTTAGCATGACGAGAGTGTGAAACGTGCTTTCAGGTTTCTCGACCGCGCAACCCAATAGTATCGTCGCTTGGGACCTCCTGAATGCGTGGCTACGAACAATTCATGTAGTTCCGTCTCTGCCGGGAGATGATAGAGATCATGACGTCACGATATAACGTCTGCGTTAAACCTGTTGTATTCGTGAAATATAGCGTTTTTTTGGGTTTTTTTTAGGGTTACGTTAGTGTCTAAAATTTGCTGCTGAGAATAAACATTTAAGTGAAGAAATCTTAGTAAAGCTTATAATCAAACATAATATATAAGAATAATTAAAAAAAAAAAAGAAGCATAATATCTTCTTTATATTGTATACTCCTCCAGAAAATTTTTGGGTGCACCACTGGTCCCTTGAACTTTTCCACGACTGAGCATAACCTTTACTCTTTTCGAACTGATCGGCATGGGTATCAATCAATCAATCAATCAATCAATAAATCTATCAAAGCATGTTTGTAATTTGCATCGGTATTCAATTATTATCAGACAGTACAATCCATCTCCTAGTGGGACGATGCATTGCCGAGTTATTTGTTGCATTTCTAGCAAGTTTTATCTATATATAGAACTTAGGACATGAAAATTAATATCAATCTTAGTGTTCCAATGCTTAGTCGACCATATTGTTTTATAATTGATGATTAGTGACTTTTTTTCAAGTTCTTACTTGCAGTAATGTAAAACCAGGAACTTGAGAAGGTCTATAAAACAGTAGATCACAACTATTGTAAGTCTGGATCAAGCATAATACATATTGTGGTAGACGATATATCGCCAAGCCCTACCCCAGACCAGGACTCGAAACCGTGACCTTCCCGCGCGAGTCTAACGCCTCAGACTGCTTGGTCACATCCAAGTGTGTCAGCTCTTTTAATATCGTACCAATGAGACACCCGCATCGTCGGGCTCGCGAAAACAGGTAGTCGGTTTAATATAGTTTTGGTTTGACGGTGAAATGGAGGTCAGAATTCGAGTTTAAATAAGGTTTACTGAAGGTCAGTGGCGGCTCGTGTATAGGCACTGCGGAACTGCAGCACCCCCTATTTTCACGTGATGATATCGATAACATTTAATATAATGAGTCCTTTTTTCTTTAATTCTTTATTTATTTTTGTAGTACAATATATATTCTTAAGCTTAATATCAGTACTTCAGTAGCGATCCCCCAGTTTATGAAAAGATACAAACATCCTTGTATGGAACTGTTCTCTTCACAGTGCCAGTGACGTGGTGTTTGACTGTTGTGCGCATGCGCACATAGGACGGGGATGGGGAGGAAAGCGGGAACGCCAGGTAGAGAGAGCACTGTTGCTCTCGCAGTGCCGGCTCTGGCGTTATGGTGGAAGGAAGTTTTTTTACTCAGCGTGTGTTGTGCTTAAAAACCATGTACCATATTCTTGAATGTGATAAAGTGTAGAAGAGTGTAGAATTATTATTCTGCTTCCTGCTATTCTATTTTTATTCATTTTTTCCCCCCGGTTCTTTTATTTAACAGAAAGACTAAATACGCTTGTAGTACTTTCAATGGAGAAAAATTTCCTCAATTGTCACCCAGAGATCAAGGAGAAAATTATTGAACTTTTTGCGCAAATTAAAACAAGAATAATGGATTTCATTTTTAAATTAATAGATCAAGCTTGAACTGTAACAATTTAAGTTAAAGTAAGTAAAAAATAAAAGTTTTTTTTTTGTTAAGATTTGATCAAGTTCCTGAATAAATTTTCTTTTCATACATTTATTTTCCTTTTATACAATTTTTAAAAAAGGCTAAAAAATTTCTGGAGCCGTACCTCCACTAATTTTAGCTACGAGCTGCCACGCTTAAGTTTTTTTTTATTTACACTTAACCTTCACTAAAAATGCAGGTAAACTCAGTTCACCTTGAAAGGCAGCAGTCTTAACTTGATGGATTACACTATGCCTCTATCCAATAAGCTATACCATAGCGGAATAATGCAAGGTAAGTTTACTATCTTACAGTGTAGATGAAGTGCAGGTCTATTTCCCTTCTAATATCTCTCTCCCTACCTCACTACACTGGATATCGTCTCGAGGGAATTGCATGGTTACTATTGGGGGAAACAGCGTTGTCATTATCTTGTTTTTGTGTGGTCAATCTCCCCTCTCAAATATAGGACAAGTTTCACAACGCTGGTCGGTCGATGTTGCCAGTAGCTCCTTCTTACCCCAGCACATCACCCTTCACACATAACTGAGAGCCAAGAGATTTATTACTGAGAGTTAGCGAAGATAAAGCTTTTCCCCATAAGACCCTCAGTTCTTTCAGAGGTCTAGTGTGAATATACAGTGTTGGATAAAACAACATGTTTTTGGTTTACAACCAGGTTTTATTTCAAATATTTGATATAAATTAATCTAAAACATGTATGGCTTTTTATTAACTATTTGTGCCCATTCTCGACTCGGAGAGAGATAAATAATAAGTTATACTTTTGATTAAAGAACATGCATCTTGCTCAAAATTACAATTTACTGGTAGATTAGATGATGGATCATAAAATATAATATGGTATTATCAACTTACTAAACAATACTCAAACTAATTAATTAATCCTATGAGTTCTAAAAACACAAGCATTTTGTGCTTACAGGTTTGAGGTTTATGATTGATTAAACATAATATTGAATAACTATAAACACTTTGTCTTGTTGAAAATAGTGTTTCTGTTTTTCTATTAGGTTAACTTTTTAATGTTTGAATTTTCACATCACAGCTAAACACTTTAAAACAGAAACACAAGTTTAGATGTTTTTCTCTGTGTCCCAAATCGATTACATAGTTTTGAATGAACTAACACAAAATGATGAAAGGATTCTTTCAACACGCTTGCCGAAGAAGTTTGTGGCGTAAGTAACTGTTAAATAACGATAAAAACTTTGTAATTAAATTTATTAATGTCTTCCTTGGTTAATTACTCATTAGGTTAATTTAAATAGATTATTAAATGATTTATATAGCCTTAGACCTGGTAAGATTCAAGGCACGCGGAAATAAATATGGTTGGTAATATATTTGTTTGTCCGTAGTTGGACACTTGAGTTGGAGGAATAGCCCAAGATATGAAATGACACGTTACAGCTGATGTGCCAGGGGAAATTAATGCTGGTGTCGACAACAGATAACCGTTTTGACAACCCCTTTTTTTAAACAACCTATTTTTTTGTATAGTGTGATTAACGTGCACTTTCTAAATACACACAAGGAGGGGGAAAGAAAGGCAACACACAATTTAACAACTTACAACCGTGTACAACTCAAAATGATGAACATAATAGCCTTGTTACAACAAAAACAAGGAACAATTTAGAAACCCACGGTTTAAGGCGTCACACTCGCAATAGACTGGAAGGATAGGGTTCGATTCCCGCAAAGTTTACTGAGGAGTTTTCCTTCATATATGGGTCAGGGCTCGATTCCCAATGAGTGCACCTAGTTTTTCCCCCCCTTCCGGAATGGTTTCTTCACTCTTTTCAACTCAAATACGGGTGCATTTCCTCTAGATCCAACCTCTCTCTTCACTACACCCATCAGCGTTACTGAGTGCGGATAGCATGGATGGTAGGAATAGCAACGATATATCGATTTGTTTACAAACACATCGATATATTTATAACGATATTTTAATATATGATATATATCGGTCAGTTTATCGATAAATTTCATATATCAGGCTGCGCTTTTAAAACTTGAGAATAGAAATAAATTGTACGATATATTTCTCTATTTTTACTTAGTTTATATATAGTCTATTCTTATGAAACTTGTCTGATATTTTCAAAAGTTAGTTAAAACAGTAAAAAGTGAAAAGCTAGCGTTACAGAACTGCGGATTATTAATACCGCCCAGAGAATTGCAATTCAATATATCGGAAACAATCGATGTATCAATACAATTTATCGATGTATTGTAGCTTTCAATGTATATACCTTAAGATATATCAAATGACAAATACATTAAAGCGTCGATGGTTCGGACTAATTGGGCATTGAGCCAGTCCGGATTTTTGAAAATACAGTACCTATATATAAAAAAAAAACTCTAAACGGGATACTTCAAAAACTCAATGTTAAGGTTGAAACATTTTCATTTTATTTAAATAACGAACTTATTCTTTGTTTTTTTTGTTGCTAAATGTAACAAATTCTGAAGGTAAAAGGTAAAAATATAACGACAAAAAGGTCTCATTTTTTTTTTTTAACAAAGGTTGAGGTGCGTTTTTTGGCGGCCATATCTCTGATATTGGTAACACTGTGGTTATTTTATAAATAATATATTTTTCTTGATGATTCAGATTTTTGACGTCCTAATTATATATTCTCTACTGTTTATCGATATATTAGGGTAAATTTCCATCTCTACCAGACGGGTGGTAATACTAGCACCACGAGAGTAACAGCTGGGTAATAACGCGCCACGCAGCACAAAATAAAACAGTCCTCTCCTCGACCATGTTGGTGACGCAATCGTACCGACCTCTTTTCTTCCACATGTCATTGTTCTTGGAGCTGTAAACAGCTCAGTGATATATGGGACCAGGGGTGTGGAACATGTGACAAGCTTCTGAGTCACGCGGGAAGTATAGATATAGGGGGGAGAGAAGGGTCCGATAGAAACTGATACTATACCTGTAGCCAATAAAACGTTTTTATATAGGTCTGTATAATAAATGGACCTGAGAGGGGGTAAGGGGTCCGGAGCCCCCTCTCCCCCGCCTTTATACAACCATGAACTTAAATATATTTCCATATAGTCCTAGATATAATAACTTTAATTGAAATGCATTCGTAAAAAAAAACAAAATCTTGTAAATGTAATATAATTTCATACTAATTGTGCTGGTTATAAAATACAGGCCTATGCCATAAAAATACCAGTTTTAAAATAAACAATGTGGGTCATGGCTTTAAGTTCACCAATTAAAAACACACAACAGATCCTAAAATATATATATATATATATCTTAGTAAAATGGGGAGTTTGTTCGTCATGAGCATTGAGTTATATCCACCGAACTCAGAGGGGTTGACATTTTAAAATTAGAAGCCTATGTGTACAAACATGTGCACCTAGAAGCTGTGATTTTAAAATTTTGATTTGACTTTTTTTAAATTAATTAAAAAACTCGGCTTAAAGAAATATTTTTTATTTATTTATAAAGCAATAAAAGTGTTGTTAGGTTGCTTCCTATATAATTTAAATACAATACAATATAAACATAGAGTTTTGAAAATCATCGACCAACAGGAGATATCGAAGACGAAAATATCGAGAATAGAACCTTCAACATCATTGTTTTGAAAATATCGATGTTCGATGTCAGATCAAAACACACTTTATTGCCTTCTCTACATCCCCAGCTTAAAGTTTCCACCTCAGTTAAATTTCTCCCGAGAATGTTAACACCAGAAAAATTATCAAATGAGTTACAATAAAGTAATAACAGAGATTACTCTCACACTCACGTATAGACTACAGCGCTAGGTGGTTGAACGTGTCACTAACAATAGATCTGCTGTAGACCAGATATGTTAATACTTCAATATTATAATCAGAACCTTTACGAATATATTACCTTCCCCTGGGATTCAATCATTTGACAATTTTACCCGAAGATGATCATCTCTATTCACCCTCATTTGTTTGAATATGCAAACCAAAATTGTCGCCCTTCTTTCCCCCTCCCCTTGTCTCACTATTTGATAGTTTTATGTACATTACATCTTAAAAAATACCTAGGTATACCTTCCCCCACTCATCCCCTACTAGGTAGGTCACAGGCCGCCACTGCGAGCTTAGAGAACCTTGGTTCTATTCAGGACGGTACATTCCTCACGTCAGCTGTGCACAGAATGTCACAACTGGTTATCATCAGCTTGTGCTTACAATTTAAGTTTTACCAGTTTGTTCTGCGAAGTGTTTGCCTTGCCCCTATACCTGGAACATGTTTTATCAAGCGCCTGCTCTCCGTGAAAGAGGGACCTAAGTCGATTGTAACTCCTCTTTTGCACAGACAAAAAAATAGCCTATATTAACTACAGTAAATTTCTGATTAACCGGGTTTTTATAAACCGGACATTGACGGATGGGTTTTTAACAAAATACGGGTAGTCAAATACACAACTTTTTCTTTAATGTTGATATGCTATGAACCGCGTTTATAACATGGATACATTCATTTAAATAAAAAGTGTTACATAATATTACAATGCAGCGTTCCTCCCACATTTCTTATCTGGAGTAATCGTGTATTATTTCCTGCTTTTACGTATTGTTACAGGGCCGGTTTAACGTGTGCAACCACACACACACACACACACCACAACACACACACACACACACACACACACACACACACACACATTTCAGGGGGGCGCCAAAATGGTCCGAAAATAAATATTTTTTTATTTTATCTGGGAACACTATAAGTATGATTAAAGAAAGGAATTTGAAAGAAGAATACTTCATTCTTATTTCAAATTAGTGCATTAACATACATTAACAAACTAAATACATTTTGAAGGTTGTACCCCTGTCAACTACATTGGTTACGGGACTATACTAGTTGCCGGGTCGAGACTGTACGATCTAGGGAGGTAGGTGTAATGGTAGTTTTTATTCTCAGTCAGGGTAACCTCCGTGCGAGTGATTGATTGACAATCGCTTACTCGCTTTATTTATAGTTCGGCGTGTTGCAATTATTTCTAGTTTGTATAGTGTTCTGTGAAATTTTGCTTAAGTTTCGTTTTCAATTATTATTTTGGTGGAAACCTTTTTAGAAGGTACTGTACTCTGTGAAGTGTATTGTGTCAAAATTAAGTTTTTACTTTTTGTGGTTTCTATTTTTTTTAGTAAGATTAAATCTATTTTTTAAAAGTTACTAAGATGTTTTTCAAACTTTCTGCAACCTAAAATAGAAAATGAAAAGAAAAATTTTACAAGAAACTAAGTCAAGCGATATACTAATTTGTAATTATTTAATGAAGGCAAGCACTAGTAAAGAAAGTGAAATTGAAATTACAACTCAATGTAACGATGATCATATTTTGAAACAGCGCTCAGAGGATGAAGATCGCGCAGAAGATTTAATAAATACTAATGGCGATGATTTTAACACCACGAAAATCACTGATCACAGGGATAAGAGTTATATGGCTGATACAATTCAAGATATGAATAATTCATGTGACAAATTAAAGATCCGGCTAATTGGCCCAAAGTGCAAGTGAACGTGATTTTATTATTTCGCATTGACCAATCTCAACCGTATTAGACAGTTACCCTAGAGACGGTGCAAAAAGATCACTTCCCAACGTATTTTATTATTTATTGGATTGCTTCCAACGGCGAGAAAATTAGAAGACGGTGCCTAATGTATTCCCCGTCTAAGGGAAGTTTACACGGTTTTTTCTGTAAGATATTTAACACGGCTATCACCAGCACTACATTATCTGATGAAAATGGAAACTGTAATTGAAGGCACATCGGAAAAACTCTTTCCCAACATGAGACGTCCTCTAACCACTTAAAGTGCTACGAAAAATGAGTTGAAGCTGGAAGGGTTTAACACTGGCAAGTCAATTGAAGACGAAAATCAAAGATTAAATTGCTCAGGAAAAAGAGCGACGGAAAAATGTCCTCACGAGAAATCTTGCCATCTTGCCACCTTGCCACCTTGCCACCTTGTCCAACACAACGTGGCTTTTCGAGGAACTCACGAGAAATCTTGCCATCTTGCCACCTTGTCCAACACAACGTGGCTTTTCGAGGAACTCACGAAACCCTTTACAGCAAAAACAATGGAAATTTTCTCGGACTAGAGTTGATTTCAAAATTCAATCTGATTATGAAGGAACGTATTTCCCGAATTCTGGGAAAGATATTCTCGGATGTGTAACATTTTGGGAAAGAACATTCAAAATGGTATACATAGGGTCTAGTTTTAAAATGGTCATATATAATATTTTTCCACGGTTTTTTCAAATGGGGGTGGGGGTCGCAAAATGTTAGTTTTGCACACACACAAAACTTTTACCTTAGACCGGACCTGGTTACGTTACGTTATTATTCATACTTCACATGGGGGTCATAATTGTACTGTTAATGGTTCGTGGTTCATGCCCCGCGCAGGGCACCATTTTGTATTGAACATGGTGAATATGCGATCCGATTACCCACTTCTTAGAGAACTGGGATACTTAAAAATATGATTATATCAAGATTGATCCAATCAATGGACCGACGCGGAATAATTACGGTCCTGAATCTGATTAGGTAATTAATAAAAAAATAACATTTTCTCTTGACGAACGAATCTCCTGATTTCTCGGCGACTACTACGCAAATCTCCTCATTCTCCGTTCGCAAACAGGGTTGCTGACGAAGATTTTGCTTCTAGAATATTCTAGTAACGGGATGCAATCACCCCTCGTCTCTCACCCTTGTACTTCGAGAAGATTTTGCCTGGGTGGCTGATAAGAGACAGAAGGATGTTGCACCACGTAGATATTTACTGCGAAATATAATGTAAATTAAATAAACTTTGAATAATATTACATTGGATTAGATCCGATTACCTCTATTAATTGTTCAAAAGAGATGTATAGAATATAGTCGTTACAATATTGTCAATTTCTATGTCCGCTCTTATTTTTTGTGGGACTTGAAGTTACGTTGTGGCTGTGACTAAAATATATCAAGCTCTCCTTGTAGGCCACAATTTTTTTTTTTTTGCCTTTTTTAAAAGGCCTTTTCCATGAAAATTGTATTGTAAGAATCTTTGTTCATATAAATTTTTGTACTTTTTTTTTCTCCAAACATCCTTCAAACTATCAGCCAAAAAGAAGCAACAACAAATAACACTTAAGAATAAAATTACGTGACGTTATTGTAACCCGCATAGGCCTCGTGACGTCACAAATCCTTGTCTATGACGTCAGCACATGACACCATGTGTAACACCTGCCCTGCACACGTTCCTATTAACAACGAGCCACGCGAGAGGGCAGAGGGTTAAAAAATCAAATGACCTCACTTATCGGTTGTGTTCACAAGTCTGGAGTTGACATATTCAAATTACGAGTCTTTTTCACGCAGGTGTCGTTATACGGGGGGAGGGGGAGTGCAAATTGCGCTAAGGGTGGATGGGCTGGGGAGGGTGCTGTAATGTTTTCACTGCTAGCAACGATACATCACTGTCAGGTAGAAAACAGCCACTCAGGTTGAATAATATCTAGACCTTCTAAAAGCTAGAAACGCGTGTTAAGGAGCTGAAACAGTCGATCAGAAATTCCTAAACGACAGAAAGCAAGTTGGCTTATAACGTTTCTGGATGGGGTTGTCCAGCAGTAGGAGAACAAACAGAGGAGGAGGAAAATACAAATAACAATACAATGTGTGTTGTGATCCTCCTATTAAATGACATCATTCTATTCCCAAAGATCCATTCTACGCTCCTATAACAGTGTGTTGTGATCCTCCTATTAAATGACATCATTCTACTCACAAAGATCCATTCTACGCTCCTATAACAGTGTGTTGTGACTATTAAATGACATCATTCTACTCACAAAGATCCATTCTACGCTCCTATAACAGTGTGTTGTGACTATTAAATGATATCATTCTATTCACAAAGATCCATTCTACGCTCCTATAACAGTGTTTTGTGACTATTAAATGACATCATTCTATTCACAAAGATCCATTCTACGCTCCTATAGCAGTATGTTGTGACTATTAAATGACATCATTCTATTCACAAAGATCCATTCTACGCTCCTATAACAGTGTGTTGTGACTATTAAATGACATCATTCTATTCACAAAGATCCATTCTACGCTCCTATAGCAGTATGTTGTGACTATTAAATGACATCATTCTATTCACAAAGATCCATTCTACGCTCCTATAACAGTGTGTTGTGACCCTCCTATTAAATGACATCATTCTATTAACAAAGATCCATTCTACGCTCCTATAGCAGAGTGTTGTGACTATTAAATGACATCATTCTATTCACAAAGATCCATTCTACGCTCCTATAGCAGTATGTTGTGACTATTAAATGACATCATTCTATTCACAAAGATCCATTCTACGCTCCTATAACAGTTTGTTGTGACTATTAAATGACATCATTCTACTCACAAAGATCCATTCTACGCTCCTATAACAGTGTGTTGTGATCCTCCTATTAAATGACATCATTCTACTCACAAAAATCCATTCTACGCTCCTATAACAGTGTGTTGTGACCCTCCTATTAAATGACATCATTCTATTCCCAAAAATCCATTCTACGCTCCTGTAACAGTGTGTTGTGACCCTCTATTAAATGACATCATTCTATTCCCAAAGATCCATTATACGCTCCTATAACAGTGTGTTGTGACCCTCCTATTAAATGACATCATTCTATTCCCAAAGATCCATTCTACGCTCCTATAACAGTGTGTTGTGACCCTCCTATTAAATGACATCATTCTATTCCCAAAGATCCATTCTACGCTCCTATAACAGTGTGTTGTGACCCTCCTATTAAATGACATCATTCTATTCCCAAAGATCCATTCTACGCTCCTATAACAGTGTGTTGTGACCCTCCTATTAAATGACATCATTCTATTCCCAAAAATCCATTCTACGCTCCTGTAACAGTGTGTTGTGACTATTAAATGATATCATTCTATTCACAAAGATCCATTCTACACTCCTATAACAGTGTTTTGTGACTATTAAATGACATCATTCTATTCCCAAAGATCCATTCTACGCTCCTATAACAGTGTGTTGTGACTATTAAATGATATCATTCTATTCTCAAATATCCATTCTACGCTCCTATAACAGTGTGTTGTGACTATTAAATGATATCATTCTATTCACAAAGATCCATTCTACACTCCTATAACAGTGTTTTGTGACTATTAAATGACATCATTCTATTCCCAAAGATCCATTCTACACTCCTATAACAGTGTGTTGTGGCTATTAAATGACTGGTCTAGGGGTAAGGTGTCAGACTTCTGTGCTGGCGGCCGGGGTTCAATCCCCGGTCCTGGCACAAATTTATCTGATTACCAAACCCTTCCTTCACCTCTGACAAGACTTGTATTAGTCACAACTTGTGAATGTGTGGAATGCCAGGCCTCCACCGTGGTTCGGATTCCACGTTAAACTGTAGGTCCTCCATTTCATCTCACAATCACCCTACCATTACACATTAGCGTAAGTGCGTATAACACGAAAGGGTAGTAAGATGCGGTGCTAATAATAATAATAATAATAATAATAATAATAATAATAATAATAATAATAATATATGTAGGGTCATAGAGCATAGTTTTGTGTTCATTTCAGTAAGCAACATGCTGGAATTCTTTGCTAACACGTTAGAAAATAAGATGTTTTAGCAACCTTGTAGACGGTTACGGGCATTGTAAGGCTAATAACCTCCTAGCCAGGTATTAAGGAATATTGTGAGAGTCGCTATTGGTCCAACAATAGCTTCCTAAAAGTTGTTAAGGGGGGTGGCTTTCTTCCCTTGTGTTGGATGGCACTAAAGATCCAGGGGACAGTTAGGTTCGTCCATGTTTGATCAACAGGACCAAAGGGAGTGTTTTCCTGATATTAAAAAGATTTATCAGTTGAGTCGATTAGGAGACGCGTTGCTCTGGTCTCGCCCGTTCTTGCGCCAAGGACGCTCCCGGGTCAAGTTTTGTGAATCTTGGATCAACACTTTGCGCTAGCCGCTCGGATATTCGCCACGAGTCGAATTAGTAGAATAGAAAAACAGGCGTGGTAGTCAATAGTAGTTAGATTACATCACGGCTAGAGCACTTTATATTGTGAATTTATCTTAAAACTGTCGACAGCCACTCTCACACTAACCAAGACACGTGACGTGTATCGAGTGGAATACGAGAAACCAACCAATATAATAAATAGTAATTTAAATATATGGTTTCGTTAATTAATTTAACACACTAGATAAAGAATTGGTGCAAGTGAATAATAACTAAGAATTTAGATAAATGAAGTTTTATTATTTTAACCAACAACGCCTCCACTATACAATCAAAACAAACTATAGATCGAAAAAAATAGACATTCATTCCGTTGCGACGTCATTTCATTTGCGAAGCCATCACGGTAATATACAGGCTGGCCACGAAAACGAATGTGTTAGCTGAGGTCCGTTTATGCGCGTAGCAAACAGACTCGTGGACTGTTAAAGTCTCGGTCAATATTTAACCTAAACGCAACACCTTAAGCGTGATACAGAAAGGAGAAACAAGAAGGTCGAGTACTTTATTTAAGAGTTTGAATTTACAAAAAAGTATGGGTAGTTGAGATATAATAGTTGTTGTCCTGGAAAATATATGTAATGTGACTCCCCCCCTTTTCACTTGTACCTTCAAAATTTAATCTCTCCTATAGTAGTCTGGTTATTTTTCTAATTTAACCATTTGTAATATAAGTGTTTATTTCTTAATTTGTAAAATCAAACGGTACAATATTTTTACGATATACTAAACATCTATCAAAAACCAATGCAATAAAAGTGTAACTAAGTAATATTTAGCACTAGCAGAACTACTTGGCTTTGCCCGGGGTAACCGTGCAATGCATTACGTTGTTACCCCAGGAGACGCTTTTATTTGCGTCAGACAGGAAACAAAATATATTTTATTTTATTTCTTCTGACCTAATTTAAAAAAAAAATCAAAAATTTAAAATTTCAGTTTCTAGATTAGCATGTTCTTAAAAGGGACTACTGATTTTAAAATGTCTTCCCCCCGGTGTGAGGTAGATATCGCGCAGCCCTCATGAAAGATAGATAAACTCTTCATTTTATTAATGTAGATCTACCCTTTAAGATCAATGAACGTAACAAAGTCATTAAATCAGTTTTCAGGTCTTGAATTATTTCGAGTCATGTTCAATGTATAGCTAAGAATGGTATCTCACTAAAAATTAGCTCAAATTTACATTTACTCCCTAGTAATGGTGTGAATAAATACAAAAACAGAAATGGAATGAGTAAGAAAGAATACTAGAATGGAGGACATTGGTAGAATCAAAAGATGTGGGTGGCTTTTCTTTCTTCCTTTCTTTTAGTCATGAATATTTAATGTCATGAAACAGTCATGAAACACTGTTTACATAACTCGGTAGACAGCATGTAATGCCTTTCACCTCTAATCGGAGTGGACGATATTTTAAAATAAAAAACTACTTCTTAAATAAGCTGAATTTTTCAAGGTGAGGTTGTAGGGGAGGCGGGACAAGGTATGTGCTTCTTCAGGTTTTTTTTATAGCAAAACATTTTATTGACCAAAATAAATAAAATATTGCTCCGATACAAACATAGTACACTTTTCTTCACATGTTGATATCAACAGTTGTTGAATATTTGTCAGCATGGTAGCATTATCTAGCAAACATTTTAAATTAAGAGAAAAAGTTGTCATTAAATTCCAGGACACCCTTGACAGATATTCAACAACTGTTGATATCACTATGTGAGGAAAATTAAATTCTATGTGTCTACTGGAGAAATATTTGATTTATTTTGATAAAATAAACGTTTTGCTATAAAAACTGCAAAAAACACTGACCTTTTTAATGCTTCCCGCGCACTTCCACCTGAAACACGTTTCAGCGCAACGGCAAGCGGCACCCTTAAGAGTTTATTTATTGAATTAAACGGTGAAAATAAGTCTTACAGCTCGCCCGAGGGAACTGAAAATATACATGATTGGTTTATAGATGAGGAAGTTGGAATTTATTGGAAATGCACCCGCATTTGCGTGTATGCCGATTGGGAACTATTTATAGTTATAACCACTGCAGTACACCCTAGTGATATTCGAATCCTGACCTCATGCGTCCCTTTAAAAACCAGACAAGACGAGACTGCCGCCTTGGTCTGCATGCCTATCGCCGTGGGTACATTCGTCCATTTAAATATTGACACTAAAATAGCGATGGACGTGCATGTATCGGACACATGTGTGGTTGAAAGAAGCGCTTCAGTTTTAAAATGTCGAGAGATTCTGGCTCAAAGATTGGTCAGTATTTTGGAGAAAATGGGGATTTGGCGACCCGCCGCGAGTAGCCCGAATGACCCTATATCTGGGTAAAACGCGTGTAGGATTAACAATACCAGAATGTAGTTTGGGTGTAATCCTACCTGTTGAGACCTTGTCGAGATCTTTACCCCCCCCCCCAATCCCTTCTCTTCTGTTCCCAAGACGTCTTCTGAACAGAAGAGAAAACACTTCCTTATTCCAACCCCAAGGCCGCAAAAACCCCTATGTTTCATGCATAAAAATCCCAGTGAGCAGCCGGGAGGCCAATCCTCGGTATACCGTCCTGACATCTACCGGCTGCTCCTGCACTATGTACACTAGCTGTTCCTTCTTATATTTTAAATAACTAAACAGTTTCTCTCTCTAACATAATGCAGGTACATTCTTTCTAAATTATACCGTCCTCCTTTCAACCATTTCGTGTTAGTATGTGGTATGGGCGGTAAGAGAGGAAGGATAAGATAAGCTTCTTAAGATGTAATTATTTTCAAAATAAAAAGTTAGAAAAGGCTGGGAATACCCGCGATCGCACATCGAGCGGATGTATACGTCACAGAAGAATGGGCAGGCGGAGCATTTTTGACAGGAAGTATCGATTATTGGGTGTATCAGATTGTAGAATAATTGAGGGTGGCGGGTAATTTAAACACCCCCTAGTCATTCGTTTTACTGTGACGGTAGGGACTAAAGCTTGATTCACACACGTCAAGTTTACCCATGATGCGTTGCAAAGCTTTAAAACAGCCGATTATCAACATATATTATTCCATAGAGGATAAACATATATTATATATCATTCTCCCGATGGATGTTTACAAATTATAACTCTGTGTCGTGGCTCAATCCAATACATTGATACAAGCTTTACATTGACTGGTTATTTCAAATCTCCTAACAACGACCAACGAAGCTGTCTGCTCGCTTCTAGCTCTACAGCGCATGCGCATTGAATTGATTGGTTCTGAGATTTAATTGGTTCTCCTGTGCCGAACATCTCGGACAGAGTGGACAAAGTAGATAATAGTTGAACTTCAGCAGAACAGCTCGCGCCGATTAAACAGAATTCTTGTGATTGGCTTAGAGCTCGTCACGTGACCACGTTTCTGTTCTGCACTAGTTTTTCAGCGAACGAGAGAATCCACAGTAAGGTTAGAGAAAAACATTTCCATCTAAGTTTCTGGTCGGAGGGAGAAATTTAACTGAAGTGGAACTTTAAAAAACTTGGGACATCTAGAGTGCGTTTGTTCCAGTTTAATTACAGTTGACAACACCCGCTTCGGTGGTCGAATGGTTTAAGGCGTCACTTTCTCAATAGACTGGACTGCCGGTGATAGGGAAATCGAAGCTACAATTTTTTTTTTCCCTTGGTGCCTTGTCTTACTCCCCGTTTGGGTTATACGATAATGTACTGGATACGCTAATGTTTTTAGTATTAGGAAGGTTTAATTTAGAGGAATTGCACTAGCAGTCGCATGAAAGAATAGTTGGAAACAGTTTAGAGAAAAAACACCATCAGTGCATCCGACCGGGATCGAACCTCGATCTCCCCGTCTTCGGCATTCTAGTATATTGCCAGAGTAGCGCCTTAGACTATGCGGCCACCCAAATGGGTAGCTACAAATGCTTGTCGGATATATCTGAAGGGCTTTTTCCTCTCTTCCTCCACGCAAATTCGGGTACACGTAGTCTAATATTCAACCTTCATAATTTCTAACTCATTAGTCTAATTAGATGCGAACGCCCCAAACGGGCGGTGAGACGCGGTGAGCAAAGAGATGAGTGTTTCACCTTGGTGTTCTTTGTGCACCTCCTGGTGGCAACTGACGTAACCAATCTAAGCTCGCCTTGTTACACAAGTCTTGAGTTTGGCGACGTCGGCCAATCACAGGCAGTTGATGGTAATATGACAGGTCAGGGCTTTGACCCTCGGGTCACATTCCTTCTCTTCTGTTATGTCCAACACGCACGCCCCAATACTTAATTCATTAGATAAACTTGTATTGAATTAAGGATAACCATCACTGAACTAACTGTTACGAAACACAAGGTCATTGCTTTCATCCATGTTTTGTGAATAGTTAATGCATCCTAGAAAAAAGATATGTGACAGTGACCTGCGACTGCGGCTGGAGTCGCAGTCCTTGCTCATGCGCAGTTTGAGTTTAGTGAGCGGTGCTTGCGGCTAGAGCCGCAGAGACTGTTCAAACAACGACAACTGAAGGTATCGATGACTCATTCCCAGGATGTGGTGCTGTGTGAGCTAGTATGCGTGTACGATTTAAGACATCGCCGGTAAAAGGACATGCATGCGTAGGTTCACCTTCTGTCTTTTCCTTCTGCTGTTCAACCACATTAACATTATTTCATCATCTTCTTCCTCACTCTAAATATCCAAAAATATCCTGTCATTCTGATCATCCTTTACTCTCGTCCTTCTCGAAATTGACTGGAGCTGCGTCTTGGAAAACACCCCATGTGACTTCCGCATGCGGCTAGTGTCGCAACGGTCTGTTGCGGCCTTAGGCGCAGTCGCGGGTAACTGTAGCATCTTTAACGATGCACCTCTGTAACGATTATATTCTTCTCATAACTTTTGATCAATTAATAGAGATAATGAGATCTAATCAAACGTAGTAATATTCGAAATGTTATTTAATTTACATTATATTCCGTAATAAATATCTACGTGGTGCAACATCCTTCCATTTCTCTCTATCAGCCCCCCAGGCAAAATCTTCTCGAAGGACAAGGAGGGAAAGAAGAAAGACGAATACATCCAGTTACTCCAACATCTTGGAAACAGATTCTTCGTAAGAATCAAACGGCCTAAGTTATTATATATGCATTTAGGGAGGGATCACTCCACACAGATATCATATTCTGTCAATTGAAATTTGACACCTGGACACGGGAATCGAACCCGGGACCTTTGGATTAGTACGTCACTGCTCTAACCACTGAGCTATCCAGGATTCGTCTCCTGCCCTGAGTCATTCTTCACTCATATTTTAAGGCAGAGAGTCTTTTTATGATCGGCTACAAATGTGTGATCTCTAATATCACGAGCTATCAGATAACGCATCTATCTGCCATCTCCGTAGACAAACCTGTTGGAAAACTGAGATGACGACACTCGCGTATTAGTCGACGAGCAGTCAGGTCCTTCGTTCGTTAAGAGAAAACGTATCTTTTAATAATCACCGAATCTGAATCAGGACCGTAATTATTCCGCGGCGGTCACTAGTTTGGATCAATCACATTTTAAATCCTCTCCAGTCTCCTAGTAAGTGAAATAGCAGCACGTGTGATGTCGGATCGCACATTCACCCTGGGTAACACAACTCTGAATACATACTTTATTACATTTACATAAGTGATTTATAGTCTGACAACAAATCATACAAACTAATCATTATCATCTCAAAACTTATGAATTGGGAATCTCAAACTCGAACATTACAAACATGGCAGCCAACGTATGGGCGCGGTTGGTATCACTACATAAGTGTTGACCTCCACGGGGCATGACTCCCGAACACGGAAAGTCACCACAAAGATGGCTGCCTAAGTGATGGCACGAAATAATGATAGGCCGATACCCGCAGCATGAATAACATAGTCACACCTTTAATCTATAAAGTACCACAATCACCTCCCTCAAAAACTTAGTTTCAAACATGTAGATCACTCCTAACTTTGTTAGTATAAGATTTCCGGTATCTCTTCTGCGCATGCGTTAGTGCTAAAATGAAAACCAAGACCGGCGCTACGACCAAATCACGAACAAATTTCCGTGTTCTTGCTGGTTTTTCCGTTAGTCGCCGAGACATTTGGACACCCACGTTCATTTGGCCTGTACTTAATTCATTACTGAATTATGTACGGAAACTCCTCCCCTTGCTTACATATAAAGGGTATAGAAACACTGGATAAAGATTCCCTGCCACACCGGCCTTTATCCTCGCTAGGAAGATGTGCAAGACAGATGAACGTCTGTAATGAAGGTAAAACTCCAAAAATGAGTGTTTTCCAACATTTCCCCAATTATGGTTTTCGAGGAAAGGTTGAGTAAAGAGGATTTTAGGAAGAAGGATTTAAATATTAGATGACTTGAAGGATTATAGAGGCTGAAGGGGGGGAAGCACAGGACGTAAGTTCGCTGACAAAAGGAATTTGCCGATCTTAAGACAGAACACCTAATAATAATAATAATAATTTTAATTTGATTTCAATTTCCTGTATTATAGTGCTGGCCAACTGTCGTAAGACCTGTGACAGGCCAGCACTGAAAAGTACACAAGTACCATACAAGTGGTGACCTGAATAAGGTGTCGAACTTCTGTGCTGGGGGTCCGGGGTTCAATCCTCGGTCCCGGCACAGATTTATCTAATTGCCAAACCCTTCCTTCACCTCTGACAAGACAACTTGTGAATGTGGGGAATGCCAGGCCTCCACCGTGGTTCGGATCCCACGTTAAACTGTAGGTCCTCCATTTCATCTCACAATCACCCTACCATTACACATTAGCGTAAGTGCGTATAACCCGAACGGGTAGTAAGACGCGGTGCTAATAATATTAAACCATTCAAGCACTTATAGTAACAAAATAAAATAAACAATAATAGCTAAATAAATAGTAATAATAAACAATAATTATAATAGATTGTACAATTTTAAAAGGTTTTTATGAACTATGAGGGGATAGGTATTACAGGGTATTAAAATTACTGTCAATTTAAAAAAAAACCTACTCAAAGAGGAGTAACGATTTATTTTAAGTTACGAAATAACCCAGCAACGAAGAAAGAGAATAGAACAAACATTGAAACCTATAGGTTAGAAAGAGATGGCATGACGTATCCATAAGCGCCTCTGCTGTGATCGAAGAGTGGACCGCCGCTCTAACGTCCCGAAACCTCCCCGCTACGTTTGCTTCTCTTGTCATTTTCCCGACCGCTCTAACGTCCCGAAAACCTCCCCGCTACGTTTGCTTCTCTTGTCATTTTCCCGACCGCTCTAACGTCCCGAAACCTCCCCGCTACGTTTGCTTCTCTTGTCAGTTTCCCTTGAGTACCCCCTGAAAGCTGTGCATGTACCCCTTAGGGTACCCTAGTTTTAGAACCACTGCTTAAGGGTTCTATATTATACCAGAGCCGAGCGTACTCAGCATAAACATACCCCCCTCTCCGATCGTTTCATTAGAGATGTTAAGTGTAGTCTCCTCATGCCACCCCCACCCCCTGCCTGATGGAATATACGATTAGGGGTGTGTTAATGGGTAAATGTGGAGGACTCGTGACTGTTCAAACGGCAGCGTTGTTGTTTCAATGCGCCGGTAGAAAAGGGGTAGGAGGGGATTATTATGATGGGGGGGGACCGCGATAATTACTTTACTTCCTAACTTTGTACGCGCTAAATTACCTCAAGACCTCCCTTCACCCCTCAAGTTGCGCGTTGCTTGTATGTGTGTGGCAACTGACGGCCCGCAGCTCATCAATGGCGCGTGAATTAGTTAAATGTGCGTGTCTTGGTGGAGTAAGGGGGAGGAGGGGGTGCTATTGCTCGCCCTCCGAGCAAAATATATCGGGGGTGCGGATAGAGATGAACATATTATACCGGTTAAAAATGTTTGAATCGTTAAATCCTCCAGGGAAAGAAGACGTATTTGAAAAGTCTTTGATTATAATATTCAAGCACCAATATATCTGATCTACAGCAGACCCGACGCTACTGCAACATTCAACCACCAAGCGCTGTAGTCTATACGTTAGTGTGAGAAGAGAACTGTAATCTCTGTTATTAGTTTATTGTAACTCATTTGATAATGTTTCTGGTGTTAGGGTCCTCGGGAGAAATTTAACTTAGGTGGAAACTTTAAAACTTGGGACATCTTGAGTGCGTTCCTTTTAGTGAAATCTGAGGAATATTTACCGGAATTAACGAAAGAAACTTTTCCAAACTATTGTTGATTTAATCTATTAAAGTTCATTCTGAATACCCCACCATCCTCCCCCAATAAAAAACAAATAAACACAAATTAAAATTACACATAATCCACGCTAACCTCCCATCGAGCGGTCGTTAAAAATCGTGGCAGAAAAACTGTATCAAGTTTAACGGGTGAGTCATATCTCGAAATGTCATAAAAAAATAACTATCCATAAAACAAAGAGCATTGTTTATTATTAATGACCCCAGTTGCCACGAGTTAGCCTCGGCCGTTCTCTCGAGTTAACTCACAACACGAGACAGGCTTAAGGGATGAGAAGGTAAAATGTTTTATTATTATTATCACCGCGTCTTACTACCCGTTCGGGTTATACGCACTTACGCTAATGTATAATGGTAGGGTGATTGTGAGATGAAATGGAGGACCTACAGTTTAACGTGGGATCCGAACCACGGTGGAGGTCTTGCATTCCACATATTCACAAGTTTTGATTAATACACGTCTTGTCAGAGGTGAAGGAAGAGTTTGGCAATCAGATAGATCTGTGCTGGGACCAGGATTGAACCCCGGACTCCCAGTACAGAAGTCCGACACCTTACACCTAGACCAGCAGGTCACCGTAAAGTGTTTTAATGTTTCAATTAGTGCACGTGTAAAGTTTTCATTGCCTCAAGTTTTACCGCAGAAAGTAACAACTACACTGGATATCATCTCTGAGGAAACAGCATGGCTATTATTGGGGAAACAGCGTTGTCATTATCTTGTTTTGTGAGGTCAATCTTACCTTACGAATTGAACAAATCTTACAACGCTGGTTTGCCGATGTTGCCAGTAGCTCTTTCTTACCCCAGCACACCACCCTTCCGATATAACTGAAAGAGTGGAAATTTGGCATCACTTAGTTGAGAGAGAGCGAAGATAGGGCTTTTCTCCATAATACCTGCAGTTGCCTAAAATAGTGTAATGTTTTTACATTGTTTAGTTATCCCCGTGTCTTAAGTTCTGTTCAGTCTATACGCATATATGATAATTATTATAATTGGGTAGGGATGAGGAAGGAAGCATTTTAGAAGTAAACTCCCCGCATTTGCGTAGCAGGAAAATGGTAAACCATTTAAGAAGAATCACCCTAATTAGACCCGACCAGGATTCAAACCATGGTATTCCCATAATCAGCAGGCCAGTATAACACGAGAGTGACGCCTTGGACTTTGCGGTCACTGAAATAGGTCTGCAGTAATTAAGGGACATTTAATATAAGATGGTAATTTGATAAATTTGTGCTGTATGCATTTTAATCAAACTATTGGGGTGGGAATTAACAGAACGGCCTGAAGCATAATTTGGTTCCAAACATCCATTTATGTTGATCATTAAGAGCTAAATGTCCGGAAAACGAAAATTAACTGGTATAAGAGCATAGAATGGATCTTTGTGAATAGAATAATGTCATTTAATAGTCACAACACACTGTTATAGGAGCGTAGAATGGATCTTTGGGAATAGATTGATGTCATTTAATAATTTAATAGTCACAGCACACTGTTATAGAAGCGTAGAATGGATCTTTGTGAATAGAATGATATCATTTAATAGTCACAACACACTGCTATAGGAGCGTAGAATGGATCTTTGTGAATAGAATAATGTATTTAATAGTCACAACACACTGTTATAGGAGCGTAGAATGGATCTTTGGGAATAGAATGATGTCATTTAATAGTCACAACACACTGTTATAGGAGCGTAGAATGGATCTTTGTGAATAGAATGATGTCATTTAATAGTCACAACACACTGTTATAGGAGCGTAGAATGGATCTTTGTGAATAAAATGATGTCATTCAATAGTCACAACACACTGTTATAGCAGCGTAGAATGGATCTTTGTGAATAGAATAATGTATTTAATAGTCACAACACACTGTTATAGGAGCTTAGAATGGATCTTTGTGAGTAGAATGATGTCATTTAATAGTCACAACACAGTGGTATAGGAGCGTAGAATGGATCATTGGGAATAGAATGATGTCATTTAATAGTCACAACACACTGGTATAGGAGCGTAGAATGGATCTTTGTGGATAGAATGATGTAATTTAATGTCACATCACACTGTTATAGGAGCGTAGAATGGATCTTTGTGAATAGAATAATGTATTTAATAGTCACAACACACTGTTATAGCTTAGAATGGATCTTTGTGAATATAATGATGTCATTTAATAGTCACAACACACTGCTATAGGAGCGTAGAATGGATCTTTGTGAATAGAATAATGTATTTAATAGTCACAACACACTGTTATAGGAGCTTAGAATGGATCTTTGTGAATAGAATGATGTCATTTAATAGTCACAACACAGTGGTATAGGAGCGTAGAATGGATCATTGGGAATAGAATGATGTCATTTAATAGAGGAGATTACATCACAGATGGCACAGTCATTTGTAATCACATCTTACCCCGTTTGTTCTACTGTCGGACAGCTTCCCCAGTAACGCTATATACCCATCCACTTGATTTTGGACGTTTTGAAATTAATAATCTAGTGCCTTAACGGTAGTTAACAACCAGTTTAGTTCGTATTTTGTATTCCAAACTATATTAATCGCCCGTCTTAATAATACTTTAATAACTTAAGATCTAACTAAATGTCCTCCAATTTATGCTTCTTTGCTACGAAGTTTACACTTTATGAGCACAATTTTGTATTTCTTATCATTCAAACTAAAATAAAACTCCACTCGTTTTATCCTGATCCCGCCACCATTCCCGGAAACAATATATAACCATTTGAGAGATGTTAGAGGGAGGGACTTAGACTTTTTTCAAAATTATTTTCGCGTGCGCCATTTTTCGAACCTTGAACTCCGGTAAACCATATCATGCGAGGCTAACGTTTAGTCATATTGACCACACTTTATTTTTTATTTTGTTGCGTTTTAACACGAGGACTATTTAACGGCTTTCTCTAGAATTGATGGTGAGGATGGTAATTTATAATATATGCACCCACATAAGTGTCGGTGGCTACATGGTCTAAGTCATTCCCACTCTATTCGCGAATGTTCGGGTTTCGGATGACCAACCGAGAAGGGTGGGAGGTACGCGAATGTCGAATGTTCGGAATTTGAGGGGTTTCACTCTAGGTGCGGTTTTTGGGCACGAACATTCGGTTCGCTACCACGCTACACATCTGTCGTTGGTGTCATCTGATTGTTCAAAGCTTTCCACTGTTATTAGTTGCTTGCATACACACCGGGAGCTGTACTAGTTGTATTCAGTGGCGTAACAATGGCATTTGATGCCAGGGGTGGGTTCTCGATTTTGGCAGATATTTACTAGAAACTCGTTTGATTTATGAAACGAAATAATAGGTCTATACATTGTTGTGAAAATACTACACCAAAAATCATAATTACTTACTCTGTGATAGCTGCCGAGAAATGATGAAAATTGTAAAATTTCCTCAATGTAAAGTACACTCAAAGTCATTTTAATCAGAAAATGAGAATTTCCATCTTGTTCATAATGATAACAATGTCTAGATAAAAAAAATTAAATCAAAATCGGACAGTTAAAACAATGTAATATTAACTCAACTGAAGTTAGTTAAAACAATGTAACACAACAGAAGTCAGTTAAAACAATGTAACCCAACAGAAGTCAGTTAAAACAATGTAACCCAACAGAAGTCAGTTAAAACAATGTAAGCCAACAGAAGGTAGTTAAAACAGTGTAACATAACTCAACAGAAGGCAGTTAAAACATTGTAACCCTAACCAACAGAAGGCAGTTAAAACAATGTAACCCTAACCCAACAGAAGGCAGTTAAAACAATGTAACCTAACCCAACAGAAGGCAGTTAAAACAATATAATCCTTACCCAACAGAAGGCAGTTAAAACAATATAATCCTTACCCAACAGAAGGCAGTTAAAACAATGTAATCCTTACCCAACAGAAGGCAGTTAAAACAATGTAACCCTAACCTAACCTCGCCTTTTCGGTGCTCGTTGCCACAATTTTCTTCATGCGCCTGCGCGTTGCGAATATAGCTGCGACTTTCTGGGAAACTCTAAAATCTTGTAATTGCCATTTGCCTTTACAGGAGGGCGTAAATGTGGCGCACTTTTCAAATATGTGAATACTCTACAATCACAATATTATAATCAATAACATTGGTATTTCAATAGTTTCTAAATAATAATAATAATAGTAATAATAATAATAATAATAATAATAATAATAGTGGCATTAATTTTTCTACTATAATATAATTTTTTTTCGACTGTTTTTAATTATGCTTGCTTTTTTTTTTTTTTTTTACAAAATGACACCCCTTGACTGATGTGGACCTCCACCCCCCGCCCGTGCCACTTGTGTTTGTTGCAGTTGTAGAGTAATTGTCAGGTACATTTTTGACGATGCCACAACAATACACTGGCTAACATAATAACTGCAGCAACAGCGCTGTCCTCACTTGCGTGGTCCGTTGTGCGTTTTCTGTCGACCAAGTGAATGTTTCGGTCGAATATTCGGGGTGGTTCCCCGCGAGAAGTGTGTCAGGTCTACAGAAGGTGAATATTCGGGGTGGTTCCCCGCGGGAAGTGTGTCAGGTCTACAGAAGGTGAATATGCGGGGTGATTCCCCGCGGGAAGTGTGTCAGGTCCACAGAAGGTGAATATTCGGGGTGGTTCCCCGCGGGAAGTGTGTCAGGTCTACAGAAGGTGAATATTCGGGGTGGTTCCCCGCGGGAAGTGTGTCAGGTCTACAGAAGGTGAATATTCGGGGTGGTTCCCCGCGGGAAGTGTGTCAGGTCTACAGAAGGTGAATATTCGGGTGGTTCCCCGCGGGAAGTGTGTCAGGTCTACAGAAGGTGAATATTCGGGGTGGTTCCCCGCGGGAAGTGTGTCAGGTCCACAAAAGGTGAATATTCGGGGTGGTTCCCCGCGGGAAGTGTGTCAGGTCTACAGAAGGTGAATATTCGGGGTGGTTCCCCGCGAGAAGTGTGTCAGGTCTACAGAAGGTGAATATTCGGGGTGGTTCCCGCGGGAAGTGTGTCAGGTCTACAGAAGGTGAATATTCGGGGTGGTTCTCCGTGAGAAGTGTGTCAGGTCTACAGAAGGTGAATATTCGGGGTGTTCCCCGCGGGAAGTGTGTCAGGTCTACAGAAGGTGAATATTCGGGGTGGTTCCCCGCGGGAAGTGTGTCAGGTCTACAGAAGGTGAATATTCGGGGTGGTTACCCGCGGGAAGTGTGTCAGTCTACAGAAGTGTAATTCGGTTTCCCACGAGAAGGGGCAGTCTACAGAAGTGAATATTCGGTGTTCCGCGGAGTCGTGTCAGGTCTACAAAGGTGAATATTCGGTGGTTCCCGCGGAGTGTGTCAGGTTACGAAGGTAAATATCGGGTGTTCTCGTGAGAATTGTCAGGTCTACAATAGGTGATATTCGGTGGTTCCTCACGGGAAGTGGTCAGTTACAGAAGGTGAATTTTCGAGTGGTTCCCCGGAAGTGTGTCAGGTCTACAAAATAATAATTCGGTGGTTCTCGTAGAAGTGTTCAGGTCTACAGAAGTGAATATTCGGTGGTTCCGCTGGAATGTGTCTTTCTACAAAGTGAAATTTGGGGTTTTCCGCGGAGTGTGTCAGGTCTAAGAAGGTGAATATTTCGGTGTTTCCCCGCAGAAGTTTAGGTTACAAAAGGGAATATTCGGGTGGTCCCCCGGAATGTGTCAGGTCCTACAAGCGTGAACATTCGTGGTTTGGTTCCGCGAGTGTGTAGGTCTACAGAAGGTGAATATTCTGGGTGGTCTCCGTGAGAATGTCAGGCTACAGAAGGTGAATATCGGGGGGTTCCCGCGGAAGGTGTCGGTCTACGAAGGTGATATTCGGTGGTTCCCCGCGAATGTGTCAGGTCTACAGAGTGATTTCGTGTCCCGCGGGAAGTGTGTCAGTCTACAGAAGGTGAATATTCGGGGTGGTTCCCGCGGGAAGTGTGTCAGGTCTACAGAAGGTGAATATTCGGGGTGGTTCCCCGTGGAAGTGTGTCAGGTCCACAGAAGGCGAATATTCGTACCTATAGGCTCCATGACGCGAATATAGGCCAACGCTCTGGAGAACATTCGACCGAAACATTCGTCCACGTCCGCTAATAGTGTGGGACCTACTTAAGGCGTCCCTTTCTCAGTAACCGAGGGGACCGATGTTCGAATACTGGCAGGGTGTATTGAGGTAGGGTTTTATTAGATGGTTCTCCATTCTCCCTCCATGCAAGTGCGGGTACACCTATTCCAAATTAAGATAATAAAACCGCCTTAAGTAAACCTGGGCAAGATTCGAACCTATACCTCTCATTGCCGGAAAATCAGTCTACTGCGTACCTGACGCCCTAGCCCGCGGGAACACCTGTACGGTGTTCGTCAGCTCTGTAATTGCGCGTTTCCCCTAAACTGGCGGGTAAGTCCCCCAGTCTTGTCAGGCGAAACTTAGGCCGCCAACCTGTCCTTACTGGCGCCACTGTCGTTTAACCTCCATGTCGGAGGGACAGGCCGGTGTTGCCAAATGTACAATAACGTTCGCAAAGTAAGACTATAGAAATGTGAGACGGCAAAGTTTCAATTATTATTTCAAGGAAGTTTTATTAAAAATATCCACCTCAGTTTAATTTCTCCCGAGGACGTTAACACCAGAAACATTATCAAATGAGTTACAATAAAGTAATAACAGAGATTACTCTCACACTCACGTATAGACTACAGCGCTTGGTGGTTGAACGTGTCACTAACAATAGATTGCTGTCAGATATGTTAATACTTCAATATTAGATTCAAAGAAATCCATCCCCTTCTGGATTTAATAATATGAAAATTTTACAAATAAATTTTCATCTCTAATTGTCATTGATTGTATTTTATTTTCAACATATAATAATAATAAAATTATTAAACAGTTTTAAGGTTGTCTAAGTATTTACTGACACCTTTTGTTCCCTCCTTCCCCCACTCACTCCTCAACACACTATTTGATGTAATAGTCTCTAAACCGCTTCGTTGGCCACGTGGTCTAGCAGTAGACTACACTGGCTATCATCTCTGAGGTAACCGAATGGTTACTATTGGGAAACAGCGTTGCCATTCACTGTTTTTCATGCGGTCAATCTCCCCTAATATATGAGACTAGTTTTGCAACTCTGTTTAGTCTCCTCCTCATTTGTAAGCGCCGGGTTTCGAGCCCGGGACCTCTGTATCTGTAGCCAGTAGCTCTAACCACTAGACCACAGAGGCGGTCAGATATATTCATTTTTAAAAAATATAAAATTGCTTAGAAAGTAGATTTCATTCTTAATTTATGCATTACCAACATTTCTGAAAGGATTTTTTTATTTAAGTTGATGGCATTAAATCATCCCCGTCGACCTTGGTGGTCTTAAGGTAACGTTCGTGGGCCCCGTGAAATTAGTAGGACCTTTCGCTCTCACTCATAGAAATTCTCGAGTGCTGATAAAATGCACGTTAAATACCTCAAATAAATCAAATGAAATAATTATTCCCGAAACAAGGTTGTAACTAATGACCATTTGAATGCAAATAATATATCTCGCAGTAGCTACTACTCTTTGTCATTTCATGGTAGCTACTATCATTGGTTCAGTATATTTAGCATGACGAGACTTGTGTTGGCAACACTGGTAGAGTTGAATGAACATCCCAAGATTCAATCAGACACAATCACTCGATATTATTGGGACCTTAGACGTCTTTTTGTTTCATTGTATGATGGAATGCAATGATAGCTTGTCCCCCCTAAAACCAACCTGTTATTTCAATACACTCCTCTCTTGTTTCAATAAATTCTGCGCCTTAAATATGAGCCATTAGCTGTCTTATTTATTGTTGAGGTGACCCGAACTGAAGCTTTATTTGTAAAGTACTCGTAGTGTCGTAACATCCGGTTCAGTTCTGATTTAGTTTTTCTTAACTGATTACCTAATCCTGCGCTTTACTGCACCCATTTGTTGCAAGAGTTATTTATGTCACTTATATATTGGCAAAGCCGTTTGCGGATGTGTTTATCCACGGATACCTTTAATAATATTAGCAGGGTAGATACTTTGTATACAGTAGTCCCATGGCTTCTTTGGTAGTGATTGATAGCTGACAGGCCTTTGACAAGTTACCAGACCAAATTATGTATCCCTACGCCGAACTATATGATCTGCAAAGACATGCTGACAGTTAAAATTTAGGTACATACCTAAATGTTGACTGTCAGCTGTGAGCTGTCATGTCAGCACCAAAGAAGCCATGGGGCTACTGTAGAAGTGTGTATTGTGGATAAAACTGCTATTATAATATTATTACATGTTCTGTCTTTCAACAGGTCCGTTGCCTTGTCTTAAATCTAGTCCTCCAACACGTGCTTTCAGCAGCTTCCTTCTTTATATTCTGGAACTTTATCTTCTTTCCTTGTTCGGGGTTATCCATCAGTTGCATTCCTTGTCTTCCTGGTCCTTTCCCCCTTGCCTTCTGTGACGTCACTCAATATGGCATCCCCCCCTCCTCCTCCCATAATGTAACCCACACATCTGGTTTTTTCTTCGTAGAATCACCTGCAGAATAGTTCTAAATTCATTTACTCTTCTTAGGACTTCTTCATTAGCCCCTCTAATCTGTCCACCCTATCCTCTCTATCCTCCTCCGATACCACACCTCCTCCCTTTTCTTCAGGGTCCACGTTTCAGTTCCATATGTAGCACTTTGCCTGGTTCTCCAAGTCTTGTTCGCTTGTCTAACAACATTGTTACCCGCTTCGGTAGCCGTATGGTCTAACACGTCACTCTTGTCTTACCGATGACGGGGAGATCGAGGTTCTAATCCCGGTCGGGTGTATTGGGGGAGAGGGTGGTGGTTTCCAAAATTGTGTTTTAGATTTTCCCTCCACGTAAATACGGGTACATTTCCTCTAAATATAACCTTCCTTATCCCTAAAACACTGTTTATAATATTCATCTTACGCGTTATAATAATCGAAACGATTATATTGTAAATTAACTGGTTGTACGGCTATGAGTTAAAAAAAATACCCCTCAATACCTGCGGATGCGGATATACGGTCAAGTTTGTGGATTTGAGGGCGAATGTGATTTGGGACCTTTGCGGAATAGATGAGGATGCTTTTTTTAAATTAGCACCGCGTCTTACTACCCGTTCGGTTTGTACGCCTTTGTACTAATTACACCAATGGTTTAAGGATATGAATGCTTAATTTAAAGTGAAACTCACCCCATCTGCGTGGAGAGAGGGTGTAAAACCATTTAGGGATAACCACCCGACCGGGATCGAACCTCGATCTACCGAGCTTTGGCAGTCTAGTCCAACACGAGAGTAGCGCGTTAGACTGTGTGGCCACCGAAGCGGTTATATTTGTCTCTTAAACTCAAGGCCTTTTTATTAACCGACAGCTGTCATTATTATTTCTTGTTTGCACCGCGTCTTACCAACCGTCCGGGCTTTCCGCTTATTTACACTGATTGCGTAAGCGTGAAGAAGGGAGAATTTAGAGAAAGTTTACCCACATATGTATGGAGGGATATTGGGGAATCATTTAGCTAAAAAAAAAAAAGCCCTCAGTTCACCCGACTGGATTTTCAAATTTAAAACTAATATTTATATTAGTAAAGGAAAGTCATTCTTAGTATTGTCTGTAGATATGATTTATTTGACAAAAGCCCTAATTTTAGGTTACTGTGGCACGAAATAGGCCCTCTGGCGAAATTACGATGGGAGCTATTCTCGCTCTGTCCTTGATCGCTTGTTTAAACTTCGCGTCGTCAAATTGTTTTGTTTCAATGAATGAAACAATTGGTACAATTTACGATTCCTCTGATCGTACTCGCTGCTGCTGATTGTGCCCTTGCTCTGACCTGATCATTTCTGTAGAATGCACATCAAGGGTTCTCAAAGTGTGGCCTACGAGCCACTTGTGGCACGCGGCAGTTTTATGCTTTAAAAAACATAACTAATTAAACACATTTTAATAAAAATCTTTGATATTTGCAAGAAGCCCATTTATACTATTTTGTGCTTTTAAATAAAATGTTTAAACTTTTTTTAGTACCGCGTCTTACTACCCGTTCGGGCTATATGCTTACGTATTCATTACACTAATTTGTTAGGGATTAGGAAGGTTTAATTTGGAGGAAGTGCAGCCGAATTTGCATGGAGGGAGAGTGAGAAACTAGTTAAGAATAGAACCTCAGTGAACTCTACCTGGATCTAGCCCTGATCTACCAGTCTTTGACAGTCTGGTATATTTCGAGAGTAGCGCGCTAGACCATGCGCCTACCGAAGTGGGCTTTAACATTTTATTTGCCTTAAAATCACGAAGTACTCGCTTCCGTGATCGAATGTTCTAAGGCGTCACTCTAGCAATAGACTATACTGGCGATGACTGAGAGATCGGGGCTCAAATTCCGGTTGGATATACTGAGGGCTATTATTATTCCTAAATTATTTTTCTCCTTTCCCTCCAATCAAATGAGGGTACACATTTTCCAAATTAAATCTACATCATGATTGTGTATATTTAGGCTTACAACCTTAACGGATGGTTTGGTGCGGTGACAAAAATAAAAACTCTTATTGTTTTAGTACACTCGCCTTAGATTCGAACCAAAGCTCCCCCGTCACCGGAAATTCAGCCTTTGGACAGACCACGCAACCACTGATACGGATTATAAAAAACAACCAGTGCTGGTTTTATTTCTTCATATTAACCTGAGGGCTTAATTCTTCTAGAATTGGAAGCCCGGGCTTCAATTATTGTTTTCAACAAAGATCCTATCAAACCACTCGACTAGTCTAGATTCGCGATGGATACGAACACAGATCCCGGAGAATAGAGGCCCCTCCCACCCACTTCCACACACACTGCGAGACAAAAGACTTTGAGCTTTGAACAAACCGGAAGTTGAATTCTCCCCCCCCCCCCACTTTCAGTCGGCGTGGAATAAATAATTGTAATGGAAGGAGGTGAATGTAATATTTCAAGGTCTCCTTCCTTCCCGCCATTCATAGAATGTAAATAAAGGGGAGTTTGGGATGTACAAGGCACGGAGGGAAATGAAATAAAACCGATATTGTTAGGATAGTTTTACCATAGAGAAAGGAATAACACTAGAGGGAACGAAGGATAGGGCAAAACTCGGTCCAGTTTGGAACAATGGAAACTGTAGTTCTGTCGAGTCACCGCAGAGGAGCGCTGACAAACGTACTTTCAATTTTGGACTCGGCTTTTCGCGCCACGAAACCATTCATTATTAGACTTAGGTTCCCAAGTAAAGAGTAGGTTTTCTTAGAGGAACTGGCAACGTTGTAAATGACCCATCACCATTGTTAAAAGATAGAAAACCTGTCCCATAAGCAGAGTTGCAAGACTAGTGATGCATTAATATTTGGACGTAGGACAGTAATAATAGAGTTGACCACGGTGGTGTTGGGGTAGTATACTTGCTTCAAGGACCCGGCCATGTTTGACGGATTTTTACTGAGCGATATAAATTCGTAGCACAACTTTCTTCGAAAGGGAAGTAAAACCATCAGTCCCATGTCGATTGTGGTGTATAAAGGAAGCCAGGAAGGTATGTGAAAATAGCTTTACTGAAGAAATTGGTATTCCCTTTAGCTCTCGCAGATAGAAATTCTCGTGTACTGATGTAATACATACATGTAAGTACATAGTACAGTTTCAGCCTTACGGTTTGTTTCCTGATCAAATCAAACTATCTCACACACTCCGTCTGTCGAAGCTTAGCGATTCCTCGACTTAAGTTTGATTCATACACTCGTCGAAAAATAGAAAGCAGAATCTGTGCAATAATTCACACCCATGATGCATTGCAAAGCTTTAAAACAGCTGATTATCAACATACTGTATTTTTTAGTGGATAAACATATATTCTAGATCATTCTCCCGATGTATGTTTTCAAATTATAAACGCTGTGTCGTGGCTCAATTCAAGAGAGATAAACATGCTTTACATTAACGAGTTATTTCAAATCTCCTCACAACGGAAAACGAAGCTGTCTGCTTGCTTCTAGCTCTACAGCGCATGCGCACTGATTTGAGATGGTTGTTTCTGAGATTTGATTGGTTCTTACTGTACCTAACATCTCAGACAGAGTGGACAAAGTAGAGAATAGTTGAACTTTAGCAGAACAGCTTGCACCGATTAAACGTAATTCTTGTGATTGGCTTAGAGCGCGTCACGTGACCACGTTTCTTTTCTGCGCTAGTTTTTCAGCGAATGTGTGAATCCACAGTAACTCATGACGGGTTTTCTCAAATCCGTCGCGTCTTCACACATCAAAACACAATGAACTCAAGGTCGGTCGGTAATGGCTTGGAGACAAATCGTGTTTATTGCCTTTGAGGATGAAATACGTGAAACGGACGATCCGTGACGGGGACGTGCCTCGAGACGTGTCCAACTCCTGTGGGCCGTTGAATGAGAACAACGGGCCGTCCGTCCGTCACCCGTTAAGAATGAGGTTTACTTGGAAATAACATTGAAATGACCTTCAGATTTAAAGGCAACTTGTAACTGGTGGTTAGGTAGTTTCTGCCTTGAAAGGTCTCTCACCCACTAGTTTTGTGGACAACTGAGAAGAGAAAGAGAGAATGAATTGGGTGGGGATGTTGAATTTTGGCATTGAGCTACAGCTTATTAGTTTCATATGGAAATACCTGAAATCTCTTTCCTTTTCTTGAGGATAGTCATTTTACCTACTTGTTAACTTCCGGTAAAAGAAAAGAGTAATATTTATATTAGATATTCATTCATATAAATTTTTCCAAATGTAATCCATATTTAAAATTATATAAGGACAATAGTTAGGTTTGAAATTTTTTTTTAGTGGTTACGGAACTAGTGAAGCATTTATTCATTTAGAATGTAATGTAACAAACATGAATAATACATTTTTATTTGATAAATTTAGCTATACATTTAAATAACTTAGCCAAAACTAACCACAAACACACATGTTTGTTTAGAAAGTACAAATAATTTCAAACACACTATTAAAGTAGCTTATTACATATAATTAATTGATTAAAAATATACATTTTTTTTTTGTTTAATATTATTATTAGCACCGCGTCTTACTACCCATTCGGGTTATACGCATTTGTTTAATAATTCAAGTGACAGGTTCACTTTGACATGTTTATTGTCCAGTTTGATACTTTACCAAAAGTAAAATCACGTTAAATTGAATCAACAACAGTATTTTTGTGTTTTTTTTCTTCCAAATTTGTACTCAATATGTTGAACCTTTTTAAACTAAAATATCCATAAAATCTAATGGTTACATTTTAATATTCATTGCACACAAAAATGTTTTAACAAATAGTTTGGTCCCATAAACTAATAGTTTTTTTTCTATGAACGCCTAAACATACCAAAAATAGCTGCTAATACTTGAAATGTAACCACTATTGATGAACCAGATTTAGTTTAAAATTTAATGAAACAAAGTTTTGTGTCAGCCACATTAAATATGTAAGAAAATGTTAAAGTTTTTGATATTGTTTATTCATTTAGAAAGAGCAGCAAATAAAAATCAATAATTTTATGACTATAACTTATAAGGCTTAACTTAAGTATTCTGAATGTCCTTTGGGTATGATAATACACTCTTTCATCCTTGGTACTTTGTGGCCCAGTTTCACAGAAACTATGACTATAATAGATCGTAAGAAATGGATTTAAAACAAATTTAAAAAAAAGTGTTTTAAGACACATGATTCTTAGATTTTCTGGCCTAAATCACATTCTCATTTTTAATTTAGAGTCCTCTAAATTATATAATTTGCGAAAATGTCTGAAAATATCACAAAATATCCGTTCTTATGGACAATATTAATTTTTAAGCGCCTCTATTAATACTTAAAAATCATACTTTATTTAAACTTATTTTATACTGTAAATTTGTGGAGTTTCTACCCTCCGCCCCGCCCCCCCTCCCAATTGCTTTGGATACACTTAGCTCTCTAGATTTATGCCAAATATAAACAATCGTAACATAACCATCACTTAAGGTAATGCAATTAGTGGTTTGAGTTACGTTTAGATTATTTTTATAATTTAATTGTATTTAGTAATTTGGGGCCAGATCTAACTAATATTTGTAGCCCAATAAATATGTTTCCCAGGAATTATTTACTATAGGCTACTACTAATAGCTATTAAATACACATGCTTAAATCACCTCAGCCAGAACTACCAATCTTAACCAGAATTACCAACCTCAGCCATTCTCAACATTTTTCTTGCTTGGGGCTGTAGTTGACTTCTTTTTTTTAGTTAGCTCTGCCTCAATATAATCCGGATTGTGGATAGACATTGAACATGGATAGCGTGGGTCTACTAGTTCAGGCAGTAAACAATCAAAATAAAATGAGGAAAGCTTAGTCACCATTTCCATTTACCAGAAAAAGTCATCACATTCGATTCTTTCATATCGTATGCATGGCATAACTGGTGTCCATATAGCAAATATGCAGTACAACCGGCGTGTTACATGGAGCTGACCTTGGACTTGATAATAGTGTACTTATGACGCCTGTTTATTCCATCAATCTTTTTATATTTGTTTAGTTTCCAGAATGTCACCTTTCGTTTCAAAATGGTTGACTAAGGACTCATCTGTTCAGCTGATGATGGACATTTTACCTCTACTATGCCATCATTGTCGATTAGGCCATCTGGTGTAGCGCTGAGGAATGTCAAATCACGGTCAACAAAGAAACCACAGCTTTCAACCCTGATTTTCAAAGTTTCTTCCAACTTCGCTATGGCACGTTATTCATTTGCTTTTCCGTAAGACAACGAGCTTAGGTGTTGGAGATCAGAATATAATATTTGTTTGACCAAATTTTCACAACCAGTAGATGGGAGCTTGCAACAAACTTGTCCAAAATTATACGCATTAAACGTTTCCTCCTTTCTTCTAACCATTGTCCAGATTCACTCTGATTTATGGTTTGACGTTCAAGGTTTCGCAATTCTTCTTCGGAATGTTGGAGGCTATTTTGCATTTCTTTTTTAAACAACATAAAATCTTTTTCTGGCAAATCTGGGCGTTGAGAGTTTGGACCATAGTCAGCATCCATTTTCTTTTTTTTTTTTTGATGGGGGATGGGGAAGAATGGTTTGCTTGACCGGGTGGGCTTCGAGTGATGTGAATCTTCTCGCTTACTTCGGGCGAGACATATTTTTCGATGCTTGCGTGCTTCTTCCAACTTTGTGAATTTTCCCGGGCTTGATCCATACAATTTTTTGTGTAGTTTGTAATGGAGAGCACCATAATTGTAGCTTACTACAGCAGCAGCACATCGCGCTTGATAGGATCCTCTTGTGTAAAATTGATGCGTTTGCCACCAGTTTTTTTCACAATGGCAGCGTTGTTGTGCTCAACACAGTTGTTGTCTACACTATACAGCAGGCTGCGACAGTGAATGGTAAGTGTTTGAGCTATAGATTTCAGCTTTTGTAAAATATCATTTTCTTGAAGCTCTGGAATAAGATTTTTCTAATTTTCTTTTAGTCCTGTGCAAAAATAAGGAGCACAATGTTGGTGGTCTCCGAATATATGATTTGGACTATTCAAATGTAATCTTTTAATTTATCAATGCGCTCGTGCAACTGTCCCACCTCATTCATTCTAAATTTTGCAGCTTTCACCACTGCCCCACGTAGCTGCATACTTTTGGAACTGATTTTTTGTCAGAGATAAAATGGTCCATTCTTGCCGTTTTTCCACAAATCTTTCAACTTGTTGAGTAGTTCCGGAAAAGATGATTACGGCACTCCAATTTTTGTACCGTCAAATTTCTATATGGACGAGCCTCAAGAAGCCTCTTGTATACGCTATTGTCACCATCAGCAATGAGAATGCTGTATCGTAGGCCGTACATTTCTTCGCTCTTGTAAAAGCCTCGACAATAATAGCTGCTTCCATACTTGACGAGCTTTGATCCTCTCCCCAATTTTTGAAACCAGTATGCTTTTGAGGTTTTTTTTTCTTTCAGCGCCTGGACTCAAAATATACAATAGTTGTTTTTAACTCCTATGTACAATACTTTCTTAGTCTTATACCCCCCAATAGCAGCCTGAAGGAAACAAAACAAAAAATAAGTATAGTGGCAGTGTTGAAAACAGAGTAATAAAACGCCTAGTTATTGTTGTGAAAGGCACAAAATTTTCTCAACAATGCTTGGATGCTTCTTGAAAATAAAAACCAAAGTAATTTAGTAATATTAATAAATGGGACGAGTGTAATTTTTCATATGGTGTACAAATAGAGTAGTGATAGTATTGGCGCGCTAAAGCCAAAGATGCTATGTTCGAATCTCATGTTTAGGTTTACATTTTGTATTCACGCAGGGATAAAAATTATCTAGGTGTTTTGTACACTTTAAAATGTACATTACATTCTTTTTTAGATTTTTTTTAGCACAACGTCTTACTACACTCCCGAATTATACACATTATGTACAAGTTATACTAGTGTGTTTAGTATGAGGAAAGTTGAATATGGAAGAAGTGACCGGCATTTGCGCCCAGGGAAGTTGGAAACTACTTGAGAAAATATACCCTCATTATAGCCATTGAGGGATTCGAGCCCCTTTCTCTCCATCATTGGCAGTCTAGTATATTGTGTTAACTTTAGACCTTTCGATCATCGAATTGAGTTAGGGTAATTTGAATGAATTGTAACAGGGATGAGGTTAGAGGTTTATGGAAATATAACATTAACATTTGCAGGATGATAATTATTCCCAGCACAACTGGCTAGGTTTCGAACCTTGACCTCTTTGTTAACGTTGACCAATTCTAAACCAAGACTGATGTATTAGAGCTCGCGGGGATAATATTTACTGTGTTGTTTTTAATTTAAAATTCAGGCTTTTGGCATTGGTACGAGTACAATCTATTGTGGTTGTGTCTTGACTTGTAAAGTTGAACGTTCTGGAACCTTAAAGTTATCGATTGACATTATGGCCTAATACAAAAAAAAAAGTGTTTTTTATTATTTTATATTTATATAATAAATTCAGGATAGAAATAACAATTTTACACCTAATCCAATCTATTTTACACTGTATTATGTCACCATCCCTTGCCACCCACATTAGTTTTATCACCAAAATTGATAGCTATAAGTCACGTGACTTGACGGATGCATACATGAAAGTAGATCTATTTATTTTAATAGTGTTATCCTATGAAAACTTGACTCTACTATCCACTGATTTTTGGAGGAATTACATCTAGAAGTCCTTTTTTCTTACTATATACCACTATATAGTAGATTTTTGATAAGAAAAATGGCTTCTCAGACAATAATTCCTACAAAAATGAGTGTATGACACTTGTGTGGAGCGCTTTAGTTTACATTGAGAATTTCATACTACAACCGAAACCTCTAAGAAATTAAACTTTTTTAAATGTTATTTATTAATATAAATTAAGAAGATTTGGATTTTTTTTTATTTGGCCACCATTTTCATTAGAGCATATGATTTTTCCGATTAAAATATTATCAGATCTAATATTCTAAATTAAGAATAAATAGTTATTGTTGTCCATTGTTTTATCTGAGTTTGAATCCGATATATTTTTTAACTGATTTCATATTAATTAAAATCCTTGATATTAAAGTATTGTTTTCCGAGTCCATGTAATGATTTATTTAAAAACAAATACGAATGATTATAACTATTAATCATTCTAACTGAAAATTATTTTAGATTATATATGATAAAATGTAATATAATGTCATATTATGGGTTATACACTGGTTACGAAATACCCTAGACTTGGAACATACATTGTAAACAGTCAAAGTATACTAACGGTCAAGCGAACAAGTCACTCATATTAACTAACCTATGTGAAAATATTTATTATTTGCTTAATAATTTATGATAAAATAGTTTTATCAAACGCTGATAGTTAATACTTCCCTTGGAATTACTGAATTAACAAAACTACTGTTAGCTGTCATCTACCACCATCCTATGCTGAGTCGACTCTAGCAGGAATGTCAGTACTCGAATCGTAGTCTGATTTAGCAAGTGTGGATATCTGAAATTGTATCCCACACATTCTCCCTCCTTCCAAATGCGAGTACCCTTCCTTTGAATTCTACCTTTCCTAAATTATAACCACCCCATTTGTGTAAAGAAACAGATAAATATAAAATGTATTTCCTAAATGGCTTTCTATGAAAATGTGGGTACACTTCCTTAAATAATAACCACCTCATACTTGACCCATCAGAGTAACTAGTACATATGTGTACAACCCAATCGGTTAGACAGACCCAGTGTTACTAAATAAAATAAATATAAAGAATAGTTGGGTGCTATCCTATGATAAGGAAATGTGTAAAAACTATGTCGCCTAAGCAACTTGAATTAAAAACAAACTTTATGTAACATATATTATTACATTTTAAAGCCTAATATGTTCAAGTTTACTTTAAGACAGTTTTAAATCTTATTTTTAAATAACGTTATTTAAGTTGTTTTTTTTAATGGAAATACGGAATTACTAGATCGCATAGATTAGAATGCAATGTATTTTAATTTTGTTGATAACACTAATAGAATAGGGATGAGAACGTTAGAATTTAGAGGAAGCGTACTTGAATTTGTGTAGCGGAAGAGTGGGAAATCCTTTAGGACTAGCTACCTCAGTACAACCGCCGGGATACAAGACCCATCTTCTCCGCCACCGGCAAGCCAGCCAAGAGGAGACTGACACTTTTTACCACGCGGTAGGTGGTGTGAATTTTAAGAGCCATTCTTAATTGTTTTTAATTTTCTTAAAAATTATTTGCTAGTGTATTTTCTCTTAGCTTCCCTCCTCACCTGTCCTTGGTATTAATCCTCACTATTGCCTACGCTTAGCGTAATATTGGACAAATTATATAAAATAAATATCTTTAATATAAGAGTGAAATAGTTTTAATGATTTCTTACTTAGGGTCTATCATTTTATATATAAGTAGTTTTGCTTTTGTAATAATATGATTTCAAAACATTTTTTTAAATTTATGGTGTTTATAACATATTGCATGTTTAAAAACTCTTCGGATTTATATCGACTCTCATTTAAATGCCATTAATGTTTTATTAAAAATGTAATTAATTTAACAGATTATTATAAAATTGCAATTTACAAAGGTTATCTTACTCTCTTACTCACAAACAGTTTTCATTATCAACGTGAACATGGTTTTAGTTGCAGTTTCCCCCTCGCCCCTTCTCATCTTACTATCCTTTAGAGCTTACCTGCATATTTACATTGGCTGTACACACCTTGCTCTTTGGTCATTTCCATATTTTCTAATTTGCAGCTCAGTGGTTCATGTTCTGTCATTTTACTGAGCGATTTTAAAAAGTAAGAAAGTTCTACAGTTATTCTGCCAGCTATTACAAATGTTATATTCTGGTTATGTTGATGTTCTGGTGTAAGGTTTTCTAATATTAATTCGTATTCATTAAGATTATATTGATTGTTGTCACTAGTTTCTTGCTGTACACAAACTGTTTGCTCTAATTCTACGGATATTATCTTTTGAGCTTCTCGATACTTTTTAAAATTCAAACCTCTCTGTTTTTTTTGTGATCAGAAGGATGCTTTCTCCAATTCTTTTTCACAATTTTGAAAAAAATCCGCAACAAATTATTTAGTACTACTAATATTACATGTCCAACCAATACAGCACTAGCACCTGACGAACTTTGTGTCGGTGATAGCTTGTTAGATACTTTTCAGGTAAAAGATTATTGAAAGATAACCGAGCCCTTCCCCTTCACTCCTTCTGAATCCAACCAAGCGTACTTAATGGGGTTTTTGACAAGAAAAGAATGGAAGTAAAGTGACCTATCTCCAATGTAATATTAACTCGAATAGGCATGCAAATTGTTTTTTTTGGGTTTATTCAGTTTTTTCATATATAAACACCCAATTATAATCGTGCTGTTGCAAGCGTAAACTAGTTGCGTTTATGAATGCCTAGTTAAAAAATTAAGTTTCCTTCTCAATTAATAGTTTGAAGCTCAAACACATTTATTAATTTATATTTAATTTTTTATCCAATTATTCAATGATTTTATTAAATTTTTGGCCTGGCATTACTGTTTGGCATATAGATACCTTAGATTTGACACAATAAATATTTTATTATCATTCATTATAGTTGAGATATCATCAGAATAAGAATAACCTTTGGGTAAATGGGTGAAATGCTGGTTGCGGATAGCCCCTTCAATTGTAAAGCTCCTTCTTAATCAGGGTTTGGAGGTGCTTCAAAGGTTACTCAGGACAAGGAAAACTCTACCATCACTTTCATAGAACAAGTCAACATAAGAGATGCATCGTTAGTTCGGATGTAGCCAGAACAGTGCGTGCATGGAGGAGGTTTCCGAGAACTTGTGACGTTCTGGGTAACACCTGGTGTGACCTTAATATAATAACAGTAGAGGAAGAAGATTTAAGTAAGTAGGCTTAACTCACTTCTCTCTAAAATATGCATCTTGAATTAATATTTTTTATTAATTAGCCGTCAACAGGGAGAAGAATGATTCGTCTATATTGCCTTATACATAAATAATCTCGTAAATAGTTTAAAAGTTGACATTTTCCCTTTGAAAGAACAACAATTCGCATATTTCTGACATCATTAAGAGCTAAATGTCCGGGAAACGAAAGGTAACTGTTATAGGAGCGTAGAATGGATCTTTGTGAATAAAATGATGTCATTTAATAGTCACAACACACTTTTATAGGAGCGTAGAATGTATCTTTGTGAATAGAATGATGTGAATAGAATGATGTCATTTATTAGTCACAACACACTGGTATAGGAGCGTAGAATAGATCTTTGTGAATATAATGATGCCATTTAATAGTCACAACACACTGTTATAGGAGCGTAGAATGGATCTTTGGGAATAGAATGTTGTCATTTAATAGGAGGGTCACAACACACTGTTATAGGAGCGTAGAGTGGATCTTTGTGAATATAATGATGTCATTTAATAGTCACAACACACTGTTATAGGAGCGTGGAATGGATCTTTGTGAATAGAATGATGTCATTTAATAGTCACAACACACTGTTATAGAAGCGTAGAATGGATCTTTGTGAATAGAATGATGTCATTTAATAGTCACAACACACTGCTATAGGAACGTAGAATGGATCTTTGTGAATAGAATGATGTCATTTAATAGTCACAACACACTGTTATAGGAGCGTAGAATGGATCTTTGTGAATAGAATGATGTCATTTAATAGTCACAACACACTGTTATAGAAGCGTAGAATGGATCTTTGTTAATAGAATGATGTCATTTAATAGTCACAACACACTGTTATAGGAGCGTAGAATGGATCTTTGTGAATAGAATGATGTCATTTAATAGTCACAACACACTGTTATAGAAGCGTAGAATGGATCTTTGTTAATAGAATGATGTCATTTAATAGTCACAACACACTAGTATAGGAGCGTAGAATGGATCTTTGGGAATAGAATGATGTCATTTAATATTAATGTTATTTGTAATTTCCTTCTCTCCTGTTTTCTCTCTTATTGCTGGGCAGCTCCATCCAGGAACGTTATAAACCAACTTGGATTCTGGGCGTTTAGGAATTTCTAATCAACTATTCTAGCGACTCAAGAAGTGGTTTGTTATTTGGAAATATGGTTCACGCCAAAATTGAGCTTAAAAACAGACTTCTCTAGGAATAAAAACCCTACATTTTAGGTTTAACGGTTTTAAAAGAGATAATGAAAAGTTAAAATCAACTCGTTATCAACGGCATTCAAAGTCAAATGTCTCAGTTCTGAGATCAAAGTAAATGGTTAGAAACATGTGATTATGTCAACGACATACAAAACTTTATTAGTTTGAGAAAGGTTGAACCAAACCGAATATATTTTGTTAAATTGAGGATTGTTTTAGTATCTTTGAAGCTTAACCAGATATACCTTAGTATGAGGATATGACCCTCCAAGTAGGTGGTACCCTTAACGCGTCAATAGGGATCAATAAGCTGGTGAATTGCCTAACAAAGATCACATCGCCGATAATTGGACGTATTTCTCCGGGAGATTCCTAATTTGCATCTTCTCCAATATTCTCGTTCATCTTAGTTGATTAAACATCTTCTATCCACATAATAAATAATATCCTTTTTCTCCCGGGGCCGAAGGACCTGTCGGAGCATGACTCGTCACTCGGTCGGAAATCATCGGATGAGAGCTACCCCTTCCCCAAAACTTCCACCCCTTTCACTGCCCCACTAAAGCTTCGGGCGATACCGATATTCCTCAGCAATGTAATAACACGTTGGTGTAATTACGCCACAGACAGGAGGGTGAATCTCGAACGAACAGGTCTGGGAGCTCGAAATTATCTTGTCGGGGCCAGTCTCCCGAGGTATGATCATCTTACACACACCCAACTTCCCAGAGCCCTGCGTGGATGACCGAAATAGCATCTTCCCCACATCCACACGCCATCGAACATCCTCCATAACATCGAATATTGTAAATATTTCGTACCAATTATAGCCTCAACGCCAGGTTAACCCCCCAGCTCCAGCGCGTCTACACCTTTATGTTCTTACACGTGAGCATTTGAAGCAGCTTTTAAAAACTACTAATACAATTTTAACAATAAACACTGAAAACATTATTATTATATTATTATTATATTATTATTATCACCGCATCTTACTACCCGTTCGGGTTATACGCACTTACGCTAATGTGTAATGGTAGGATGATTGTGAGATGAAATGGAGGACCTACAGTTTAACGTGGAATCCGAACCACGGTGGAGGCCTGGTATTCCACACATTCATAAGTTGTGATTAATACGTCTTGTCAGAGGTGAAGGAAGGGTTTGGTAATCAGATAAATCTGTGCCGGGACCGAGGCGTAAGAAATTCATTAAATGGTCACCCATGTGTTCATACGTTAAGCCGCTCTTTGAGAACAGAACATTACCCAGGGTACACCTGGGAGGTTGTCTACACGTGGTACCCACAAGGAGATGATGTGATGAAGTGATTATGAAGGTGTGGGACGGGCCAGTGGACATTTTAAACCTAATTTAAGCCCAACTAACCAGATTATGGTGACTGTAGAAACAGTTCCTCTTTCAGTACAAAGAAAATGCATATGGTACTTCCGGGTATCGAACCCGGGATCTCAAGATCGCTAGTCAGGGAAGCTGACCACGGTCTTATGAGTATTTATGATATATAAATATAAATAACAAAAGATATAGCTGCAGATCAGAAGATAACTTGACGTATGAAGTTCAAGAGACTACACTGGATATCATCGCTGAGGAAACTAACTGCATGGCTACTATTGGGAAACAGCGTTGTCATTCTCTCGTTTTCATGTGGTCAATCTCCCCTCAATATAAGACAAGTTTGGCAATGCTGGTTAGTCGAAGTTGCCAGTAGCTCCTTCTTACCCCAGCACACCACCTTCAGACATAACTGAGAGCGAGGAGATTTGGCAACAGGTCATTGAGGAAGGGAGATTTGAAACAGATAATTGAAGGAGGGAAGATTTGGAAACAGATAATTGAGGGGAGGAGATTTGGAAACAGATATTGAAGGAGAAGTTGGAAACAGATAATTGAGAGGAGAGGAGATTTGGAAACTATATTATGAGGAAAGGGATTTGGAAACAAGTAATGAAGGAGAGGATTTCAAACAGGTAATTGAGGGAGGGAATTTAAACAGTAATTGAGGGAGAGGAATCTTTTAAACAGGTAATTGAGGAGAGGAGATTTGGAAACAGATAATTGAGAGAGAGATTTATAAAAGGTAATTGAGGGAGAGGAGATTTGGCAAAAGAGAGAGAACGCAAAGATAAAGCTATGTCTACTATACCTGCAGTTATCCCAGAGGTGATATTGGGTATATAATACGATATTGTTCCTCCATGACGGTCCCACTCCATCATCTGATGACACCCAGAATAACTCCAGGGCGGACAAAAGACTGTCTCCAACCGCAATGTGTGTGATGTGTGGAGATGAAATGACCGTGAAATTGGTTCGTGTGTGGTCTCCTCTACATCAAGATACAGGTGAGTTTTCTCCGACCACAATGACCCGGGGAGGTGGGTAGCAGAGGGAACCACCAGGATTGCTAGACGCAACACTTGTCATCGACTGTCCAGGGGCAAGTTGGAATGTTCCCCACCGCCAGGGGTGCAGAGTATGACCGAACGCGCGAACGATGTTCGGAGGAAATTAAAGCAATCCTGGGAAATTTTGAGGCAGGGAAAAGTCTAACAATTTTGTTGACGTTTTTAGTACATTCTGGTTCTTATATGGTAGTTTGATTTGTATGAAAAACAATGGCCGATAACATTCAACACCCCACACTATCAGTATGTGCCATAATGAGGGAGTGTCTGTGTAAGCACAAAGAGTTGCAGCGTCTAGGGGCGAAGATAATATGTCAGTCAGTTCTAGATAAGAAGTCAGAGGGTGAGATAAGGGGAAAGGAAAAATCTAACAACTCAACTGGCTAAAGGCGTGGTTGAGTGATGAGAGGGGGTGGATTTATAGGCACTAAAATTTAAAAAAAAGTCAGGCAAATAGGCACTAAAAATCACAAAAATAGGAACATAAATAGGCATTATAAAAGTAAAAAAATAGGCACATAAATAGGCATAGTAATGCAAAAAAAGGCACCAAAACACTCAAAAAATTTATTATTCACTCTTAAAATCCAGCATACACTTTCCATAAACACATTAATTACTATTAGAGTTAATTATCAAATACTTCTAAAGATTTTCAGGTGTAAATTTTGTTCTGTTGTCTGACAAAATGTTTTTATACTGTGATAAGCTTCTCGACTTCACATGAAGTCATTGGGCAAAACTTCAGACAAGCTATTTCAGCTGGGCTAATCTTACTTCTGGGAGTGATGTAGTTTGACCTTCTAAGATGTCTGCAATACTTGCCATCACTTTCCACCCAGGGTTTCGCAGCAATACTCTGTTAAATTTGTCGACGATGGCTGTGCCAACTGAGCCAGAAGCCTGATTCAGGTTTTCTTCTATTCCCCGCATTATCTTCACAGCTTTCACAAGAGGCAAATCCCTCTCTTCAAAACTGTGATTTTCCTAGAGATTTACGAAATTGCTTTTTACGTATGCCAGACCCGCAATGATACTTAGAGCAGGAGATGTCATCATTTGCTTCTGTAATGGCGACAGCTTGTTCCTCGTCAAATGTTGTGGACTACCTACAAGCAAAACGGTTGATATATCAAAACTCACCATTCTTTCAATATATTGTGTTCTACAAGTATAACCATTAAATTAATTTTTTTACAATAATGTGGACGGAGTGGTGGAATCAATAAAACTAGTGGTAAACGCTCACTGCAATTTTAATTTGGAAACGCACCTAAGGAGTGAAGGAGGAGGGAGGAGGGGGGCAGCCGCAAGTATTTAGAAAAAGAAAAAAGAGGGTGGGAGAAGAGAGATTTAGAAAAAAGGCACTTTAAGGCTCCCATTTGTAAAATAGGCACTAAACAGCGAAATGGGCATTTATAGGCACTATAAAAGTTATCACATTATCTTCGCAATCATCGAAAATAAACTTATACCTCAAAAGCCACCCTCTAGTGATGAGTCATCAGTCACCTACCTACCGCGGGTGTTTGGTAGTTATGGGGGCAGGTGGGGGAGGGTAGGAAAGGGTGAGCGATGTTTTGTTTTAGTTTGAATTCAGTCACTCTTATATCGTGGCCTAATTACACGGGATGTGCGCACATTTAAATAAACTCGTGACATGTGTATTGTAATAATTGGGTAGCCATGAAATTGTTGTATTTAGTGGACCTATTAAGGTTTGTACATCAAACAATAGATAATGTTTATAAAAAATTAGATGGTTTAGTTAAACAAATGTTTATTATGATCACTTTTAAGATCAAACAAGCCGTCAACTGTGCTTATTGTAAATGGCGTGTCAGACAGGATAAAGTTGGATATCAAGTATCTAATAATGATCCCCAAGAAAAACTAGAAGTAAGGATCAAGGGAGTATTGCAAGTTTTGTAAAACGTAAATTATGTGATCAGGAAAAACTCATAGTCGTGAATAGCGATAGTATTTCCCATAGTGTGGTTGATAGTGATAGACCTTGCAATAGTGGCGAGTCTACGAAAATACACAACTAAACCAAGGTCTCCCGGCATTACACTCCATTGCCTCTTACTCTCAAGATGTAAAATTAAATGTTGGTACCGGTAAACCTACTGGTATCAATGAACAAATAATAACATTTAGGTATATACCTAAATTTTAACTATCAGAAGTGACAGATGCTAAAAACATATTTTTGAAGACCATATAGTTTGGCGTAGGGATACATAATTTGGTCTGGTAACTTGTCAAAGCTGTGAGCTGTGAGTCGGCACCAAAGAAGCCATGGGGCTACTTGTATGTATGTATCAAATATTCATTGTAACGTCCCAATCCTACTTCTGACAAAACGGTGTAAGGTCAGTGGTTTTATCTGGGTGTCCGTAGCCAGCCACCGGCCCGTAGGACTTACATGCCCCGAGGGAGGTTGGATGGATGGTTCGTGGGGGAGACTAGCTAGTTAGTCCATAGATATTATAATCTAGTCGATGCTAACTACTACACGGGTCACCAGATCGATCTCCCGTGACGAGAAGGCACGATAATGGTCTCGCAACCTATCTGTAGACCCGCGATCGACCCTCCGGTGGGGTGAACCACCAGATCACATTTTGTATCGTCATTTCTTCAGACGTGTTAGATACCGCCACACATGTACTCGGCTTGGCTTCCAACATTCAACAACCGTGTGTTATTATCACACACAAACTTGCTGATCTCGATGTTCACCTGCCAGGAAGGTCCATCGGTCGCACAGTGCTCGCTCGTCAACAGGATGGCAACTTCCCAGGAAATGTACAATGGTGGGTTAACCTCCTGCCAGAATAAGCCCTAATATAATTTTGCTCTTACACAAATGTTTTATTTTGAGCGCTATGCTTTTCGGGGAATTTGTTTGTATGGAAGTATTCGGGAAATATTGGAGCTGTGGACATTTCTGCACCCCTGCCCACCGAATCTTACTACCTGTCCGGGCTATTCTCATTTAACTAAGATAATGACCCACTTCGGTGGTCGAATGGTCTAAGGCATCACTCCCGCTATATACTGGAGATTTAGACTGCCTTTGACGAGAAGATTGGGGTGGTTTTTATTCATTGGTTTTCCACTCCTGCTTCACACAAATTCGGGTGCACTTTTTTCAAAAAGTCAACCTTCTTCATCCCTGACACATTAACATAATAAGTACATAAGTGTATAACAAAAGCGGGAAGAGAGACGCAGTGCTAGGAAAATAGTGACTATAGAAAGTGCATGCTGAACACTAATTGAGTAAAATATAATTAAAAACATTAATTATAAAGTTATTTTTAGTTATACATTTTCAAAGTCTTACCAAATATTTTATAGAACCAAACCGTTGGTCGAAGAACCAAGTAATTTATAATCCCCCTCCCTTTCCTGAATGTCGTGAGTCACCGGAACTGTTAGTCACACGCTGGTCGGGGGTTCACTCTGACCTTGTGCACTCAAGCGTCACCTACCCCTTTCACCCTTATTTTCACTATAACGTGTTATCGCCGGGGCTATAAGCTCCGCTAAAACAATCGTCAACTGTCTCAAAATGTTGTTCTCTTATGACCCTGTTAAAAAGTGACTTCATTGTTTTGTTCGAGAAAGACAAGATCTTTTGATTCTGACGATACTTTGATCTCAAAACCGTGACATGTCACGTGAAACGGCCTTGGAATTGATCTAGTTTCACCTTTTTATTATTATTTTGTAAATGATAACACTTTAATAAATGGTACGATGCACTGCAGATACTTCCTTCTATCTTTTATCTTAATTTAGAGATATTTATTAAAAACTCGTAAGATTTGTGAAATAAAATAAAATAGGCCTACATGTTTGCAGAAACACTAAACCGACACCAAAGAACATATCAACTCCCACATTTCAAAGATACGAATAAAATTATATTTGCTTATAGCTCAGAAACGATTGGTTTTATAAAAATAATATTTTAAATAAAAGATTATTTTTAACGGTACAAAAACTTAACGACGATAATTTATTTCGTATCTCAAATAGTTGCGTGGAGATAATCAAAATTAGATATTTACTCCTAATAAAGTACCCTTGAATACATTTTCACGGGGAAACGATAGTAGCCATTTTGTCTGTAATGTTTATCAGTGCCCAGATACAAAATTTAATCAAAATCGTTTGAGCGGATTTTGAGAAATTGATTTTTTCCTTTTTGTCCTTCAGTAATATTTAGCACCGCGTCTTACTACCCGTTCGGGTTATACGCTCTAAGTATTAATTACGCTAATGGATTATGAATTGGGAAGGTTGAATTAGAGGAAGTGAACCCGCATTTGCGTGGAGGGAGATGGAAAACCATATAGGAAAAACCACCCCCATTTCACCCGGCCGAGATTCAACCTCGATCTCCCCGTCCTCGGCAGTCAAGCTCAACACGACTAGCGCGTTACCAACTACGCCACCGAGACGGGTTGTCCTTCAGTAAATTACCCTTAATTTTAGGGTTGGATATCTAGTTTTTAAAAAACAAAACAAAAAAAACTCTTGGAAACCTTAAAAAAATCCATGTTACCAAAATTTAGACTCTAGATAGAGATACAGGCAGACAAATGGCGCCGCAAAAATCACTTTTCAGTTTCAAGGGTAACGTTGACATTTAGCAAAATAGTGAGTTAATTTTTTTTCATGATCACAATACTTCCCTCTCCAAGGGGTCGTGAGAAAATAAAATTGTAAGATTTGTTTAATCCTGTAGGGATATTTGACGTTCTTCTCAATTCTGCCTTATGTGAGTAAATATTGAGATAATCCGGACTGATAGTGGGATGTGGTACGCCAAAATGATAAAATAAACATTTAAAAAAATGCTTTCTGTCTTGGCAGGTTGCCAAGAAAGTCCAAACAACGCGAAACTTGGGGGAAACTCGCAATCGTAAGACTAGATTAGGCCTTCAGGGTAAGAAACAATCTAGAATCTCGAACTTTCTCAAGAGTCGGCAAGTTAAGGCCAAGTTTGTGGCACAGAATGGGTACCTTAGTAAAAAGATAAACTCTTAACCTCCCCCTGCAGCCCCCATACTGGCCCCATCACCTTCCTTTACATTCTCGAGGAAAAGGAAAAGATATTCCCCAAAATGCGTCTTCACTTTACTTTTTCTCTTCAGTCTTCGTTAAAAAGTTTTCCACCAGAAGTTCATGACGCTTATAAACGGTTTAGTCTTTGCTCCAAATGGTTCTCCTTTAATAAATACCGTTTTAAAAGTTTAGCCGCGAGTTATATTGTATTCATGACGGTTAAGAAAACGTAACCGAATAATAAGTGCTCTACTTGTATATAAATTTAAGTTAACACGGATATTTTACCCGCTGCGGTAGCTTCAAAGTCTAACGCGCTACTCAAGCAATGAACTAGACTGCCGACAACGGTTCGATTCCGGTCGAGTGTTTTTTCAAAAATTGTTTTCTACCCTCCCTCCACCCAAATGCGGGTACACTTCCTATAAATATAGCCTCCATAATCCTTAAGACCATCAGCGTAATTAGTATATGAGTGTGTTACCCGAACGGGTAGTAAGATGCGGCGCTAAAAAAAAAATCACGGGCATTTTAAAACTCAAGTTAATTTGTGTAAATATTATCTTTGAAATACTCAACGGATTTTTAAATTGTGATAAATGAAAGGTCTAATCTAAAGTTAAGATTGAGGTAAATTGAGCAATGTTTACGTAGTTTATTCTCCACGACGTTGGCTACGCGGTAAATTCGAAGTTATGTGACATTTTATCAAAACTCGTGGTCAAAACACTCTCTCACTCTATATACTAGGACTTTGGTCTAAAAAAATATACATAATTGTTATTTAATGAGAGAAAGAAGAAAAGAAATTAAAGAAAAAATAAATAAATACAATATGAAAAATGACGAGATAAAAGGTACTCTTGTATAGGGCCGTAATTAGTTCAAATAGTTTAAATATATATATATATATATATATATATATATGGGGTTCTTGAAATTCACCCAAAAATATGACTGGAACTGAACGAGTTGAATTTAGGTCCTGGCTCTCCCCCGAGAAAGGAATGGGCTCACCGTACACATGTGCAGCTGAGGTGTCCCACGTTGCAAAAAAAGGGCCTAGCCCCCACCGGACTATGCCGGATAGATTTCTACTCTGGTAAAGCTTGATACACCATATACGGTGTTGTTAGTTTTATTTTCTCAGTAATACCTCCCGTTAGGCCACTTAGCCGCGCATATTCCCAGAACTACGTCAAAAATATCTAATCTTGCAAAATAGGCTTTTTATAACCCCAAGACGAAAATGTCAAAACTCTTAAAATTAACAATAACAAAATTGTAATTCCTAAAACAGTTACAAAACATAGTTCTCCTCCACGTAGAAAAAAACACCAACAAAAATGTATCTTGATTAATATAATATTAAATCTCGGATATTTTTTGTTTTGTTTTCCAAAGATGTAGAAGATACCAGGAACCACCTTAAATAGTTTATATCCCCGGGTAACAGAAACTAAAACGAAAGTGCTGCCAAGGCGGCCATTACTGACATCCACAAATATACATAACAAAGTTTATAAAAAAACAAACATAATTAGAGGGCAAAACTAATAATTTAAAATAAATATAGCTAGGCGATTATTGAAAATCCTCACGACTTCCCCTCTTCGTCTGACTAGTATACACACTCACTCTACTATTTCCGCATTGACTTGTGTTTCATAACTACTCTTTCTCGCGTGTCCTACTCGAGATAGATCTACATTCAGGCAGAAAGATCCCCACAGGACATTTAGTGAATAAACCAAATAACATCATCAGTTGTACAACTTAAAAAATAATAGGTTTACAAAAATAACTAATTGATGGTATTTTTTTGTGTGTGACGGGGTGACCTGATGGTTTAGGGGTAAGGTGTCGGACTTCTGTGTTGGGGTCCGGGGTTCAATCCTCGGTTCCTGCACATATTTATCTGATTACCAAACCCTTCCTTCACCTCTGACAAGACATCTTGTGAATGTGGGGAATGCCAGGCCTCCACCGTGGTTCGGATTCCACGTTAAACTGTAGGTCCTCCATTTCATCTCACAATCCCCCTACCATTACACATTACCCTAAGTGTGTATAACCCGAACGGGTAGTAAGACGCGGTGGTAGTAATAATAATAATAATAATAATTATTATTATTATTATTATTATTATTATTATTAATTATTTTGTGACATTGTAAGAATATTTTAAAAATTATTTAAGAATTTATGTTGGTTTTTCCAATGTTACATCTTTAAACTTACAGAATAAAACATATTCCCTTAACATTATCTTGACGTTACTTGTTACGTCACCGGTAGGAAAAGTCCTTGATTAATTAGAAAGAGTTACACAACCACTTCCCAATAGTACTCCATTTTGTTCTCTTTTAGTTTATCTTGTCGCTTTGTTGGTGACGGTCAGCCGAGATGAGCTAAAAAGGAATGCGTAGGCCTACAACTGTTTAGAAATGTAATTTAGAAATTATTGTTTATTTAAGAGACGATCAAAGTGAACCAATTGCGCTAAACTGTTGTTTTTCTTTGTCCCCAGGTAAGTGCCGTCTCCACCTATCTGGCTGATGGAATACTGCTCTCTGAGGTAGGCAACGTGCATGGCACAGAAAACTATGGTAGTGTAGTGATAACAAGGACATTTTAGAGTATAGGAGGCCATCTGTAAGGAGGTGGACTGGATAGAACTAGCCCAAGATAGGGATAGGGTGTAATGAGGTGGACTGGATAGAACTAGCTCAAGATAGGGATAGGGTGTAATGAGGTGGACTGGATAGAACTAGCTCAAGATAGGGATAGAGTGTAATGAGGTGGACTGGATAGAACTAGCTCAAGATAGGGATAGGGTGTAATGAGGTGGACTGGATAGAACTAGCTCAAGATAGGGATAGGGTGTAATGAGGTGGACTGGATAGAACTAGCTCAAGATAGGGATAGAGTGTAATGAGGTGGACTGGATAGAACTAGCTCAAGATAGGGATAGGGTGTAATGAGGTGGACTGGATAGAACTAGCTCAAGATATGGATAGGACGTATTGAGGTGGACTGGATAGAACTAGCTCAAGATAGGGATAGGGTGTAATGAGGTGAACTGGATAGAACTAGCTCAAGATAGGGATTGGATGTAATGAGGTGGACTGGATAGAACTAGCCAAGGTAGGATTAGAGGGCGTACATTTATAAGTGCGGTAATAAACTTTATTCCTTATGCCATAGAGCAAGTAAGGGACTAAAATAAAATACAAACATTTTATTGTCAACATTGATAATATTTTAATATATGAATAGGATTATTTTCTAAGTATCGGTATGGGTTTTGTTTTAGCAGCGGGTCTTACTACCCATTCGGGCTATACGCCTATGCCACTAATGATGCTTATGTCTTAAGGAAGAAGAAGGGTGAATTTCAGTGGAAGTTAACCCACATTTGCGTGGAGAGAGTGGGAAACAATTTAGGAATAATCACCATCAGTACACCCAGCCGGGATCGAACTCTGACCTCCCCGTCATCGATATATAGTTTATTGCGGGTTGACGCCTCATACCGTGCTGCCACTGAAGCGTGTGTACCTGACACAAGTGAAAGCTGCATATCACATGACTTGAGTATGTTAAATGGGTTTTAGTAACTTTGTCATTTTCAAATACTGTTCTTCCTACGTCAATAATTATAACTTATAGACCTTAATGAACAATCATGAATTTAAGGGGAGGTGAGGGGCAGATAACACGTGCCCCCTTCCCCTTTAGGTAGAATATTTATTCTTTTTAAGACAAATAGAAGTGGAGAGCGATGTTTTTGGCGGTGACCAATGAGGTATATTAATTTCTGGAGTGTAAGTACAGGATAATTACTTGTGGGGGTCAAACTGGGCTTGAACTCAGCATGGTCGAATGGACGAGTCGTGGATGGACGGGGAAATGTTTCTACATTCAATATATCTAGCCCCCCCCCCTTTTTTTTACAATTTTTAAATTCATGCTTGCTTATGGTCGTAACAGTAAGAACAAGGCAATGTTAGGTAATTTAATTAAAATAAGGCAAAGTCCACTCCACAGCCCTGTACAGTGTGTTACCAGGCTCGATGTCCCAATACACAACCCTGTACAGTGTGTTACCAGGCTCGATGCCCCAACACACAGCCCTGTACAGTGTGTTACCAGGCTCGATGCCCCAACACACAGCCCTGTACAGTTTGTTACCAGGCTCGATGTCCCAACACACAGCCCTGTACAGTGTGTTACCAGGCTCGATGCCCGAATACACAGCCCTGTACAGTTTGTTACCAGGCTCGATGTCCCAACACACAGCCCTGTACAGTGTGTTACCAGGCTCGATGCCCGAATACATAGCCCTGCACAGTTGTTACCAGGCTCGATGTCCCAACACACAGCCCTGTACAGTGTGTTACCAGGCTCGATGCCCCAACACACAGCCCTGTACAGTGTGTTACCAGGCTCGATGCCCCAATACACAGCCCTGTACAGTTTGTTACCAGGCTCGATGTCCCAACACACAGCCCTGTACAGTGTGTTACCAGGCTCGATGCCCCAACACACAGCCCTGTACAGTGTGTTACCAGGCTCGATGCCCCAATACACAGCCCTGTACAGTGTGTTACCAGGCTCGATGCCCCAACACACAGCCCTGTACAGTGTGTTACCAGACTCGATGCCCAATACACAGCCCTGTACAGTTTGTTACCAGGCTCGATGTCCCAATACACAGCCCTGTACAGTTTGTTACCAGGCTCGATGCCCCAACACACAGCCCTGTACAGTTTGTTACCAGGCTCGATGCCCCAATACACAGCCCTGTACAGTGTGTTACCAGGCTCGATGCCCGAACACACAGCCCTGTACAGTGGGTTACCAGGCTCGATGCCCCAACACACAGCCCTGTACAGTTTGTTACCAGGCTCGATGCCCCAACACACAGCCCTGTACAGTTTGTTACCAGGCTCGATGCCCCAATACACAGCCCTGTACAGTGTGTTACCAGGCTCGATGCCCCAACACACAGCCCTGTACAGTGTGTTACCAGGCTCGATGCCCCAATACACAGCCCTGTACAGTTTGTTACCAGGCTCGATGTCCCAATACACAGCCCTGTACAGTTTGTTACCAGGCTCGATGCCCCAACACACAGCCCTGTACAGTTTGTTACCAGGCTCGATGCCCCAATACACAGCCCTGTACAGTGTGTTACCAGGCTCGATGCCCCAATACACAGCCCTGTACAGTGTGTTACCAGGCTCGATGTCCCAATACACAGCCCTGTACAGTTTGTTACCAGGCTCGATGCCCCAACACACAGCCCTGTACAGTTTGTTACCAGGCTCGATGCCCCAACACACAGCCCTGTACAGTTTGTTACCAGGCTCGATGCCCCAATACACAGCCCTGTACAGTGTGTTACCAGGCTCGATGCCCGAACACACAGCCCTGTACAGTGTGTTACCAGGCTCGATGCCCCAACACACAGCCCTGTACAGTTTGTTACCAGGCTCGATGCCCCAATACACAGCCCTGTACAGTGTGTTACCAGGCTCGATGCCCCAACACACAGCCCTGCACAGTGTGTTACCAGGCTCTATGCCCCAATACACAACCCTGCACAGTACACAACTCTGTGACGCGCGGAAGTCATTAGCCTGGGAACACAAATCTTCCCCCTCGTGTCCTTTGTCGGCCCGGGCTATTTATTTCAGAGGTATTGTCTTACAGAGCATGATGGATTGCTTGCCTCCCATGATCCCTCGCGGGGGTACGGGTGACTGATAAGCTCGCAAAACTGTCACAACTCACACCTAGCTCAAACCGGGGAGGCTGGAGTTCGACTCTCACCACCTTCACTGACTGACACTTTCCTCAGAAGCGATTACTGGCTACAAATGCTACAAATGCACTCGATAAAGATCAGATATCTCAAAGAACGTTAACTCCAGAAACATTACTCAATGAGTTACAACCAAGGCTACCTTTAGCAAACGTGGAGGTTGTGCGCAATCTTATTTTGGCGGGGCCCCAGGTATCTGTATCGCCGCCCTCCCTCCCTAACCCATAAAAGTATTAATGACAAACTTAATTAGTTTTTAATGTTATTACCGTAGCTTTTAACCATACATCAATTTTCAGCTATATAAGGAAAATGGGAGGAAATGTCCCAAATACTAAATACATGTAATAAATAATTAATTAATTCTGGAAGCCATGTTTGTGTAATATGTCTAAGGGTTGATTTCCCCTCAACCTTTCTCTCAATTTTCTTCCCCAATTAACTTGATTTGTACAGAGGTATAAAGAACATCTGTGCTAAGTTTGAATAAAATCTGTTAACGCTTTCAAAAGTTATGGTGAGACATCCACCAAGACAGACAGACAGAAGAATGCAAATCGGCGGAGTTAAAATAGAGAACTCGCGTCCCTCGTTCAATAAATCAAACCACATATGTTTTTATTCGTTTGTACACTCTTGATAATATTTGCTAGGTCGCCTGTAGAGATAGCCAACTATATGAACGGGCAAGCAAAAATTTCCCACCCCAACTTTTTCTTGTCCTTGTCACCTGATCAAACTTTGGGACTCCACCTCCCAAAAACCGCGGGGCCCTGTGTGGCCGCACCGTTCGCACACCCCTGATTAACAGAAATTATGGTTCTTTTCTCGCACTCACGTATTGACTACAGCGCTTGGCGGTTGATTGTGTCACTTAACGTGGGTCTGCTATACTATCGAGTTTTGAAATGAATGATTTGCCTTAATAAATACGTTAAGGTTTGTTTTTAAAAACAAAATTTTTGCCCAATTTAATTGTTAAGGAAGGTAGGTACTCCCCATAATTGTTGGACACGCTTGCAATAGACTGGACTGTCGATTACTGAGAGATCACGGTTCGAATTCCGGTCGGGTGTACCGATGGTGGTTTTTCAGAAACGGTTTCCCACTCTCTCATTTCCACGCAAATGTGGGTATTATATATTATATATAGCACTCTAACTGTTCGGTTATACACTTCGCATTATTTACTACGTACTAACCGACCGTAGTGTAATTACAGACAAGGTTTTCTAACCACATAACCGGCCGACTGTGCACCTAATCACCACCATGTGGTAAATTCTTAGTTCTACTTCTTTCACTACCCATAATTACCATTTACATACAGGTCATCACCTGAAACGTGTTTTTGAAAAATCTAATAAAAATACTGGGGTGTTTGTTAATTTGATACTGAAAGTTTAAAATAGTAGGTAGCTCTTTGGATGGCTGAAATAGTGGAGTGAATAATTTAGCACCCCGTTTTAAACTTGTCTTTGTTATTACCCCTTAAACAAGCCAGTTAACCAAACCCTGGTGAACTTAGGGCAATTCCCCTTTCGGGGGGAAAAAATCCAAGGTATCAGCTGGGTATCTAACTCGGAACTTCTACAGTAGCCCCATGACTTCTTTGGTGCTGACAACTAAAAGCTTTTAAAAGTTACCAGACCTAAATTATGTATCCCTACGCCGAACCATATGATCTGCAAAAACATGTGTTTAGCAGCTGTCACTTCTGACAGTCAGCTGTCAGGCACCAAAGAAGCCACGGGGCTACTGTACCTAAATGTTGACTGTCTAGAAAAGTCACGCTTGTGAGCTGTTCAGTTGACACCAAAGAAGCCACGGGGCTACTGTACCTAAATGTTGACTGTCAGAAGTCACTAGCTGTCAGTTGCACCAAAGAAGCCACGGGGCTACTGTACCTAAATGTTGACTGTCAGAAGTCAGCTGTGAGCTGTCAGTTGGCACCAAAGAAGCCACGGGGCTACTGTATATACCTAAATGTTGACTGTCAGAAGTCAGCTGTGAGCTGTCAGTCAGCACCAAAGAAGCCACGGGGCTACTGTAGGCTCGTAGACAGGTACACTATCCACTACACCACGGGGCCCGTTTACTTAGGCTATAGATGTCATTTAATCACTAGTCTGCGTTAAAACACTGTTTAGTAGCTTTTATAAAAACGATTACAAATTTATTTTATATCATATATATAGTGAGATATCTGTAATCTGTTCATAATAACTTATATCGAAGTTTTCTTTTTCTTTCGAGATATCTCGAAATACGAAGGTTGCTTATCTTGTGTATATGAATATTATAATTTGAACTCCGCTTTTTACTCACTTCTCTATACCCTTACGCTAATGTGTAATGGTAGGGTGATTGTGAGATGAAATGAAGGACCTACAGTTTAACGTGGAATCCGAACCACGGTGGTGACCTGGCATTCCACACATTCACAAGATGTCTTGTCAGAGGTGTAGGAAGGGTTTGGAAATCAGATAAATCTGTGCCGGGACCCATGTTGCTTATCGTTGGTGTCAGAAGTCGAAAAGAAGGAGATTTGAACTCCGACTTTTTGAAATTTCAAAACTTCTCACACCCCTTACAATGGTTTCACAACGCGAAATTAGAATGTTAAATAAAACAATTCAATACGGTAGTCATTTGTACACCCTTAATCAGCAGCAAAAGTGCAGCTGCTGTTGTGACCGTGACCTCTCTTTGGTTGACCTCTGTCGTCACAACATTAGACCGGCTGGAGGACGGGGGTAACGTCACATTACGTCAAGTATAGTCGGATCAACAACAGAATAGACCAGATGGAGGACGGGGGTAACGTCACATTACGTCAAGTATAGTCGGACCAACAACAGAATAGACCAGCTGGAGGACGGGGGTAACGTCACATTACGTCAAGTATAGTCGGACCAACAACAGAATAGACCAGCTGGAGGACGGGGTAACGTCACATTACGTCAAGTATAGTTGGATCAACAACAGAATAGACCAGCTGGAGGACGGGGGTAACGTCACATTACAAGTATAGTCGGACCAACAACAGAATAGACCAGCTGGAGGATGGGGGTAACGTCACATTACGTCAAGTATAGTCGGACCAACAACAGAATAGACCAGCTGGAGGACGGTGGTAACGTTACATTACGTCAAGTATAGTCGGACCAACAACAGAAAACATGGAGGAAAGGGGATAAATAACATATTCAATACGTAGTCAGATACACTAACACAGCAATAAGCAGCTGGCTGGTGACCGTCGACTTCTCTAGTTGAATCTGTCGTCACAACAAATTAGACCGATGGAGGACGGGGGTAACGTCAGATTACGTCAAGTATAGTCGATCAACAACAGAATAGACCAGCTGGAGTACGGGGGTAACGTCACATTACGTCAAGTATAGTCAGGATCAACAACAGAATAGACCAGCTGGAGGACGGGGGTAACGTCAATTACGTCAAGTATAGTCGATCAACAACAAAATAGACCAGCTGAGGACGGGGGTAACGTCACATTACGTCAAGTATAGTCGGACCAACAACAGAATAGACCAGCTGGAGGATGGGGGTAACGTCAATTACGTCAAGTATAGTCGGACCAACAACAGAATAGACCAGTGGAGGACGGGGGTAACATCACATTACAAGTATAGTCGGATCAACAACAGAATAGACCAGCTGGGGAGGGGGTAACGTCACATTACGTCAAGTATAGTCGGACCAACAACAGAATAGACCAGCTGGAGGACGGGGGTAACGCAGATTACGTCAAGTATAGTCGGACCAACAAGCAAAATAGACCAGCTGGAGGAGGGGGTAACGTCACATTACGTCAAGTATAGTCGGATCAACAACAAAATAGCCTTAACTATGTTTTACTACCCATTCGGTTATATGTTCGTGGACTAATTACGCCAATATTTTTTGAGATTAGGAAGGTTATATTTAGAGGAAATGTACCAACATTTGCGTCGAGGAAAGAGTGGTAAACCAATTTGGAAAAATCACCCTAAGTACACCCGACCAATATTCGAACCCCGATCTCCCCATAATTAGCAGGCAACTTTAATACGAGAGTGACGCACTAGACCATTCAACCACTTAAGCGAGTAATCTTTTAATGAACGATGCAAAAATATATTTGATCTATACAACCTCAAAAGGGGACCTTTTAGAATATTTGATCAAAATGAACCCGGTAGAATATCCCCGTCAAAAAGGGAAACTGTAGAATATATCTAGAATTTCTTACGAATGGGTATTAAGAGCATATACGAGTGGTTTTTTTTTCATTCAACATTGATAACATTTTACTATATGATTTCATTATTTTATATGTATTGACTATCAAAAGTAAGTGACAGTTGCAGATCACATTACTTGATGTATGAATACATGAAGGTAGATTTAGTATTTTTTCTAGCTGCCAGATATGTCGACTCGTGGGTAAGGCCAGACTGAGCGCTCGAGCCGGAACAGTCTAGCTTACAGGCGCTAGGCAATATTATTGTAAGTTGGTCCATTGAGTGCTGGGAAAACTTCTCATTTTGACATTTTTATAATTATCGATAGGTTTAGCACACTTGTTACTAACAGCATAATTTAATTGGTAAGATCATAAACCATACCTGTATGTAAAACTGACATGTTAAAACACTTCAATATTATAATAAAAGTAGGCCTTTACAAATAAGAATCACCATTAGCGTGGAGAGAGTATAAGAAAACCACAACAATAAATCACTTGTCAAAAATCATCCTCAGTTCACTGAGCCAAGATTTGAGCCTCAACCTCCTCGTCACTGCCTTGAACTATGTGTCCATCGTTGCGGGTGATCTAGACTCTAGACCTTCGAACTAATTACAGCGTCTTACTATCCGTTCGCTTTATATGCTTATGTACTAATTACGTTAATGAGTCACGGATTAGCAAGGTGGAATTTAGAGGAAGTGTACTCGCATTTTTGTGGATATAAAGGGAGAAACCTTTTAGGGGGGAAAAAACCACTCAGTTCAACCGACCGGGAATCGAACGAAGATTTCCCCGTCATCGGCAGTCAGGTATATTACGAGAGGAGCGCGTTAGACCACCAGCTACCCAAGTGGTTTCTTACTTTATTAGAGGTGGGGGTAGTAAGAGTGGGTGACGTCACGATATAGCAGATCTGCGCTGTTGTGGACCCAGTCTCGAAACATTGATAGGGGTAGTGGGGTGAGCAGGTTGTCCCTGTGGTGTCCTTCAAGGTCTGACGCGCTAACCACTACCGTGACGTCTCTCTTCTGCCCTACCTCAGGACATTACTCCTCTCTCTGGTCGGTCCCAAGTCGAGCTGGACAATGGTTCCACGCATGTGACCTTGAGGGACGTTTCCCCTTACTCCTCCACTGCTGAAATATGGCTTTGAATTTTAGCTAGACACATCTAATTTTCAAAATCCCCCCCCCCCCCTCCAATAAACTTCCACTGCACGTGTTTTCGGTCCTCCAGTCATTCCCCCCCCCCTTTCTTCCTTGCTCTCCACCAGGTGGATAGCAGCCAACCAGGCATTGAACCCATTCCACTAAATGAGCCGTCTCCATTTTCGGTGACTGCCGAGCAATAAAAACACAACACATCCTGATATCAAGAGCATGCAAGGCGAGGAAGTTTCGTCTGCGCATGCGCAGGTGGCTGGCTACAAGGTGGTCCGATGCTGTGTGGGGAAAATGTAGTCAGACGCACGATTCAGCAACTCTATGTTTTTTCTTTTAACAGATGTAACTCAAATTGCTAAGATCTGCTCTTCTGTTGTCGTGGATTTGTAAAGGGTGTCGAGTGCTGACAGCTGTAACTGAAATAATTTCTCTCTTATTTTATTTATGTTTTATATTTCTTTAAGAAGGCTTCACTGAGGGGGGGGGGGGGGGGCTTATTTCCTGTTGAAGACTTCACCGCAAGCCACATCAGGCAAATATCCCCCACTCCCCTAAAAAACAAATCTGGGCCCGGCGAGCGAGAGTTTGTTTTTTAATCCTACACTGGGTGGCAAAATAATATGAACCAGCCAGGTTGTTAGATCATATACTGGGTTGCAACGTGTGAATCGGTAACTTGTTTTCACTATATACTGGTGTTCAACGTATGAACCGTCTAAAAGAAAGGGTTTTAAGCAGGGTTTCCACATTCAATGATTATTTACGCCAGGAGTACACCAGTTTAATGGCACCAGTTTGTGTTTCTACATTCATCATTCAGTTTTTTACTGGCGCATTATTTAACATGGCGTCAACTGCCGTAGTTAATGGAAGTATTGATTTCGCAGTGCAAACCGTGTCTTTAGAACTCCAGAAAATAATAAAAAGAAAGAAACAAAAGCATAGATAATGGGTTCGTAAATGTATTTCACGTAGAGATACTTTAATTCAAGAGCTAGCTAGTGAAGATTCAGAAGCATATTATAATAATTTGAGAATGACGCAAGATAAGTTTATGTTTTTGTTGAACTGTATTTTCAATCAAATAAAAAAAAAACATTGTAGGTTCTTTTGACCATTTATTTGTTAGTTTCGCCATCGTTCGTAAAAACGCTATTAGCAATTTAAACACTGTTTACAAACAAACAAGATACTGGCGCCAAAAAGTTCAACTTCTCTTTACTCTACTGGCGCTATTATTAGTGGTGCCAGTTGAATTGACATGTTTCTATACGCCACTAAACTGGCGCTAGTCGAGTGGCGCCAATAATCATTGCATGTGGAAACCTCGCTTAAGGATACGGCCAGACTGGGCGAGCGACTAAAATATAAAATAGAACACATTGGTTGTAATGGGGGGTGGCCACACTGGAGCGAGCGAGCGAGCGAGCGACTGAGCGCGCGCGCTTGAAAGATAGAACTGGTTTTATTTTTCAAGCGCGCGCGCTCGACCCGGTATAGTCTAGTTTACAGGCGCCAGGCAATATTATATGGGGAAACTTCTCATTTTGACATGATATTTGACTTTTTTCTATCAGTGATAGGTTTAACACACTTGCTATTAATGGCCCGGTGACCTGGCGGTCTAGGGGTAAGGTGTCAGACTTCTGTGCTGGCGGCCGGGGTTCAATCCTCGGTCCCGGCACAGATTTATCTGATTACCAAACCCTTCCTTCACCTCTGACAAGACATCTTGTGAATGTGGGGAATGCCAGGCCGCCACCGTGGTTCGGATTCCACGTTAAACTGTAGGTCCTTCATTTCATCTCACAATCACCCTACCATTACACATTAGCGTAAGTGCGTATAACCCGAACGGGTAGTAAGACGCGGTGCTAATAATAATCTAACTAGGGTCCGCTAATTACGCGCTCGCACGCGCGCTCAGTCTGGCCGAACCCTAAGACACAGCCGGGCTACGTTACCGTTATTCGTTATAGTTGGCATTACTTTGAACATTATTTGCGCTCTTAAAATCTGTTTGTTCCAAGTTATTCGACATAAGTCTCGTGGCTGCAATCCATATCAAGACGCAAGATCTGACGACACGCATGTGTTTTGGGACTGGCTTACAGCGTTGCCATTCAATTCAGGAAGAAAGGAGCATGTTCGGTGATTGCCGCAAGATCTCGCACAAATGTTTGACAACATATTGCTTCATTAGATACTTTAAGTTTAATTTTCCACACGTGATGATCTCAAAAGTTATATTTTCCACGAGTATAGTGCCATTTGACAAGACACTTTTTAGATTAAGAGAAATAGTCTTGATAAAATCTCGCATTGACCAAGATAGATATTCAACTTTCTTTATATATATATAGCGCCGCGTCTTGCTACCCGTTCGGTTTATACGCTTAAGCACTAATTACACTAATGGTTTTAAGGAATAGGAAGGTTATATTTAGAAGAAGTGTACCCGGATAAGTGCGGAGGGAAATTGAAAAACCATCCTCAGTACACCCCACCACTAAGCTAAAAGTATCTACGGAAGCAAGTTTTTATTTATTTTGTCAGATTTTATGAGAAGCAGTGGGTCTGGAACTGGTTCAAATTCATCACCAGGAGAAAAAATGAGGAGAGAAAACTGATATTATAGACCGTATGTCTCGTTGTGCTGACCACATGACACCCTCTATCCGCATAAGTTGGCACTATCTTCCTTTACAGACGGTGGCTACTCGGTTGGCATAACTCGCTTGCAGGCTGACCCATAGGGTTTTTAAGGAAGTGCTTTATTATAAAAACTGCAGTAAAATAAAATTGGGTACAGTCTGCCCCACAAAAAACAATTATAGGGCTTAGTATAAATATTCCGAGTGGGATATGTTTGCACGTAAAAGAAAATAAATTCACATGAAACTCGATATGATATTGATATATTGTCTGAAAACTTATGGATAGAAATAGTTAACACTTCTCAAACGTCAGTTTCAAGAGAAGTGCTCTTGAAGTGTAAGGAAGTGTTAAACAGTCTCATATGCACCAGAATCATGGTCATTGAATGTAAGAGGGACGAGAAAAGTGGAGGCCATGGGAATGAAGTTATTATCATTATTATTATTATTAGCACCGTGTCTTACTACCCGTTCGGGCTATACGCACTTACGCTAATGTGTAATGGTAGGGTGATTGTGAGATGAAATGAAGGACCTACAGTTTAACGTGGAATCCGAACCACGGTGGCGGCCTGGCATTCCCCACATTCACAAGATGTCTTGTCAGAGGTGAAGGAAGGGTTTGGAAATCAGATAAATCTGTGCCGGGACCGAGGATTGAACCCCGGCCGCCAGCACAGAAGTCTGACACCTTACCCCTAGACCACCAGGTCACCGGGAATGAAGTTAATGAAGAGCATGTTAGCTGTCACGAGGAGAAACAAGATTAAGAATGAAGTCAGGGAAAGAGTGGGGGTTATAATATTACTGATTCAGATCAATCTAAAAAATATAAAAAGTCATGGATGACGGCAATTTTTCTTTAAAGTAAAATATGTAGAGTATCTTTTTATGATTCATCCATGAAGAAACACGCGCTCCTCAGAAATAATGTGAAAAGGATTTTACCAGTAAAATATATTTTTTATACCATTCTTCCTGTTAAAGGAACAACTCCGCAGTATTTGGCAAAGACGCCAATTCCCCATACCAATAAGAAGCTAGCCTGCACAACACCTGTCGCCAGGACTCTTTCTATTAGTTAGTTTCTACACTGTTGACGAGGGGAGAAAGATGCAAGGGGTAGGTCATATATAAACCGTTTGTGCGTATAATTAAGGGCAGCGACACACAAACAGCCAAACATCCACACCAGGTATCCCTCCGCCCACGGACAAGTCAGTCAGAGCCACACACTGGCAGTCACAGTCTAACACAGTATAAAATAACTTACATTAATATCACAAGTGTGCATCGATATAAAGCATTTAATTGGAGTATGACAAAGTAAGTAACAAATGTCATTTAAATAAACCGTTTGTGAATAAACAGCCATCAACAGTTCTCTTTCTTACATTAATTATACCGATTTAATTAGTGCTCGACCACGGAGCTATAGTCAACCTAGACACCATCATAGCAATATTATATCAGGGAATTAATCCGTAGTGTTTCAATCAGCGCCCAACGCGGGGTGATTTTATTCAAAAGTGTTACAGGGTACAGGGAGTACCTGAGATAGTAGAGACGGGAGAAGCAGATAACAGAAAGTGTGCAAGTGAGAGGAGAAGAATGAACGTAATTAAAGGAGGAAGAATGGTAGAAGGATAGAGTAAGATGGAAGCATTTTATTAAACTGACCCGGGCACAGGCTGGAAACATTTGATGATTATGTTGATGATGATGATGATGATGATGATCCATTAGAGCCTATGGACACATTTCATGAATCCTGAAACTATGGTATATATAAATATAATTTGTCTTAGCACTAACGATAAACACTCGCTATAATATTATAATACAGTGATAATGTTTGGTTCTGTCAATCTAATATTGCTGTTACAACCAGGAATTATATAGCGATTTAATACCGAATCATCTACAGATCATATTTTGACCAATATTGACACATATTATGTTGCTTCAGGGGCAATAATTAATAATTATATCTTTTATCAATGATCGCTACCCCGCTTTTGCTATTTTTTAATAAATTAATATTGACCCTAACCCAACAGATAACGAAGATATCTTACATAAGAGATCCTTGTTTGAAGCAATCAAGACCCTAACCCAACAGATAACCAAGATATCTTACATAAGAGATCCTTGTTTGAATCAATCAAGCCCCTAACCCAACAGATAACCAAGATATCTTACATAAGAGATCCTTGTTTGAAGCAATCAAGACCCTAACCCAACAGATAACCAAGATATCTTACATAAGAGATCCTTGTTTGAAACAATCAAGACCCTAACCCAACAGATAACCAAGATATCTTACATAAGAGATCCTTGTTTGAATCAATCAAGACCCTAACCCAACAGATAACCAAGATATCTTACATAAGAGATCCTTGTTTGAAACAATCAAGACCCTAACCCAACAGATAACCAAGATATCTTACATAAGAGATCCTTGTTTGAATCAATCAAGACCCTAACCCAACAGATAACCAAGATATCTTACATAAGAGATCCTTGTTTGAAACAATCAAGACTCTAACCCAACAGATAACCAAGATATCTTACATTAGAGATCCTTGTTTGAAACAATCAAGACTCTAACCCAACAGATAACCAAGATATCTTACATAAGAGATCCTTGTTTGAAACAATCAAGACCCTAACCCAACAGATAACCAAGATATCTTACATAAGAGATCCTTGTTTGAAACAATCAAGACTCTAACCCAACAGATAACCAAGATATCTTACATAAGAGATCCTTGTTTGAAACAATCAAGACCCTAACCCAACAGATAACCAAGATATCTTACATAAGAGATCCTTGTTTGAAACAATCAAGACCCTAACCCAACAGATAACCAAGATATCTTACATAAGAGATCCTTGTTTGAAACAATCAAGACCCTAACCCAACAGATAACCAATATATTGTACATAAGAGATCCTTGTTTGAAACAATCAAGACCCTAACCCAACAGATAACCAAGATATCTTACATAAGAGATCCTTGTTTGAATCAATCAAGACCCTAACCCAACAGATAACCAAGATATCTTACATAAGAGATCCTTGTTTGAATCAATCAAGACCCTAACCCAAGTGATAACCAAGATATCTTACATAAGAGATCCTTGTTTGAAACAATCAAGACCCTAACCCAACAGATAACCAAGATATCTTACATAAGAGATCCTTGTTTGAAACAATCAAGACCCTAACCCAAGTGATAACCAAGATATCTTACATAAGAGATCCTTGTTTGAAACAATCAAGACCCTAACCCAACAGATAACCAAGATATCTTACATTAGAGATCCTTGTTTGAAACAATCAAGGCCCTAACCCAACTGATAACCAAGATATCTTACATAAGAGATCCTTGTTTGAAACAATCAAGACCCTAACCCAACTGATAACAAAGATATCTTACATAAGAGATCCTTGTTTGAAACAATCAAGGCCCTAACCCAACAGATAACCAAGATATCTTACATAAGAGATCCTTGTTTGAAATGGTCTTGCTCTTTGGCGTCTTCCAGAGACGAGACGCTGGCAGGTATTTGGTCAGCAAGGACCAGACGTGGCGCGTCTTGGTACTTTGGCGTCTCTCTGAGCGTGTTTGACGGGCATGTACGTGCAATAGTGCACAGATGATGATATTGATAACACATTCTTGAGGGGTTGTCCATTCTTGACCCTGCCGATTGGGGTAGCTACAGTAGCCCCATGACTTCTTTGGTGCTGACAGTTCACAGCTGTCAGCTAAAAGCTTTGAAAAGTTACCAGACCAAATTATGTATCCCTACGCCGAACCATATGATCTGAAAAAACATGTTTTTAGCATCTGTCACTTCTGACGGTCAAAATTTAGGTATTATACGTAAATGTTGACTGTCAGAAGTCAACTGTGAGCTGTCAGTCAGCACCAAAGAAGCCATGGGTCTACTATAGCGCGCACCTTCCAAACACAAAGATTACATCACCACAAATATTTATAAATAAAGCCGGAACTAATGATTAAAATGCATACCCAAAGCAAACGGCCCAACAAAAGTTGGCCCTGTCTTCGACAACAGACGGTGGCTGCTCTTCTGACTCCATGTAGACATACCCAAAGTAAACCTGAAACAAGGAATTCTCTGTAAGCTTTTGGTTGTCACAAGTAACTAAAATTATGATTATCTTAACTAAAAAGGCTAAATCTCTTTGAGTAGGTATAGTAGTATGGTTTTGGCTCTAAGTAATTTTAAGAAATTACCAAAACATTTTTTTACCGACAAAATTGATAAAAATTTTCCATATTCTTAGTATTATTTTATAGGTATTGGTAATATCTATAAAAATTAACATTGACAATTACAATACTTGATGCATGGCCACGTGAGAATATACCTAATAAATTTCATGTAAGAAAGATTCTTTGGAGTTTATCTTATTGGGATTTATTTTTATTTGAGCATAGTGTACACATAGCATTGTGTCCAGGTCGCCACCGTGGTTCGGATTCCACGTTAAACTGTAGGTCCTTCATTTCATCTCACAATCACCCTACCATTACACATTAGCGTAAGTGCGTATAACCTGAACGGGTAGTAAGACGCGGTGCTAATAGTAATAATAATAATAAAATAACATTGTGTCTACAGGCAGGGGAAATATCGAAAAGCCAAGGCTTTATATATATCAGAGAACGCCGGGTAATGTTAGGACCTTTACGAAAAAATAAAGAAAAGTCAGGGAATTCAAATACTTATTTTAAATGCTTTACCTATATATTGGCGTTCTAACATGAGTGGGTTATTCATGGGTTTTTTTATGGTATATTTTTACAGTGCTATAAAAAGTACCCAGCACATTTAACATTGGGAAAATGACCGTCACAAATGTGAATTTTTGGGCAGATGCTAGAATTAATAAAAAATAAAGTGATAGTTTAATAATTGGGGGAATCGTGTGTGAATCAGATAAAATTGAAAAATATGTTCAATAAAACCATAGAAAAATCAGGGAAATTTTATATTACAAGTTTTGTAGCCACCCTGCACAAATATAATATGAACATTATAATTTTCATAGGAATCCTGTTATTTGAAAACTTGGAACTCATATTGCCTCAGTAGTGGAAATAAAAATATTACAATAATTATTGTATTTACATTCTTAGCCCGTTTTAAATTATATAAAGAGAAACTATATAGCAATCCATTGAAACTAACTTAAAATATTTTAACATCCCTTTTGACCAATTAATAAATATAACCAAATCTAATCCAACGTAATAAATAATATTAAAAATTTATTTATTTTACACTATTTTTTGTAGTAAAAATCTACGCGGCGCAAAATACTTTGTTTCTCTCTGTTGGTCACCCAGGCGAAATCTACTCAAAGGACAAGGAGAGAGAGAGACGAGGGACGAATGCATCCCTTCACTCGAACATTCTAGAAGCAAAATCCTCGTAAACAACTCTGTTTGCAAACTGAGATGACGACACTCGCGTAATAGTCTCCGAGCAGTCGGGACCTGCGTTCGTCGAGAGAAAACGTATATTTTATTTATCAAACACCGAATCTGAGCCAGGACCGTAATTATTCCGCGGCGGTCACTAGATTGGATCAATCATATTTTAATCCTCTCAGTCCCCTAATAAGCGAAATAGCACTGCGTGCGATATCGGATCGCACATTCATCCTGTCCAACACAGCACTGATGCTGTATATAAACTTCATTAAGAATCATAAGTGATTTCAATGATAGGCTGATAATAAGTGACATCAACTTAATCAGTATAACACCAACACGCAAGAGTGGTGACAAAATTCCATTATGAATTATCCCTGCACGTAGTGTCACTTAAAATATGGTGCCCAACGTGAGGCTCGAATTATGAACATTAATATTACACTATAAGGAAATATTATTGAAATATTTTGATCACTTCTTGATGAACTTTTTGGTTAATAGATCAAACAAAACCTATTTATAAAATGTCAAGTTTTAGTGACGTTCGATCAATGTTTGTGTTCGAAAGTGGGTTTACTATAGAAATCAGAGCTTAGAACGGTTGGTCAGATGTTGATGTTGAAGATCTCGAATCTCTGTCAGGGTAAATTTGATTGATTTTTTTTAACTTGGGACTTTAGTATCTTGTCTTCACTATCGGAAATCTCCTCGGCTCCCGTTTGGTTGTGATCTGCGATTATGGGAGATGTTTCGGGTGATCCTGATTAAGAACGGATGACCTTGAACTTTTGGAGGATTAATGCGCACGCGCATCTCGAAAAAACTCCCCTCGACCTCATCTCTCTTGTCTTTCTGTTGAACAGTAGAGATTTCCATATTGATGATTGTGAGAAGGAAGCGTCTCCGGACTAGGGACGCTGGCCTCGCAACGCCCTGGGACGGGAGAAAAGAGGGTGGCTTGGGAGTTGAGGGATTCAAATAAGCTTTCCCTCCTCCAATACTGGCGTCATTTCGGTCCCAATAAGTCATGGAACTGTGATAGTAATTACTTATCACTTTTAATATCAGGGTAGGTAGTTGATATATCGCCAATTAGGTGTCGTGCTTAGGTTTAATAGTGACAAAACCTTTTAACAGTCCACGAATTTGTTTACTGAAACGAACACAAAACTATGTTCTATGAACCTATACCTATACAGACTTGTAAACATAGTTTAAATGTTGACATTTTCCCTTTGAAAAGTGCAACAATACACATATTCCTGTTGATCATTATTAGCTAACGTAGAATGGATCTTTGGGAATAAAATGATGTCATTTAATAGTCACAACACACTGTTATAGGAGTGTAGAATGGATCTTTGTGAATAGAATGATGTCATTTAATAGTCACAACACACTGTTATAGGAGTGTAGAATGGATCTTTGTGAATAGAATGATGTCATTTAATAGTCACAACATCACTTTATTAGGAGGTAGTAGAATGGATCTTTGAATAGAATGTGTCTATTTAATAGTGACAACACACTTTATAGACGTCAGAATGGTTTGTGAATGAATAGTCATTAATATCACAAACACATGTTTAGAGTGTAGAATGATCTTGTGAATAGAATTATGTAATTTAATAGTCAAACACTGTTTAGAGTTAGAATGGCATCTTTGTGAAAGATGATGTCATTTAATAGTCACATAACACTGTTGATATATAGCACGTAGAATGGATCTTTGTGAATAAAATGATGTCATTTAATAGTCACAACACATGTTATAGGAGCGTAGAATGGATCTTTGGGAATAGAATGTGTCATTTAATAGTCACAACACACTGTTATAGGAGCGTAGAATGGATCTTTGTGAATAGAATGATGTCATTAATAGTCACAACACACTGTTATAGGATCGTAGAATGGATCTTTGTGAATAAAATGATGTCATTTAATAGTCACAACACACTGTTATAGGAGCGTAGAATGATCTTTGTGAATAGAATGATGTCATTTAATAGTCACAACACACTGTTATAGGAGCGTAGAATGGATCTTTGGAATAGAATGATGTCATTTAATAGTCACAACACACTGTTAAAGGAGCGTAGAATGGATCTTTGTGAATAGAATGATGTCATTTAATAGTCACAACACACTGTTATAGGAGCGTAGAATGGATCTTTGGAATAGAATGATGTCATTTAATAGAGGGTCACAACACACTTTATAGGAGCGTAGAATGGATCTTTGGGAATAGAATGATGTCATTTAATAGGAGTCACAACACAGTGTTATAGGAGCGTAGAATGGATCTTTGTGAATAGAATGATGTCATTTAATAGTCACAACACACTGTTATAGGAGCGTAGAATGGATCTTTGGGAATAGAATGATGTCATTTAATAGGAGGTCACAACACACTATTATAGGAGCGTAGAATGGATCTTTGGGAATAGAATGATGTCATTTAATAGGAGGTTCACAACACAGTGTTATAGGAGCGTAGAATGGATCTTGTGAATAGAATGATGTCATTTAATAGGAGGTCACAACACACTATTATAGGAGCGTAGAATGGATCTTTGGGAATAGAATGATGTCATTTAATAGAGGTCACAACACATGTTATAGGAGCGTAGAATGGATCTTTGTGAATAGAATGATGTCATTTAATAGGAGGGTCACAACAGAAATTGTAAAGTCCGTTCACAGTAAGAATTGTTTTCTGAAAGGCCCTTTTCCCTACGAGAAATCTATTAAATAGTAAGATATTGGTAGGTAAAAAGACCTTTCAGATAGTAATTCCTACCGCGAATGGAGTATATTGTCATTTGTATTTTACTCCTCCCCTGATTGTTCTCCCACTGCTATAGCTTTGAGGACGTGCCAAACAAACTATGGTTGGCTATACCTCCACGTCACGTATTACCTGTCCGCGAACCTTGTCAAGGTCGTCCGCACCTGGGACCTCTTCCTCCTCCTTGTCAATCTCCCGTGACGTGACCAGAGAGGGGTGTCCAAGGTACCGTCGTGGAGAGCATAGTCTGTATTTTTTGACTGCCGCGCCAATGTTTGTTTTGTCAATATAATTTTATTTATGTGAAAGTAAAATATATGTTTATGTAAGAGTATCCTACTTGCAGATAGTGAAGTATCCTTAGTTCGCTGAATATTACCTCCGAGGTAACTGCATAGTTACTATTGAGAAATAGCGTTGTCATGTTCTTGTTTCCTTGTGGTCAATCCTCTCCCAAAACAAGGGGAAGTTTCGCAACTTGTTGGATAGAAGGAGCCCTTGAACCATAAAACATACATGCTGGATCCCTCATAACATGTTTATCACTCATATTACGAACATTCAATAACGACAACTTTTACAAGTATAACATAAACTGTAAAACACCACGTCACGTTTTGTCTGCACCTTTGGTAAATCTCCTTTATTCAAATATTAAAAAATTGTCATCCTCTTCGGTAGCCGCGTGGTCTAAGACGCTACTCTTGTATTAGACTAGACTGCCGAGGACGGGAATATCGAGGTTCGAATCTCGGTCGGGTGTACTGAGTGAGCTTTTTCCAAAAATGGTTTTCTACTCTCCTTACACGCAAATGGGGGTACACTTCATCTAAATATAATCTTCATAATCCCTAAGACTATTAGCGTAATTAGTACATAAGCGTGTAACCCAAACGGGTAGTAAGACGCGGTGACAAAAAACCCCTTGATTTTCTTACAATTGGAAATTTGAACTCCTTTTTATAAAATACAAACATATGTTTTGCAGTCAACATTTATAACATTTTACTTTAATATCTATCAAAAGTGACAGCTGCAGATTACATGACTTGACGTATGATACATGAAAGTAAATCTAGCATGTTTTAACTAGCTGTCAAATATGTCCATTCGTAAGACAACTGTGGTATAGTCTTATTTGCAAATTATGGGGAGTTTAGATAAATGGAGGCTGGTTTTCATCTGAATGGCTTCCCGTCCTTTCTCTCTACGCAAATGAGGTACATTTTCTTTAACTTCTGCTTTTCTCATCCCTGACACGTTATTTTAATTTCATGTTAATGTGCCCGGATAAATAATTAAATATGGAGCAAAAAACTAGAAATAATAAAATAATAATAATAATAATAATAATCCACATCATTAGTCTCGCAGTTCAAGCTGTCACTTTTTTGGAAAGATTGGGGTTCGTATCTTAGCCAGTTGTACTGGGTGTGTTTGTCCTTAAATAGTTTCACGCTATGGGTTTCCATGCAATTGCGGGTACATTTTATTAAATCATACCTTTCTCAGTTTAAAACAATTTTAAAACAAGTGTATAGTCAGTTCGTGAGGAACGGGAGGGAACTTTATTTTAAATGACTGCGGTATTTTGCTCGTGACTGTACACCCCTTGTTGGTTCCTGCAGAGGCCAGGTATGGACCTCTGTGTGAATGGAGTTTCTCTACCTGGATTAGGGTAAGTTTGGGGTAGCGGGTCATGTGACACACATTTTAGCCACTTGTTATCCGCGACTGGTAGATCGCCATTTTGTTTTATTCACAATTTATCTGCGCAATCACTGAGCTCTATAATATTACTGATATACATCATTCTAATGCTGATATTTTCAATCTGTCGCCTACTATTATTACTACTATTATGTAAGAGAGAAAAAGAGAGACACTTTCGGGTATCTCTTTCTCTCTCACATACAAGACAAATGCCATTTTACACGTTCGCTCATTTCTATATAAAACAGCCTAAACTATTGACACTGTGGTCTTGTTCTTAGCAAAAAATAATTGCTACGCTCCAAATTGAATCAAGTACAGATTACTTTGTCATGTCTTAAAGAATAACTAACTTTTTGTTAGTTTTTTTATAAATATTAAAATGTTTCACATTCCTAAGTAGTATCTCTGAGATGACCTTGAAACACGATAGCAAGGCTTTCCTTGTTCACACATGTGAGCTTATTCCCGGCTCGTAGAACCAATGCCGAGACATGTACGTTAGTTTATGTTCCGGGAGATGAACGAGCTATGTGACAGTGATACAGAAAAGTCACCTGGTGTACTCATTTTCCCCGTAACTTGCCTAAAGAACATTTGCCAACACTTGTTGCTAAGTTGACCTCGTGACAAATTCGATCTCTATCTTGTACGTATGCAAACGAGTCCTCGCTAAATTATTAGGCCCAATCTTACAATGTCACGTTAAAGTCCTCGTAACTTAACCGTTTGTAAAGTATAACCGTTGGTTAAACTTAGCGTTGCGTTTTACAAAACTATTTTTATGTGCGCGTCAAATTACGGATAGGTACCTTCCATTAGTTCTTAGCGTTAACTTTCTCAGAATACTAGATTTGTGTCAAAGCCTTTGATTGGCTTAACTTGACCATAGAGATATAACCAAGTCATTACAAAGTCTATGGAACCTTTATGAAAAATTCAATCAAAACGAGTTCAATTCATCAAATTTGTTGTGGTTATCTGCTATATTGTATCGTATTTATTTTCACGCTAAAATGTCTGTTGAGAATCATAAAACGCGAACGAAGAGTAAATTTTAGCAAAGCAGATGAAATGTTGCAGATTGAAATAACAGTTAAATACAAACAAACCATTGAAAATAAACAATTCTATTGGTGTTCAATCCATTCAAGAATTTCTAACATTTTATTTTTGTTTGGACAAAAACGTTTAAAAAAAATTCCTCGTCATAAAATTCCAGGAAATTCTTTCGTTTCATTATCATCTCGTTGTTCTTCTAAGTCTTGAGTTCGATAGAAACGCGTAACTCATCTTCAAAGTCGTCATTATCATACAATAAATAATCCATTTCTTAAATAAAAGTAACCTCACTTTAATAATAACAACAATCGCCTTGAAAACAATATGGCGGAGTGTTTAACGTTGTTAATGTGGACGTTATGTTTGCTAATCGGAAGGTAGACCTCGCGTTAACTTTACGAGCACATTTACGTGAACATTAGCGCTAACCAAGTATTGTAAAATCAAAAGTAGTGGTCGTTATCGCTTAACCTCATGTTAAGCCCTAACGAATAGAATAACATGACATTGTAAAATTGGGCCTTACTATTATATCATTATGTCGACAAAGTTGGCAACACTGTGTTGGGTCTTGTGATAATGTCACGGCTTTGTGTGTTCACACAATGGAAAAAAACACAACTATTGTTCCCTTTTATTTTATTTATAATGTTTAATTGAATTTCTGTATTATTGATTTATTGTTTCTTATCTTTCTGTGCACGTTTGTAAGTACTAAAACATCCCCGATAGTTGTGGTTTCTATAACATTACATTACACACGCACGGTTTGGTGTGTTTTACCAGTGGTAGAGTTTGGCGCTTGGATCACGACTGGATAGGACTAGATCAAGATAGGGATAGGGTGTAATGAGGTGGACTGGATAGGACTAGCCCAAGATTGGGATATGGTGTAATGATGGAGACTGGATATAACTAACTCAAGATAGGGATATGTAGAGCGTACCTTTGTATGTCAATGAATTATCGAGTTCTTAATGCCATAGAGTAAGTAAGTATAATGTATTTATATAAGTAATTATTGTTAAAAAAATGTTTAACCTATTCCTATAAAATCAAGACCTTATTGGTCTCCGTTATAGCTGGTGACCAGATAAGCTTGCTGACTAAAAATTAATTTCTTTGATTATGTTGTTATCCCTGCTACCTCGTTCATCCGTGTCATGTCCTATCTCCTCAAGCGTGTTGTGAGTCAAGTTTATTTGTCAGGAATTCGTCGGTCGACGAGATATACCGCCCGCGGCACTGATAGTCCGCCGCAAAACGGTCGGAGGCGGCCAATAAAACGCTTCTCTTACACGACTTTCCACCACGTGTAAGAGGGGGGGAGGGGGTAGAACATCTTACCCGATTGAGCCCGCGAGGACGGGATGACCATAGTTCTATTACTCGCCGCTCAAACCAATTGGAGCGCTATTTTTGACTTGGGAGTTTCTTTATCTGAATATTATATTTTGGAATCAAGTATGATTTTTCTTCGCGAGGCGATCAATGTCGTTGACTTTTTAAATAACAAAAAAATATTCCACTGCTAGACCAGAGATATTTATATTATCAATAGGTACCTATAAAATATCACTAATAGGTTAGTATTAAAATGCTATAAAATCTGACCGCAAGAAATACATATTTGTATTTTTATAGACGGTACTTGAAATGTGCATTAGTAGGAAAATCAAACTATAGTCTCTCTTTTTCAATACGTCGTGTTGGTACCACTGTATGGCGAACTGTTTACAGGCTGTTCCCAGACAGCGTGGCGGATGAAACAATGTTTCTGTGAACTAAACATCTTAACAAGCATGTTATCCAGCTTTAGCGCTCACACAAATATACACGAATGTAAGTTTCTAAACAATTTTGAAATTATCTTCTCCCGGCTTATTTTCTGATAAGAAACAGTTTATATGATTGAATACCAGGGGAAGGGGATGTATTCGGTAAGGATCTGATTATAATATCTGGTCTACAGCAGAACTATGGTTAGTGCCACATTCAACCACCAAGCGCTGTAGTCTATACGTGAATGTTAGAAAATAACTGTAATCTCTGTTATTACTTTATCGTAACTCATTTTATATAACGTCCTTGGGAGAAATTAAACTGAGGTGGGAACTTTAAAACTTTGGATATTTCTAGTACGTTCGTTCCAGAAGATTTTCTCACATATTTATATAAAATAGTTTTGTACTCGATGCATGTAGGACTTCAATAAAACCATGTTTAGTTCTGTTCAATTCCCAAGATGGCTGGCGAGCGCAAGTTTCTTATCTGATAGGTGTTTCCCTATTACTGAAGTGGTCACTATACATTGCCATTGTGTTGGTTGGTTCACCTGGCTGTAACTACTCCGTTTGAGCGCAGCGGTTGGCAAACTTGACGCGACAGACGATATAACCGCAGGTAGTAAATACTGTGTAATGAGAGCTAGCGGCAACAAGTAGTACATTTCGTGCAACAGAGGTAGATGTGATCTCACGGCTCGTATCTTATTATAACTACCTAACTCTTACCTTCGCTATAGATATTGGTGCAAGGACCAGGTATTGTAGTCAGGGTGCAAGAACCAGATATCGTAACTAGGCTACAATAACCTTGCAGTGCATAGTTACCGCTAAGGGTGTCGAGTGAATTTATTTTCGAATCCAAGCCGGTTGAGTACTCTGGAAGTGTAAGCACATTTTACGTCATATTTGGGTCAGTAAGTCCCAGATGACATCGGCCCAGTAGTAGATATCTGTGGAAAAGCTACACACACACACACACACACACACACACACACATAATATATATATATATATATATATATATATATATATATATATAAACACCTCTTAATGGATTTTAATTAAAAAATAAATATGCTTTAATTAAAGTTGTAATATTATTATTGGAGGTATTTAACGCGCACCTTCTAAACAAATATATTAGTACACAACTTAAAAACTAGCTTAATTATATAAGAAAAACTTCGCCATTTAATAAAAGAGAAATGGATAGCCCCAAGCTTTAAATAAATATTTTTTTTTTCAGGCCATGCCAAGAATTGAACCTGTAGTACTTAGCTCAATAAACAAATGCGATCGAGATAAGGTGTCGGATATTTTTTTAAATTCTTATGTTTTGTTATCAAGGCTAGATCTAACTATTATAACTCACTTAAATTTATTGTAAATTTGCTATTATTATAATTATTTTTTTTTTCCAAATAAGGTTTTAATGCAAAGAGCGACTGACCAAACCAGCCTGCCTTTAGTAGCTTGTCCTTACCTGGACATGGCCAAGTGATTAATAGGTCTTCTTTCTTCCCCCGCAACTCGACACTTTAGGCGACAAGGGGGGGGGGGGGGCGAGATAAGTGAAGAATTTTTGTAGTTTATATAGGAAAAAACTTTGTTATACAAACTAAAAACAAATATTTCCCGTGTAGAAATGTACAGTTTAAGACTCCTCTCAAGTGATATCGACATTTGTTGTTGAATATCTTTCAAGGTTGTCATGGAATCTAATTACGATTTTTATCATCATTTAAAAAGTTTGTCATTTAATGCCGCTATGCTTATGACGTATTTAACAAATGTTGATGGCAACATTTGAAGAAAGTTAAAATATATGTTTATACTGGGGCAATATTTTAGCTATAAAAATTCCTTGCTACAAAAAATGCAAAAAAACCCAACAACTTAACGTTCCTACCACTTAAAGGCGCTAGAATAGTCGATCACACATTCCACAACGACAGGGTGTAACTGTCCGGCAGTAGAACAAACAGGGGAGGAGGAAAATACAAATTACCCCTATTAAATGACATGATTTATTCCCAAAGATCCATTCTACGCTCCTATATCAGTGTGTTGTGACTATTAAATGACATAATTATATTCACAAAGATCCATTCTACGCTCCTATAATAGTGTGTTGTGACCCTCCTATTAAATGTCATCATTCTATTCCCAAAGATCCATTCTACGCTCCTATAAACAGTGTGTTGTGACTATTAAATGACATAATTATATTCACAAAGATCCATTCTACGCTCCTATACCAGTGTGTTGTGACTATTAAATGACATCATTCTATTCCAAAGATCCATTCTATGCTCCTATATTCGTGTGTTGTGACCCTCCTATTAAATGTCATCATTCTATTCCAAAGATCCATTCTACGCTCCTATATCAGTGTGTTGTGACCTCCTATTAAATGACATCAATTCTATTCCCAAAGATCCATTCTACGCTCCTATATTCAGTGTGTTGTGACCCTCCTATTAAATGACATCATTCTATTCCCAAAGATCCATTCTACGCTCCTATATCAGTGTGTTGTGACCCTCCTATTAAATGACATCATTCTATTCCCAAAGATCCATTCTACGCTCCTAATATCAGTGTGTTGTGACCCTCCTATTAAATGTCATCATTCTATTCCCAAAGATCCATTCTACGCTCCTATATCAGTGTGTTGTGACTATTAAATGACTCATTCTATTCACAAAGATCCATTCTACGCTCCTATACATGTGTTGAGACTATTAAATGACATCATTCTATTCACAAAGATACATTCTACGCTCCTATACCAGTGTGTTGGACTATTAAATGACATCATTCTATTCACAAAGATCCATTCACGCTCCTATAACACGTGTTGTGACTATTAAATGACATCATTCTATTCACAAAGATACATTTACGCTCCTATACCAGTGTGTTGCGACTATTAAATGACATCATTCTATTCACAAAGATCCATTCTACGCTCCTATAACATGTGTTGTGACTATAAATGACATCATTCTATTCACAAGATCCATTCTACCTCTTATACCAGTGTGTTGAGACTATTAAATGACATCATTCTATTCACAAAATACATTCTACGCTCCTATAACACTGTGTTGTGACTATTAAATGACATCATTCTATTCCAAAGATCCATTCTACGCTCCTATAACAATTACCTTTTATTTCCCGGCACTTAACTCTTAATGATCAACAGAGATATGTGGATTATTTACTTTTCAGAGAGAAAATGTCAACTTTAAAACTATGTTTACAAGTCTATAATCATAAGGTTATATAACATAGTTTTGTGTTCATTCCATTAAACAACAAACTCGTGAACTGTTAAAGGTTCTGTCAATATTTAACCTAAGTATAAATATAATTGACAATATCTCGGCTACTTAGGCAGACCACCTAATCCATCAAGTAGAACAAAACTAACAGCCTTAAAATAAAATAAAAATAAAAACTTGGTAAGAAATTAAGTAGCTCACATCTCTCTACCTGGGGGATCACTCCGACACTTAAGCGAGTCATTTCACACGGCGCTTCAGCACTTGTTGTTCATGTTCCGGCTCGATAGTAAGTATGACCTTGGCCCGTCCCGTATCGTGATTAGGAAGTTGTTTGCGTCCTTTAGCGAGAACGAATATATTACGACTATAAGTGGCGTACGTGCGATATTACGTGTGTTGATATTTGCGTGGGTGGCCGGTTTGGGCTCTTAGCTCCAAAGTATCTGGTTCATCTAGTTTGACGGGAGTCAAGGTTTCAATTTAAGGCTAGTATAGTCTAATGATGATTTATTTTAAGCAACGAGTCATACAATCCGTTCGGGCTATATGCTAATGGTTTTAGGGATTACGAAGGCTACATTTAGAGGAAGTGTACCCGCATTTGCATGTAAGTAGAGTTGATAACTCTTTTGGAGGTTCACTGGTCTTAGGTTTGGTATCGATAAAACCTTTAACAGTAAACCGGCTTGTTTTCTACTGGAATAAACACAAAACTATGGTCTATGACTCTATTCATATAGACACTTATAAACATTGTTTGATAGTTTACATTTTTATCTCTGAAAAGTACAACAATCCACAAAGTTCTGTTGATCATTAAGAGCTAAATGTCCGGGAAACGAAAGGTAACTGTTATAGGAGCGTAGAATGGATCTTTGTGAATAGAATGATGTCATTTAATAGTCATAACACACTGCTATAGGAGTGTAAATGGATCTTTGTGAATAGAATGTCATTTAATAGTCACAACACACTGTTTAAGGAGTGTAGAATGGATCTTTGGAATAAATGATGTCATTTAATAGTCACAACACACTGTATAGGAGCGTAGAATGGATCTTTGTGAATAGAATGATGTCATTTAATAGTCACAACACATTGTTATAGGAGCGTAGAATGGAGCTTTGTGAATAGAATGATGTCATTTAATAGAGGTCACAACACACTGTTATAGGAGCGTAGAATGGATCTTTGTGAACATAATGATGCCATTTAATAGTCACAACACACTATTATAGGAGCGTAGAATGGATCTTTGTGAATAGAATGATGTCATTTAATAGTCACAACACACTTTTATAGGAGTGTAGAATGGATCTTTGTGAATAGAATGATGTCATTTAATAGTCACAACACACTTATAGGAGCGTAAATGGATCTTTGTGAATAGAATGATGTCATTTAATAGTCACAACACACTGTTATAGGAGCGTAGAATGGATCTTTGTGAATAGAATGATGTCATTCAAAATGGGGGTCACAACACATTGTATTGTCATTTGAATTTCCCTCATCCCTTGTTTGTTCTCCTACTGTCGGAAGGATCCAACCAGGAATGTTATAGAAACCACTTGGTTTCTGACGTTTGTAATGTAATTGATTTGCCCCTAAAGAATATGTGAAAGCATTGACGATAATATCGTCCTAATTTTATAAACGTATTTAATTTTATTTAAATTATGTAGTATATTAAATGGCGCTTAAAGCACTTCTTCTTCTAAGAAGGCAAAAGCCACTGATCAGTGACGTCAGAGTATACCAGCCAAGTCAAGTTGACAATATAAATAAGGTTTTTAAATAATAACTTCCTCTTCTCGAAGGTTCGAAGAGAGATTTTAAAAGGTAATTTGAGTCAGTTTCTGGCTCTCGGACCTTCTAGTAAAACCGAGATGTTTTTGTCTTGTATTTTGTTTTTCTAAACTAAACCTTCTCGAAGCTTCCATGAGCAATGGATATATACGAAGAATGGTGCAATTGAACCTCACTTGGGCACTTGGCGTCTTGGCGTCCAGTACTGCTCACTACTCATCGTCACTAGCACAGCTTCTGTCCGCGATCCCTACAATAGGCCGCGTATATATTTCAACGACATGATCTATTTCTCCTTAAATAACTGAGCTCAGAAATAAAAAACATATCAAGAATAATAAGTGTGTATTAATTATAACTCTTTAATTGGCGCTCGATCACGGGGATATAAATACAAATTAACTCACAACATCAAAAAACCGGACCGATTTAATTAGTGCTTGACCACGGGGCAATTACCAGCTAATTAAACGGTGTGACTTCAATCGACGCTCAACGCGACGAACCAAACACTTCAATTGGCGCCCATCGCGTTAGAGTAATAAACCAGAACATCACAATTGGCGCACAACGAGGGACCCCGTAATTCTAGAACATCACACGTTTAGGAATTTCTGATATTATTTTAGCACCTTGCGATATAAGTGTATTATTTAGCATTTTTTTTAATAAACAATTTTTGTTTCATCAAAATAAATAAAACGTTTCTCCAGAAGAAACAAAAGGATTTAATTTTCCACTGAATGATATCAACACTTTTTGAATATCTATCAAGTGTGTCCTAGAATTTGATATGCTTTTTTGACAGCTATTAAACAATTGTTGAAGCTATCACGCGAAAAAAAATTAATGTTTCAAACGGAGAATTTTTTTAAATAAATTTTACTGAAAAAAACCCTAAAATTTGGGTGGGGTGGGGGGAGGGGACCTGATATTTTATGCGTTAACTTCCATCACACCTTCCACTTGCCTTACATCACACCTTACACTTTGTAATGTTATTGATTTGCCCCTAAAGAATATGTGAGAGCATTGACAATAATATCGTCCTAATTTTATAAACGTATCTTATTTCATTTAAATTATAATCTATTACATGGCGCTTGAAGCACTTTTTATTCCAAGAAGGTACACGCTACTGTAAGTGATGTCAGAGTGTACCAGTCAAGTCAAGTTGACAATATAAGATTTTTAAATAATAACTTCCTATTCTGGAAAGTTCGAATAGAGATTTTAAAAAAGTAACTTTGAGTCAGTTTCCGGCTCTCGAAGCTCCTAGTAACACCGAGATGTTTTTGTCTTGTATTTTAATTTTTTATAACACAACCTTCTTGAAGCTTCCATGAGTAATGGATATATATACAAAGAATGGTGCAATGATAGGGCACTAGAGTCCAGTCCTTGAAGTACTCGGGACTGCAGCTCCTGTCCGCGATCCCTACGATCGTGCTATAGGTCGCGTAAATAGTTCGTCGACGACATGATCTATTTTCTCTTGAAATAAACTTAGATTTAGAAATAAAAACATGTCAACATAATAAGTGTGTATTCATTGATACAATATTCTAATCATCAGTAAACTCTTCAATTAGTGGTCGACCACGGGGCAATTATCAGCTAATTAAACGGTAATATCTCATCAATTGTACCCAAGACAGGGATCCGTAAGTCCGAAACTTCATAATTGGTGCCCATCGTGGTGAGAGAAGAACAAAAACGTCATAATTGGCGCCCAACGTGGGGCGAGAAAAACAATAACGTCATAATTGGTGCACAACTGGGGCGAGAAAGCAAGAACGTCATAACTTGCCTTCCATCACACCTTCCACCTGCCCTCCTAACTTTATCGGGCCGGAAGTGGCAACACCACAGATATACTTAACACCAAGCAAATAGAACGTAACGAGGCCGTCAAGGCCGATAGTAAAATGGTCGAGACCTTGCGGCGGTCGCACATCCCCTCATTAGTGCTACTTATTGCGAGCTGAGATCTTCACAGCTTCGCGGATCTTCCAGACGGTCCACAGTACTTATAAGGATGGAAAAGGAAGGAAGTATAATTTAGAGGATCTCGTTGCATATTTAATGAGTTATTGATAAAAAAAAAAGGAATCACAGCAGGCCATAGCGACCATCTGGTGACAGAATACATTTTATGAGTGATAAGTCACCGGAACACCTCAAACTATTAAAAAAAAACAGCTTCTAACGCTAAATTTGCTCACTCCTACATCCGGTCGAAAAATAAGGTCCCTCGTGAGATTTTTGTATGTTAATTTTTCCAAGTTTATATATTTAGTGTTTAAATAATTCTTCTTCTTTATATATAGGCCTCTATTGTGTAATTGTGTTTCACATAGCAAACTGCGTATAAAATGTTTGTTTATATTATTTAGCATATTTTGAGGTTATTAGTTTATTTTTTTTATCAGCTGCATGGATGCTCGTAAAAATGGTGAATTTGAATTTCGGATATTTCAAACTTTTTTTAATCATCCCTTGGACTTTAAATTAAAAACGTTGTACTGTATAAGTAATTTATAATAATTGAATCAAGCATAGGGTTTTAACGTCTCTCGTGTGGTTTGTCGGTGATGAGGTCAAGACTCGAAAGGTAGGTCTCCTTTTAATGTTGTCCCTCTAGTGTAGTTAAATACACACAGACCGGACGGGTAGTAAGATTCTTTGAAAATATAAAACTAGAATATGAACTCTTGAGGCTGTCAGGAGTTGCGATGCGAAAATTGGGGTCGAACCCCCGCAAAAGTTTGTAAAACCACTGGGTTAGTAATACACTCCTTCCGCTCTTAAAGGAGTGTTTGGACCAAAGCTCCCCTCCTCCTCCCCACCGCATTCATCCACCGGACAAGACCTTCCTTTATTCCATTTCCAAACAAACAGGACCGTTATTTGAATCAAGGTCCGTTCTAACTGCGCTCGTATCTAGATCAGTCCGCGGCACTTCTTGTGGGGATGTTATGAATAAAACACTGTGAGGTTAGGAGATCTGGGGCATCGCGACTATACCACTTAGTAGGTGCAGGGATAGAGAGGTGGACTGGCAGGTTCATAAATACCGCAGCGTAAGCTGAAGAGCCGAGTTGAATTATTTATATGGTTATTATTAGTTTAAAATAATCCCAAGGCCATTTCAGTACCATTATCGACGAACAGTTTCTCATTTCCAATGGTATGAGTGAAAATGCTTCTAGACAAGAGCCGGGTGTATTTGTTGATGTATTTAGGTTGATAAAATGATCCTCCCCTCTTGTCTTGTGCAGATCAACAGATGATCTTACGTTTGTCTATGAACAACGCCAAGAAACGACCACTGTCATGATTTCACGTGAAATGACATCTTCACAAATGATGTATTCTGGGCATGCTCACACGCATTCATTGAAACTCTGGATTATAATTTATAAACATAATTTTGAATTGTATGAATGTATTTATTATACGGTAAAGTATTAGGGGAATCCCTAATCAAACTGACCCTACGGGAAATCTTCTGGTGTCCAGGAGCATCCCTTGATAAAAAGGAATGCTGCTCTGTCCACCCCTGATAGGGAGGCATGTTGCTCTGTCCACCCCTGAATAGGGACGCACGTGGCCCACGAACTTAAATATGCGTGCCTCAGAACATGGCTACTACCAGAGTGGCTCTCTAGAAGAAATGTGCCCTCATTTACTTGTTGAGGGAGTGGGGGACAATTCAGGAATAACCAACTTTCTCGCTGATCCCTACCTGGATTCGAACCCTGAACTACTCTTCACCCGCCTTTGAGGTTACACGTGGAGGGGACTAGTGCAGCGAGTGCACAAAGTGATGCATAACTCTCCAGGGGAAAGTGATGCCCACTTGGAGCCGAGTTCATAAAGGCCAAGGACGAGAAGGATTTATTACGAGCGCTATCCTCTTCGACTGCGGAGGGAATTATTCCTCGAGCGAGGATTCCTCGTTTCGAGATTTATGGTGGCCTGGTCGGTTGAGACGGTCTTGGAGAATGAAACAACCAGCTGTACGCTCTGTTTTTGTCAGATATAGATACCTTCAAACTAAACAATGATACCAGTTGACTGAATAGATATCCAAACAATACACCTATATGCAAACACTTCATTTATATTAAAACACTGCATCTATATCCAAACACTTCATCTATATTCAAACAATACATCTATATCCAAACACTTCATCTATATTCAAACAATACACCTATATCCAAACAATACACCTATATTCAAACACTGCATCTATATCCAAACATTGAATTTATATCAAAACACTGCATCTATATTCAAACAATGCATCTATATCCAAACAATACACCTATATCCAAACAATACATCTACATCCAAACACTTCATCTATATTCAAACACTGCATCTATAACCAAACAATACACCTATATCCAAACAATACACCTATATCCAAACACTTCATCTATATTCAAACAATACACCTATATCCAAACAATACATCTATATCCAAACACTTCATCTATATTCAAACAATACACCTATATTCAAACAATACACCTATATTCAAACAATACACCTATATTCAAACAATACACCTATATACAAACAATACACCTATATTCAAACACTGCATCTATATCCAAACATTGAATTTATATCAAAACACTGCATCTATATTCAAACAATGCATCTATATCCAAACCCTACACCTATATCCAAACAATACACCTATATCCAAATACCAGCATTTACACAAAGCCAGACAAATAATAGATTAAACAGATTTTACAATTACGACACTAGAAAACGTCTATCAGAAACTCTTAAACTCCGGAAACCAAGTTTGTTTGTATATAACTTCCTGGGTGGAGCTGTCAGGCAGTAGAAGAACAGACAGGGGAAGAGGAAAATACAAATGACAGTACAATTTGTGTTGTGACCCTCCGATTAAATGACATCATTCTATTCACAAAGATCCATTCTACGCTCCTATAACAGTTACCTTTCGTTTCCCGGACATTTGGTTCTTAATGATCAACAGAAATATGTGGATGGTTATACTTTTCAGAGGGAAAATGTTAACTTTAAACTAAGTGTACAAGTCTATATATTTATAGAACATAGTTTTGTCTCATTCCAGTAAACAACTTCTTTTACTGTTAAAACTGTTATCAATAGTTAACCTAAGTACAACATCTGGTTTGTAATATCTCATATACCTAGGCAGCCCCTTGGATCTCAAAAGGCAAAATTTTGTAGGGTAATAATAAATAATAATAAAAAAAACTAAATGAAACAAATTACTCACGAGCTTTTTTTTTTTTCTTACTGTTTCATAAAATGAAAGTGCGACTAGTTTGATGTTAATGCTTTTATATTTTTTTACATATACGATTTATGACATATGATCTTCACTTGTGTGTCTTTTTTTTTTCCATTTCCTTTCTCAGAGCTCTGTAACAGCAAAAAAATAAAGTACGACCAAACATCCGGGATTACCATGCACGTTGTGGTGTCGCCTGCATGGTTGTGTGTAGACTAGCCCGTGATACTCCCGCGCTCGATATGTTGTCTAATGGTCCGCTAGAGGGCGTTGCCACAGTTTGTGTACAGTCCGTAATTTAATCTAGTAAATAATTAAGTCTTCCACTTTAATTACCAGTGACTTAATATAATTTTTTTTTAAATTATATTATACCGACATTCACGTTGGCAGATGTGGAAAAACCCCACCGCGGGAAAACTATTTCTAAGTCTAAGCTGCTGTCGACCGATCCTCTCATTCTACCTCATACATAGATAGATGTGTTGACAGCTCATCTAATCCTTATCGTATCTTTTTTTTTTAGGTTTCACTTAAGAATAAACTGAGCGTTTGCGCAAATATATATACATATATTTTCCAATTAAGTTAATACCACAAGAGTTGACGTGACTACCACAAGAGTTGACGTGACTACCACAAGAGTTGACGTGACTACCACAAGAGTTGACGTGATTGTACCACAAGACTTGACGTGACTACCACAAGAGTTGACGTGATTGTACCACAAGACTTGACGTGATTGTACCACAAGAGTTGACGCGACTACCACAAGAGTTGACGTGATTGTACCACAAGAGTTGACGTGACTACCACAAGAGTTGACGTGATTGTACCACAAGAGTTGACGTGATTGTACCACAAGAGTTGACGTGATTGTACCACAAGACTTGACGTGATTGTACCACAAGAGTTGACGTGACTACCACAAGAGTTGACGTGATTGTACCACAAGAGTTGACGTGAATACCACAAGAGTTGACGTGACCGTTCCGCAAGAGTTGACGAGATTGTACCACAAGAGTTGACGTGACTACGACAAGATTGACGTGATTGTACCACAAGACTTGACGTGACTACCACAAGAGTTGACGTGATTGTACCACAAGAGTTGACGTGACTACAACAAGACTTGACGTGATTGTACCACAAGAGTTGACGTGACTACCACAAGAGTTGACGTGATTGTACCACAAGAGTTGACGTGAATACCACAAGAGTTGACGTGACCGTTCCGCAAGAGTTGACGAGATTGTACCACAAGAGTTGACGTGACTACGACAAGAGTTGACGTGATTGTACCACAAGACTTGACGTGACTACCACAAGAGTTGACGTGATTGTACCACAAGAGTTGACGTGACTACAACAAGACTTGACGTGATTGTACCACAAGAGTTGACGTGATTGTACCACAAGACTTGACGTGATTGTACCACAAGACTTGACGTGACTACCACAAGAGTTGACGTGACTACCACAATAGTTGACGTGATTGTACCACAAGACTTGACGTGACTACCACAAGAGTTGACGTGATTACCACAAGAGTTCTCGGCCAAGTGGTTTGTAAGGGGTAGAAAGATGTGCTATATTGTGATATATTAACATTATCTCCACCAACTTGTGCGGGGAGAATATAAACCCAGTCGGTAAAACAGACCGAACAAAAGACAATGTTGAGGTTGCGACCTTCACGTTTTAAACTGAGCTTAGAGGATAAAGTTGCGGCATTAGTTTTACATTATATTCTCTTTTTCCCGCAGCGGCTGGGGAGTTCGAATTTGTACAGGACACGAAATGTAATCAAATTAAAATGTAATTCTCATCAAGAGACGGAAAGAGAAAGTAGGCATTGAGGTTAGGGTGTAAATAACTATGTTCACTCTTTGTTCCTATACGCGGGATATTTCTGCGTGCCTTGTGGATTTTTTTTTTAAAAAATAGTATTTTTGTCGTGTTTCTGTTTGGTTGGTAAGGGAATATTTTTAATGGCTTTTATGTATAATTAGTTAAGTAAATTTGTTTTCAGAACATTGTGTATCCTGGTGGGTTTTTTTTGTTATAAATAAAATTAACTTTTTTCTAATCAAGAAAATATTGCGAACGTAAAAAATGTTGGCCTTGTTAATCGTGAGGTTTTTTTTTTTTTACATTTTATCCCTTAAAGAAACCTAAAAATGTGGATCTTGAAATTTTAAACTCTGTGTCTGTTTATGTCTGGGGCTAAAACCTAAACGGTTTTATGGATTTTGTCAAAACTTGATATCTAGATGTTGTATTTTCTTACTTTTTTTTTACTCTAGCTCTTAAACTAATGGTAGTTTACCAATGACGGATTTTGAAAATGCTAAATTTTAACACCATATCGATATGTACTGGTATTTATTCTTCATGGAATAAATAGTTTTAATAGTAGTTTATTGATGCCTAATTATTGAAAGTTTAATATATTTTTTAAAAGCTTGAACATTTTTTTATTACAATTTACAAATCAAGTGTTTTTACTATGATTAACAAGTTTGTTTTTCTAAGGAGCTTACTTATATGTAGATGTAGTTTACTAAAAACCTATCTGAGAAAGTTTGTAAGATTGTCATAACATTTATTTAAGAAAGGATTTTCCCGCTTTACCTTTAAGCAAATGTGGATACAATAATTAAGTCGTACCTTCCTCCTCTCTATCCAAGTGATGTGTAATAGCACGAACTTAAAATAAGTACCACTTTATGAGTAATGAAGGGTCCCTCGTGTTGAAACGCGAGTGTTGAAGCTCTTGTTCGGAGCGGTGATAATCTCACGCGCATGCGCCCCTTATATGGAGAGATGTAACTGTTGTTACAATACTAACCTCAATCCAGCTCTCAGACGGGCTGGGCGGGAGAGGGGGGGGGGGCAGTTAGAGCATGGACATAATATGTCGCAAGATTTAACCAATCAATCATCCACCAGTGCCCGGATTTTGATGACATGTCTACTTTTTTTTTAACCTTATGGACCAGGGTTTCCAAACTTCTTAGACAGAAGGAGTCCTTGCACCAGACCTCATAGAAATCCTTGCACTTATCTTAAGATTATCCAATCTGACAGTTAACTCTTACAAGTAGAAAAATATACAACAAACGGCAAAAGCCACAGGTTCTGGCTGTACCTTTGGAAAATGTCCTTATTCAGATTTGAGCAAATTGGCAATCAAAGTCACTTAGGCTAGTCTATGTTATTATTATTATTATTATTATTATTATTATTATTATTATTATTTTTATTATTATTATTATTAAGTCAGGTCTATTCCTTGAACTTAGACCGCCAATGCACCCCTGATGACCTTTGATTCCTCCTTCATGGTGAGACTGTAACTAGACTGGAGAGGGTTGTGTTGGGAGGGGGTAGCTATTACTTCTGAAGCAGGTATTACACATTCATGGTGAGACTGCAACTAGGCTGGAGAGGGTTGTGTTGGGAGGGGGTAGCTATTACTTCTGAAGCAGGTATTACACATTCCTGGTGAGACTGCAACTAGACTGGAGAGGGTTGTGTTGGGAGGGGGTAGCTATTACTTCTGAAGCAGGTATTACACATTCCTGGTGAGACTGCAACTAGACTGGAGAGGGTTGTGTTGGGAGGGGGTAGCTATTACTTCTGAAGCAGGTATTACACATTCTGGTGAGACTGCAACTAGCTGAGAGGGTTGTGTTGGAGGGGTAGCTATTACTTCTGAAGCAGGTATTACACATTCCTGGTGAGACTGCAACTAGACCTGGAGAGGGTTGTGTTGGGAGGGGTAGCTATTACTTCTGAAGCAGGTATTACACATTCCTGGTGAGACTGCAACTAGACTGGAGAGGGTTGTGTTGGGAGGGGGTAGCTATTACTTCTGAAGCAGGTATTACACATTCATGGTGAGACTGCAACTAGACTGGAGAGGGTTGTGTTGGGAGGGGTAGCTATTACTTCTGAAGCAGGTATTACACATTCCTGGTGAGACTGCAACTAGACTGGAGAGGGTTGTGTTGGGAGGGGGTAGCTATTACTTCTGAAGCAGGTATTACACATTCATGGTGAGACTGCAACTAGACTGGAGAGGGTTGTGTTGGGAGGGGGTAGCTATTACTTCTGAAGCAGGTATTACACATTCCTGGTGAGACTGCAACTAGCTGGAGAGGGTTGTGTTGGGAGGGGGTAGCTATTACTTCTGAAGCAGGTATTACACATTCCTGGTGAGACTGCAACTAGACTGGAGAGGGTTGTGTTGGGAGGGGGTAGCTATTACTTCTGAAGCAGGTATTACACATTCCTGGTGAGACTGCAACTAGACTGGAGAGGGTTGTGTTGGGAGGGGGTAGCTATTACTTCTGAAGCAGTATTACACATTCATGGTGAGACTGCAACTAGACTGGAGAGGGTTGTGTTGGGAGGGGGTAGCTATTACTTCTGAAGCAGGTATTACACATTCCTGGTGAGACTGCAACTAGACTGGAGAGGGTTGTGTTGGGAGGGGTAGCTATTACTTCTGAAGCGGTATTACACATTCATGGTGAGACTGCAACTAGACTGGAGAGGGTTGTGTTGGGAGGGGGTAGCTATTACTTCTGAAGCTGTATTACACATTCATGGTGAGACTGCAACTAGACTGGAGAGGGTTGTGTTGGGAGGGGGTAGCTATTACTTCTGAAGCAGGATATTACACATTCCTGGTGAGACTGCAACTAGACTGGAGAGGGTTGTGTTGGAGGGGTAGCTATTACTTCTGAAGCAGGTATTACACATTCATGGTGAGACTGCAACTAGACTGGCTGGAGAGGGTTGTGTTGGGAGGGGATAGCTATTACTTCTGAAGCAGGTATTACACATTCCTGGTGAGACTGCAACTAGACTGGAGAGGGTTGTGTTGGGAGGGGGTAGCTATTACTTCTGAAGCAGGTATTACACATTCATGGTGAGACTGCAACTAGACTGGAGAGGGTTGTGTTGGGAGGGGGTAGCTATTACTTCTGAAGCAGATATTACACATTCTGGTGAGACTGCAACTAGCTGGAGAGGGTTGTGTTGGGAGGGGGTAGCTATTACTTCTGAAGCAGGTATTACACATTCCGGGGGAGACTGCAACTAACCTGGAGAGGGTTGTGTTGGGAGGGGGTAGCTATTACTTCTGAAGCAGGTATTACACATTCCGGGGGAACTGCAACTAACTGGAGAGGGTTGTGTTGGGAGGGTAGCATTCAATAATTTCACATCTTAAAGTGTACAAGGTATGACACAATTGTAACCTATAGGTTAGGTACCCTTTTTAGAAAAATTAAAGGTGCCATTTATTTGCGATGTTAGTGTGCATGTACGAATTTTATTCAAAATGTACACGATATTAAAAATTGATGTTTTTTTTCTTTAGACTTGTAAACTAAACCTAAGGTTTAGGTTTTAAGGGATAAATGTATTCCGAACAACAAAATCTTCTGTGTAACTTGACAACTCCTAGATACAAGTTTTGCTGACGATAAAATGGTTTCGGCTTTAGTCCAAAGTACAGACAGACATCAACACTTGGATTATATTATATTGGTAATCACATCCTTACTTCTACAGAGGTCAATAAATTATAAAAAAAAGACCTTGTTGAAATCTAAGCAGACATATGACATACATTCCCTGGTAACTTGTCATGAACTGCGGTTAGGTTTATTTTGGGATGGTACTATTATTCTAAATATATTAACATTCTATGATATATCAACTAATAATTACATTTGACAGGAGTCACTGATTGACTACGTGAGCCAGATATTTCCATTTTTCATGACTAACTGTACTGGTAGTGATTTATGTCGGGACCGTAACTCCACTTTTTGTCTGTTATCGTCTTGAGCAACGTTTAACACTTCCCTTGTGTGATGACCTTGCGACTGACGTGGCGGGTTGTATAGGGAATGGGGGATAGCATTACTTCTGACAGAATTACACTCTCCGGGGCGCGCTGCAACTAGGATTCCGGATACGGCTTTGTGGGTTTGGAGGGAAGTGTTTGTACCAGTTACTTTCTCACTGTTATCTTCTGGGAAAACATAAATTTATTCATTGTAAGCTGATCTTATACATTTTGTGTGAGATGAGAGTGGTATGAGAGAGGAGAGTTTGTGAAGGGAGTTGAAGGTAATACTAAGAAGAGATAAGTGTAACAAACATTTCGAATGAAAAATAGAGGGGTTGTGTAAAATGGAGTGAGGGTATAAATATATGAGTGTAGAAATGGGGAGATGAAAACGGAAGGGATCAAGGGGGTGGAGCGATTAAAAAAAAGATTGCATACGTTAAAAAGGTGTAACGTATACGAAGTGAGAAAATGAAATTCCCTCTAAGTTTATAGTGTTAGATAACACTGTTCTATGACAACATATCAAATCAATGTGTATCTTCATGTAGAACGCAGATACAAGTATTAGCACTACGATTAATTGTATGTTTGTTTCGGCTTTAGTGGACCTTGGTGGACTAACTTGCTCAACCTTGGTTTAAATGTTGCGTTATTCACATTTCTAACTTGCTACTTGTTGACAGATGGTCTATAATTACATTGTTATACGTACACCTTGGTTTGCAGCTCTAGTTGCGTTATATCATTGCATACTTCCATCGTTAGTTGTCAGCTGTTGCGTATACATTGTCTATACTTCTACCTATGGTGTCAGCTTAGTTAATTACATATTTACACTTTTGAAATTCAGTTGCAAACATATGCATCATTCCATCGGTAACTTCATAACGCCGGTTAAGTTTATTTTTTATGGTGATCTACTATATATAATATAATATATATATATATATATCAATCACTATAATATAATGTTACAATTCACAGTTGAGTCCAAATGATGGTTGACTACAGTTGAGCCTAGATGCTTCATTTTTCATGACCTACACTGTACTGTTGTGCATTATTATATGCGGGACCGTAACTCCAACTTATCTGTTTGTTAGTCGTCCTTGAGCACACACTGTCTAAACTAACTTCCCCTTGTCGTGGAGTTGACCCCCTTGCTCGGCTGACGTGCGGGCTTGTATCACAGGGAATCGCAGGAGGAGAGAGTTCCTTCTCCAAAGTTAGCTCGGTCCGGGGGTCGCCGCCTGCCCTGAGAGGAGTTGCCCGGATTACCGAACTTTGTCCGGGCGTTTTGGAGAGCAAGTTGTTTGTTTGACCACCAGGTTCTCTTTCTCACTCTTATCTGTGCTTGGAGAAAACAGGTTTTAAATTAGCTTCACTTGGCTTAGGCTTGACTTGATACACTTTATGTATGTGAGAGTGAGAGGGTGTGGGTGAGAGTGAGAGAGAGAAGAGAGATGCTTTGAACAGGAGAGATATGAAGGTAGAGAAAGAAAGAGAAACATAAAGTGTAAAAGAAGATTTAAAGAAGAAATAGAGGGGGGTGAATAAAGAAAGTGGAGGTGAAAGGGGTATAAATAATAAATGAGTGGTAGAAATAGGAGAGAGAATGAAAGGAGGGAAGGGATCAAAGACGGGGTGGAAGGAGAAAGAAAAAAGAGACAATAAGCGTTAGAAAAGAGAGGGAAGGTAATAAACGAAGGAGAAAGAGAAATGTCCTGGCGCAGTCTAGAGTTTACCGGCCTAGTGTTGATGAACACGTGTGTCTGAGGGTTGTTACCATCATCATCATCATCAGATGTGTCATCTTCCAGCTGTCAGGACCGAGATGCGGGCAGATGAGCAGCTAGCTGTCTTTGTCATCGTCTCTGATGTCTCGGGGCTCTTGATGCTGGACTCTTGTGTGGTCTACACTTGCCTCAGCCTTGGTTGTGCAGATGGTTGCGTTATTACATTGTCTACACTTGCCTCAGCCTTGGTTGTGCAGATGGTTGCGTTATTACATTGTCTATACTTGCCTCAGCCTTGGTTGTGCAGCCTGTTGCGTTATTGCATTGTCTATACTTGCCTCAGCCTTAGTTGTGCAGCCTGTTGCGTTATTACATTGTCTATACTTGCCTCAGCCTTGGTTGTGCAGCCTGTTGCGTTATTACATTGTCTACACTTGCCTCAGCCTTGGTTGTGCAGATGGTTGCGTTATTACATTGTCTATACTTGCCTCAGCCTTGGTTGTGCAGCCTGTTGCGTTATTACATTGTCTATATTGCCTCAGCCTTAGTTGTGCAGCCTGTTGCGTTATTACATTGTCTATACTTGCCTCAGCCTTGGTTGTGCAGCCTGTTGCGTTATTACATTGTCTACACTTGCCTCAGCCTTGGTTGTGCAGATGGTTGCGTTATTACATTGTCTATACTTGCCTCAGCCTTGGTTGTGCAGCCTGTTGCGTTATTACATTGTCTATACTTGCCTCAGCCTTAGTTGTGCAGCCTGTTGCGTTATTACATTGTCTACACTTGCCTCAGCCTTGGTTGTGCAGCCTGTTGCGTTATTACAATGTCTATACTTGCCTCAGCCTTGGTTGTGCAGCCTGTTGCGTTATTACATTGTCTACACTTGCCTCAGCCTTGGTTGTGCAGATGGTTGCGTTATTACATTGTATATACTTGCCTCAGCCTTAGTTGTGCAGCCTGTTGCGTTATTACATTGTCTACACTTGCCTCAGCCTTGGTTGTGCAGCCTGTTGCGTTATTACAATGTCTATACTTGCCTCAGCCTTGGTTGTGCAGAGTGTTGCGTTATTACTTTACCTATATTTGGCTCGACCTCAGTGTACATGCTCTATATTACACTGCTAACTTAGTTACAAAGTTTCATTGAATTATTTTTATTCTATAAAATCTAATTTTATTTTTTTAATTATTCAAATTTAATTGACTAATCATTTTGTTTGTCTGTTTCAGGTGAGTTGAATGGAACACTGACTTCTCGATTGCATCGTGGAGTTCTCCTGTGTTTGGTAAGAGGTAGGGTACATTCATACAACTGTTTGTACACTGTCCCTTCAAATCTTTCTTCGCGAGTCTTAGATACATATCATTAGGACCACGCTTTTTAACTTGGGTAATTAACGGGATCTAGGACAGCGTATTACCACACACACACATACACACGCACAGAGCCCTAGCTCATCTGGCTAACTGAACGAGCCCGTGACAAATAAAACATATATCCGTCAGCACCGGCTGGAGGGGAGTCCCCTACACCTGATATCATCTCTGAAGGAACAGCAGGTCTTATGGAGAAATGTTTTATCTTCGCTCTCCCTCGATGACCCGTTGTCAAATCTCCTCGCTCTCAGTCATGTCGGAAGGTGGTGTGCTGGGGTAAGAAGGAGCTACTGGCAACATCGACTAACCAGCGTTGCCAAACTTGTCTTATATTTAAAGGAAGATTGACGACACGAAAATGAGAGAATTACAAGTGACAACACTGTTCCCCAATAGTAACCATGCAGTTTCCTCGGATATTATATTCAATGTAGACGTGATAACCGCTCTAAATACAAGAGAGGAGGGACTTCCCCTCAGTTTGTAACTGAAGGCAGCGCTATCAGTCGCTTGCGAGCACGTCTTATCGCAAATAGTCCACGTGTATTGTCAATTGTTACCTCTTACACGGCACGTATTGTACGAGCCGTCCTTCGGGTGACCGCTGCGACATTTCACCAAATGTTCCTACCATCGCGACAACATTTCCTCGAGTGGTCCAACCATCACAACATTTCATCGAGTGACCCGACCATCTCGACAACATTTCATCGAGTGGTCCAACCATCGCGACAACATTTCACCGTGTGGTCCGACCATCGCGACAACATTCACAAATGTTTCCGACCATCGCGACAACATTTCACCAAATGTTCCGACCATCGCGACAACATTTCACCAAATGTTCCGACCATCGCGACAACATTTCACCAAATGTTCCTACCATCGCGACAACATTTCACCAAATGTTCCTACCATCGCGACAACATTTCACCAAATGTTCGACCATCGCGACAACATTTCACCGTGTCGACAATTGTGTTACTGAGATACAGCAGACGTGAGCCAGGCCGAGGCCACCAACACTCCCAGAGAAGAACTTGTCACAGCTAGAAATGTTACAAGGATCATTTTCAACTATTACTTCTGTAAAATAATTTCAACTGATTTAAATGGAACTAATGTAATCGAGATATAGATGTCAACGTTTATAAGATTAGTTTCTCCTGAGGGCGTTGACACCAGAAACATCATCAAACGAGCTTAGGTGGCCGCACGGTCTAACGCGCTACTCTCGCAATAGACTAGACTACCGATGACAGGGAGATCGGTGTTCCAACCCGTTCGGGTGCACTGAGTGTGGTTTTTTTTCTAAAGAGTTTTCCACTCTCATGGGTGCAATTCCTTTAAAATAAACCTTCCTCATCCTTAACACATTAGAGTAACTAGCACATAGGCGTACAACCCTAATGGGTAGTAAGACGCTGTGATAAAAAAATGTAGTAAAGAAACAAATGAATGCGAGCCTTTATAGACCCGTTATGTTCATAAATGACACTTCAATCTTTTATCATCAATAAGTTAACTAAAATAATTTTAAGGTTGGCCCAACATTGTTCCCCTCCTCCCCTATCCTCCGTGCTTCCTATCTACCCCTCCCCCTTCTTATAACCCACTCGTCTCTTAACACACTATATTAAGTACAATAGGCTCTAGGTGCCACCTCCACAATGTAAACCCTCCACCACAAACCGCCACTGCGTAAAATGTTCATTCTACTGATGTACAGTAGTCCCATGGCTTCTTTGGTGCTGACTGACAGCTCACAGCTGACTCCTGACTGTCAACATTTGGGTATATAACTAAATTTTGACCGTCAGAAGTGACAGCTGCTAAACACATGTTTTTGCAGATCGTATGGTTCGGCGTAGGGATACATAATTTGTTCTGGTAACTTTTCAAAGCCGTCAGCTGTCAGCTGTGAGTTGTCAGTCACCACCAAAGAAGCCATGGGGCTACTGTACCTAAAAATCGTCACATACAAGCCGTTCTGTTGTCGGTATAAGGAATGGCACCTGCGACTGGAAATGAGGGTTTGTAATTCCGACTTGGTGTCATGGGGGGAAGTAAGCGGGCCGGATTTTGCCCGTGGGCCGCAGTTTGGAGACCCCTGGTCTAGAATACGTTGGTGGAGTTAGCGTCACGATACACCTTGTTTAACCTAAACGCAACATCTGATTGGGACTCCTAGCTACCTAGGCCCATCCCTTCACTGGAAGATTACATCTGTACTAAAGCGGAACCTTTTGAAGCGTCAGACATTTTTATTACTGTGCGCTTCATGAAGTTTCCTCCAAAGAGAACGTTCGGTCTCAAACCGGAACTGAGAGGTTTTTTACTCGCCAAAAGCCATTAGCAATAAAACGCAAAGCTTGCCATTTTGAAATGCCGGCGTAATAAAGTGTCTTAAACGTGATTGTTTGAAGAGGGGGTCGTAAGGCACGGTATTTAATGTTTACTGTCTTGACAGGGGACTGGGGAGTTGTAGACTCGTGAAGATAGGGGGTACGTCTGGTGGTCACTCGGTATAAGGCGTTAGGTCACGTGGTAAGAAGAAGATAAACTAATAATATATTGTTCAAATAACCTCGACAAGAACTTCCAGCTGTACATGTTGCAACACTGTTCACCTTATCAGCGATAATTGATACAAGGTCAGAGTAGCACCACGTTGTCTGCTGAAATCAGCACAATGACGTCACTAGTCCTTGCCACGCACGACCTTACACACTGCCTGCAGCACGTTTGATCAGATACTAGTCCTTGTTACACTCCCTGCAGCACAGTTTGATCAGATATTAGTCCTTGTTACACTCCCTGCAGCACAGTTTGATCAGATACTAATCCTTGTTACACTGCCTGTAACACTGTTTGATCAGATACTAGTCCTTGTTACACTGCCTGCAACACAGTTTGATGAGATACTAGTCCTTGTTACACTGCCTGCAGCACAGTTTGATCAGATACTAGTCCTTGTTACACTGCCTGCAACACAGTTTGATCAGGCACTAGTCCTTGTTACACTGCCTGTAACACAGTTTGATCAGGCACTAGTCCTTGTTACACTGCCTGTAACACAGTTTGATCAGATACTAATCCTTGTTACACTGCCTGTAACACACTTTGATCACATACTAGTCCTTGTTACACTGCCTGTAACACAGTTTGATCAGATACTAGTCCTTGTTACACTGCCTGTAACACAGTTTGATCAGGCACTAATCCTTGTTACACTGCCTGTAACACACTTTGATCAGTCACTAGTCCTTGTTACACTGCCTGCAGCACAGTTTGATCACATAATAGTCCATGTTACACCGCCTGCAGCACAGTTTGATCACATACTAGTCCTTGTTACACTGCCTGCAGCACAGTTTGATCACATAATAGTCCTTGTTACACCGCCTGCAGCACAGTTTGATCACATAATAGTCCTTGTTACACTGCCTGTAACACAGTTTGATCAGTCACTAGTCCTTGTTACACGGCCTGTAACACAGTTTGATCAGTCACTAGTCCTTGTTACACTGCCTGCAGCACAGTTTGATCACATAATAGTCCTTGTTACACCGCCTGCAGCACAGTTTGATCACATATTGGTCCTTGTTACACTGCCTGTAACACAGTTTGATCAGTCACTATTCCTTGTTACACTGCCTGTAGCACAGTTTGATCGGATACTAGTCGTTGTTTCACTGCCTGCAACACAGTTTGATCTGTCACAATATATTTTTCATGACGGCATATTTAACATTTAATGACGAATTCTGTGTCCATGGAATAGTTTTGACGGTGAAATTTATTTTCTAAGGTGGAGATTTCAACGTTCCAGTTACTTTATTTAATAAAACACTAAACCAATGTTGGTGTTTTAAAACAACATATTGTGATACCGTCAATACTAGGTAAACATAATCCAATATCGGCCAAAAGCTTGATTTAAGAAGGGTTAACTATCGTAGCATCACAGCAGCACTTGAGCCCATCGTTGGTGAACAGCCGATTAATAGGGATAAGAAGTCAAGTCACGAGTTTCAAATGGCAGACATAGAGCAGAACTGTTTATAATGTATATGTTTGATATATGGAGAGAGGCCATGGTTAGTAACTTAATAAAATATATTTTTAATTAATATTAACTATATAAAAACTCTGTTGAACATATTCTTTAAAATGTTCAATATTTTCACGAATCACTGTGAACAAAAACGACCCGGGACCCTTAAGCTAAGTAAAAAGGTGAGTTACTAACAAATAATGTGTCAGTCGTGAGCAAGAATACAAACGTACATTATTATTAAACATTTTCCTTTTGGAAGTGAAAGGGCAATGAACCCTGCCCGGTCGGTTCTCTCCTACAACTGAATATCATCTCTGAGCTAACTGCTTCGCTTCTATCGAGCGTTGTCATTCTCTTGTTCTCGTGTGGTTAGTCTTGCCTTAATTAATATAAGACACATTTTACAACGCTGGTTGGTCGATGTTGCCAATAGCTCCTTCTAGCCCCAGCACACCAGCCTTCACACATAACTGAGAGCGAGTAGATTTGGCAACAGGTCACCGCAAGAGAGCGAAGAATAAACTTTTCTCCATAAAGCTGAATTCACACGTACGCTGGAATTTGAAAGCAGTACATTAAGTCTACATCTCTTAGTAATTTAGCTGTTCACACACTCGCGGAAAGTTGGGAATCTCTGTTTACCCATGATGCATTGAAACGTCAAACATAACAATGTAAATATTACAATCGGTGCAAGTTACTGTATTTAAAATAAAATGAGATCTTTTACTTACTGCCTAGGTTTTATTTTATCTTCATGCCTCGTGGCTTCCAATAAACGGACGTTTTTAAATAATCACTTTTGAGATACGCCGTCTTGAGAATGTGCTCTGTTTATAAATAACGCATGCTTGAAAGTTTGCGCATGCGCTGATTGGGTCTTCTTGGCCGACTTTCTGTAGAAGCGCTGGAAAAGTTATTTAATATAATAATATTTAGCACCGCGTCTTACTACCCGTTCGGGTTATACGCTTTAAGTACTAATTACGCTAATGGATTGGGAATTGGAAATGTTGAATTAGAGGAAGTGAACCCGCATTTGCGTGGAGGGAGAGTGGAAAACCATTTAGGTAAAACCACCCCCAGTTGGCCCGACCGAGATTCGAACCTCGATCTCCCCGGCCTCAGCATTCGAGCTCAACATGACAAGTTCGTTAGCCAACTGGAAAAATTGAAATTATCTCTACTCGAGCAGTGTGGGCTACGCTGGTCACGCGGACTCGTTGTGATTGGATTAGAGCTGTCACGTGACCAAATATCAGCACAGGTCTCGTTTTACAGCAAACGTTTGAGTGAATTCACAGTAAGACCTGCAGTTGTTACATCAGCGGATACATTGGGTGCAAGGGTAGCCAGCCTCTTAATCTGGTTGTGTTTGGACTGTGGACAAATATAAATATATTGAGTGGAGTTTTAAAAATGTGTGCAGTTTTCTTGTCCCTCCATAGCGTGTAGCAAGGCGTGAGTTAAAGCTGTATCTACTTTGATCATTTTATTATCCCCAGGCATATACAAACATGGAATGGTCAGTCCGAGAAGAGGGAAGAGAAAACACAAGGAATAGACGAGTCATAGCCGGGGTTTCCAAATACCGCGTGCGGGTATCGCTCGTTAAATAGGTTTTGTTTGGTACTCCAATAGTTTCTAAGTTGTTTGGAAAAATATAACGCTGTGCTTTCACTGAACCCTCAATAAAACACTATAATAGTTCTTGTAGTTCTTGTTGCCACAATCAAAAAACAAAAAAACAACTCAATCTTTATTAATATAATATTAACTACTTTCTAATATCATCTTTATAGTTTCGAATTACATACAACATTTGATCAATAAACTACCCTTTCATTATTTTTTCTCCATAAAACGAGTAGTGTGTGTAAAACACTTACCGTATAAATTTTGAACAAAATTGTTAAAGCCGTTTTCGAAACATTTTGATTTTTCAAAAGATCAGTCGAAACAAGTTAAGGTGCCTTTAATTTCAGTGCTGGAGATAAAATCTCGATTTATTCTTGAATTATGACCATATTGCACAAATAGAAAGTTTGAAACAAATTCAGCAAATATTTTCGGATGTTGCCTCAGGTTCAGACAAACGGGAACATGGAGACAAACAGAAGAACATTGAGACAGACACACAGAAGAACATTGGGAACAAACAAACAGAGAAGAACATTGGGACAGACAGACTGACGGACAGACCTAATTGGAATACTCACTTCATCAAGTTTAGGGCACATAAACAAATCTAGTCATCATAGTCGTGAGATAGTACTACGTTTTCAAGATTATACTCCCTCTATGTGAGATATTTTATCATCTTGTCCTTCTACTCGTTCGGGTTGTACGCGTGTGTACAAATTACGACAATTCATTAGGCGTGAGGAGGGTTGAATTTAGAGGAAGTGTACTAGAATTTGAGTGGAAGGAGAATGGAGAACATTTTAAGAGTTGAATGACCCTCAGTACACCTCACCGAGATTCGAACCTCGATCTCCCCGTTATCGGCAGTCCAATCTATTGCGAGAGTGACGTCTTAGACCATTCGGCCACCGAAGCGGGCTTATTGCATAAAATATTTGTGAAATTAAATCAATGAAGAAGAGAGTAAATGAAGGTATTTATGCGGACTATGTCCCGGTGTAAGAGAGAGACAGTAAATAACGTGAAGAGGTCGGAAGTGGATCGAAGAAGGACAAGAAGAGGGTGGGAGGGGATGAAGAAGGACAAGAAGAGGGTGGGAGGGGATGAAGATAACAGATTACGTACTGTAGATGAAACGCGTTTAGAGGAAACATGTTTATTTAATTTAGGATTTCACGTCCCTTCTTTAACGGCCAAGGGGGGCTATTTGGGCGAGGGGAAGGAGCTAATGGAGATGGCCTCAAAGATGAGGCAACGCTCGACGATAAAATCGACAAGAGTCGCATGAAAAGAAAAAACAGAGCCAAGAGCGTATGCTTCGGAAACAAAAGGATAGAGGATTTATTCTCGGGTCGACCTCAGTGGTCTTGGGGTAAAGTGCTCGTCTCAGGACACGATGTTAATGGGTTCATATCCAGCCGAGGTTAACGGATATTTCTTGAGCGATAAAAATCCGTAGCACAACTTCTTTCGGAGGAGAAGTAAAGCCGATGTCCGATTGTGGGCATGTAAAAGAAACCTGGAAGGTATGTGAAAATACCTTTCCCGGCAAAATTGGTAAGCCCTTTCGCTCTCGCTCAGAGAAATTCTCGTGTAGCTGATATAATCATTCTGTTCCGTAAGTGCATGTTAAATACCTCAAATAAATTAAAATGAAATTATTTGTTGGCCACACCAGTGGAACTGTCAGATTCAGATAGGATGAACGAAAAGAAGATACCAAGACCACTTAAATATATTCATCCTTTCATGAGGTAGGTGGAAAGAAGTCGTGGAAACGACGACTATCTAGAATATGAAATAAGGAAAATAGAGTTTTAAAATGCAAATCAATGCACAGAAAGTAGAGTGAGCGTTTATACTCGCCAGAGGAAGAGGGAACGTGCCATCAGCAGGTAAAAAGAAGATGTAACTCAAGGTAAACTGCTTATGCTCCTCTTTTCTATTAAGCACATTGGCCTCCAAGCGTGTACTTATAGGCTAGGATCCTACATTTGATTAAAGACAAAAATGTCGAGTCTCGTCGGTTGCAGTGTATGGGGTGGGAGGGGGGGTTGTCAGTTTTTTTTTCTTTAGACGCCTTCATATTTTGTCCTATTCCCGTCATTTCCAAACGAAAGCAGAGTTTCCGCCATTTACGGGCCATGAGGTAGTCACGTGACTGATCTTGGCTGCTGGCGCATGCGCAGTCCAGTCCGTCGGAAGGTGTCGTGTCTAAATACTAGACTCGAGGGACCTTCGTCCGACGTGGAAAAAGTCTTAATGACGTCTAAAGTCCTCTAAAAGCAGTGTCGAAGCCAGTGTGTAGGCCTCCGTTTAACCCCCATGTTGAACAGACACCATCCGACACTGTCAACAAGTGTCTCTTGTCGTAGGCGAAATGTCATATCCGGTGTGCGGTCTGCCTTAAGTTACGTCACAATATGCAACACGCTTTGTAAAGTAGCTTCGAATTCACCAAGGAAGTTACGTCACCAAGTACACAGAAAATGTGCGTAGAAGAACCTTAAGGCTACGGTCAGACTGGGCGAGCTAGCGCTCGAGCCGGAACAGTCTACTTACAGGCGCTAGGCAATATTATTGTATGTTGGTTCATTGAGTGCTGGGAAACTTCTCAGTTTGACATTTTTACTATTATCGATAGGTTTATCACACTTGCTACTAACGGCCTAATTTAATTAGTAATATCATAAACTATATGTATGTAAAACTGATGTGTTAAAATACTTCAATATTATAATCAAAGTAGGCCTTTACAAATAAGAATCACCATTAGCGTGGAGAGAGTATGGGAAAACCAAAACAATAAATCACTTGTAAAAAACCACCCTCAGTTCACTGAGCCAAGATTCGAACCCTTGCCTCGCAACAACTATCGAGAGTTAGCTGATAATCACGCGCTCGCTCGCCAGTCTGGCCGAACCCTTAAACGTGAAACTAGGGCGAGAGACCAGGTGCAGGTGGCCATCCGTAAAATGTGGTCTAGATTGTATCTGAACAGAGTGTACGCGGAGAGAATAAAGAAGAAACGTTGAGTTATAAAAGAAGGGGGATGAACTCAACTCAACAGAGAGAGAGATCTAAAAGACGAGACTAGGAATAAAGAATAAACTAAACAAAAAAAAGCCTTATTCGTCCGGAGTAAACAACGGAATGGAATGTCGCGGCTGACACTTTGGGTTCACTCAACTTTTGGCGAGAAACGGAGGAGTTGGGGCTCAGCCAACCAGACACTACTCTCGTCCTCCTTGTACCACGTGGCCTCGAGAGGGCGTAACGACTAATCCTATACAGCTCTTTTGAACAATTAATAGAGGTAATCGGATCTAATCCAACATAATATTATTCAAAGTTTATTTAATTTACATTATATTTCGCAGTAAATATCTACGCGGTGCAACATCCTTCTGTCTCTTATCAGACACCCAGGCAAAATCTTGTGTGTGTGTGTGAGAGAGAGAGTGAAAAATTGGGAGAGAAAAGTTCGGGAAATTTTTTCCAAATTTCCGTCGCCCATTGTAAAAATGTTCGCGAGTCACACTTGATGAGTTTTGATATTTTACTGATTAGATTGGCGTGATTTGTTGTCACATTATACAATAGAACCTCTCTAGTCCACCCTCGGCTAGTCCAACGCTCCGGTTGGTCCGACCTCAGCTAGTCCGACGCTCCGGTTGGTCCGACCTCGGCTAGTCCAACCTCCGGTTGGTCCGACCTCGCTAGTCCGAAAGCTCCGGTTGGTCCGACCTCGGCTAGTCCAACGTCGTGTCGACCTCACTCGACGCTCGGTTGGTCCGACCTCAGCTCAAGAGCATACCTGCACCGACTTGTTGATGACTGGTCGTCCATTGTTTACTCGTCAGTTGTTTTGCTGCCTCATTTAGTGTCTAGTGCGTGGTAATTACTCGTCGTGTGTGGATTGTGTTTTGTGTACGTAGTTTTTTTGCATTACATACAGTATGCCAGGAGTAAAACGTAAACACGATATTGTCCCTTTAAATGAAAAATTAAAAGTTCTACAAAACAAGGAGGAATCACTCCAGCTAAGTCTAGACAGTCGTCGGTCAAACAAAAGAACATTACCGAATTTTTTCACTAAAAAATGTGTTTCTATATAGGTTTTATTTTATTTTAGACTGTCTTATTTATGTACGTAATACAGTACTGTAAATACTTAGTTTTATTCTGACACTCCGACCTTTTTTTTTGCGTTCCGACCCATAGTCCCAGTCCCACGGGTGACGGATTAGCGAGGTTCTACTGTAATTTAAATCACTTGTATAAATTTAATCGATTATTTATTTAGCGTCATTGGTGTATTGAACAGGATGAATACGCGACCCGATATCACACACACGTGTTGCTGTTTTAATTAATAGGTAAATAGGACGGTTAAAATGTGACTGCACCAAGATCGATCCAGAGACCGACGCGGAATTAGTCCACTCGGATCTGGTGATTAATAAACAAATAGGTATTCTCTGGACGAACGCAGGACCTGACTACTCGATTACTACTACGCGAGTGGACTCATCCTCGTTTTCCAACAGGGTTGCTGACGAAGATTTTTGCTTCTAGAATATTCTAGTAACGGGATGCAATCACCCCTCGTCTCTCACCCTTGCCCCCCCCCCCCCACACACACACACGCGCGCGCGCGTGTGTGTGTGTGAAAAGTTGGGAGAGAAAAGTTAGAGAGAATTTTTCCAAATTATATATTTAACACCGCGTTTTACTACCCGTTCGGTTTATGAACTAAATTGCGCTAATGGGTAAGGGATGAGAAAGAGTTGAATTTTAGAGAAAAATTTTGGGGCTGAGGAAGGGAATGGGAGAAAGTGAAAACCATAGAGGTAGAATCATCTTCATTTAACCCTGACCTCCGCGTTATTGGTAGTCCAAGTCTATAAAACACCGAGGTGGGTTCAAATGAGTTACAATAAAGCAATAACAGAGATTACAGTTCTCTCCTCACACTCACGTATAGACTACAGCGCTAGGTGGTTGAACGTGTCACTAACGTCGGGTCTGCTGTAGATCAGATGTGTCAGATCCTTTACGAATATATCCCCTTCCCCTGCGATTTGACTATCTGAAAATTATAACGAATATTTAAAAAATATAATTGCCATTATTTGTTTTAATTTTATTTTCTGTTTATAATCTAGAAGATAATTAAAATAATTTATGGTTTCTTAAATATTTGTTAATAACCCCCACCCCCTTTTATTTTCTTGTCCCCAGAGTAAAATTATGAAAAGATAACGTGAATAAGAGAGAAAAAAAGAGAAAATTGGCAAAAAGGGAACATAATAAGTTGCATAATGTACGGATACTGGAATCGTGTTTAATGTTCGTTCCATGACGTCATCAACAATAACCGGAAACAAAACCACCCTAAAATTATTTTCAATGGTAAATTATTTTAAAAAACCGTAAAAAAAATATTTAAAAAATCCCCTTTGTGTTTATTAGGGTGGGATGGAAAGTTCTTGATGGTTAAGGGCAGTATTTTGACAGTTTTTATAGCAAATCATCTGGTTCGGCAAACCATATAAAATATTTCTCCAGTAGAAACATAAGTTTAATTTTCTACACATTTTCTTCATTGAAATATTATAATATTAATATTTTAATATTATTATAATAGTATTAATATCATTATATATAGTTTTTACATAATTAAATATTAATAATTGTAATATTATAAATATTTAACAGTGTACACCTCATATTATGTCTGTCTAGTTGCACTAAATTTCAGCCCCAGACAATAATGTTACCTTAACATTGGGAAATGAAAACATAAAATAGCACGTTTGATGCCTTATAACTCGAGAATGGGGTTGTAATGATTTGAAATCATTGAATCAGTATTAATAACTCATAATCATACTCTTGTTATAATTGCGCACTCTATTTTTACTGTCGAATGACCTTATAAGGACTCATCATTACGGGGTTGGGTTTTCATCCTCTTTCTAGGCGAATACCGACTGTGCCCAGCTAAAAGAAAATCTTTATGACTCTTTGAAAAGGCTATTTACCCACCCTTCCAATCTCCCTTACCAAATCCCTCCCCCGCCCCCTTCCTGACAGCCTACCTCAGTTAGGGCTGTATCTAGGTATTCAGTGGCGTGTAACGACAAGATAAACATGGAGGTTACGCAGGCGAGGCTTGGCTAAGTTCAAGCTTATCTCTCTCTGTGTATGTGTGTGTTGATAGCGAGGTGAGCTGGAGACGTATCGAAGTGGAAGTACAGTTACTCTCGAAAATTGTAGCGTCAAATTGAGGAGAGTAGTTTCCACGGTTTAAACGCTAGGGTGCAGGATAAAACACCCTCCTATACACTCACACAAGTATTATTTAATTATGTATCTTTTTATTACTCTTCAATAATACAAGCCATTGTTATATTATTATTATTATTATTATTATTATTATATTATTATTATTATTATTATCTTAAACACTTTAGCTTCCTTTATGAAAAACTTAAAAATAAAAATAAATACTACCACCATCTCGCGTTAGGGAATTTATCCTTCACTTCCCCTCCCCCTCCCCTACCCCCATCGCACACTCACAGTAAATATTATTGCGACTCTTTGACGGTCACCAGTGTCATCTTAATATTTACATTCTCTAAACAATAAACTAATAATTAAATAAAAGAAATAAAAATCTCAGATGCAAGGAAAGGTGGGCCATGCTCTTTTATCTTATTGTATCACTGTGCCGCTTTTCTTGAACTGACTATACCATTGTGCTGATATTCTTTGAAATACTGAACCAGTGTGCTGCGCTCCTTGAACTGACTGTACCAATGTGCTGTTCTTATACAGACCATATCATTGGGCTTCTCTTCTTGTACATGCTACCAATGTGCTGCTCTTGAAGTGACTGTACCAGTCTGCTGAGTGGTTAGTTTTATCTCTGCACGTGAGTTCTTCCCTCCAAAAGAGGAGTCATCTTGAGCTCCTGACAAATATTTACTGAATCAGGTCGATACAACCTTTCACTTGATTAGAACGGACCGGACGAACGTGGCCACGTGGGCCAAGTTGTCATTCGTTCTCATCTTATCAGGTTTGCTAGGGGCGGGGAATCCCAATCCTAAATAATTATCTCACTCTTCCTTCACTCGAATGTTGTTGAATGCAACTCTGGAGTCTTCGTGCCATAGAATGCCGCAATGCTCACATCGTGTCGTAGAATGCCGCAATGCTTACATCGTGCCGTAGAATGCAGCAATGCTTACATCGTGTCGTAGAATGCAGCAATGCTTACATCGTGTTGTAGAACAACGCAATGCTTACATCGTGTCGTAGAACGACGCAATGATTACATCGTGCCGTAGAATGCCGCAATGCTCACATCGTGCCATAGAATGCCGCAATGCTCACATCGTGTCGTAGAATGCCGCAATGCTTACATCGTGTCGTAGAATGCAGCAATGCTTACATCGTGTCGTAGAACGACGCAATGCTTACTTCGTGTCGTAGAATGCCGCAATGCTTACATCGTGTCGTAGAACGACGCAATGCTTACATCGTGTCGTAGAACGACGCAATGCTTACATCGTGCCGTAGAATGCAGCAATGCTTACATCGTGTCGTAGAATGCAGCAATGCTTACATCGTGTTGTAGAACGACGCAATGCTTACATCGTGTCGTAGAACGACGCAATGATTACATCGTGCCGTAGAATGCCGCAATGCTCACATCGTGCCATAGAATGCCGCAATGCTCACATCGTGTCGTAGAATGCCGCAATGCTTACATCGTGTCGTAGAATGCAGCAATGCTTACATCGTGTCGTAGAACGACGCAATGCTTACATCGTGTCGTAGAATGCCGCAATGCTTACATCGTGTCGTAGAACGACGCAATGCTTGCATCGTGTCGTAAAATGCAGCAATGCTTACATCGTGTCGTAGAATGCCGCAATGCTTACATCGTGTCGTAGAATGCCGCAATGCTCACATCGTGCCGTAGAATGCCGCAATGCTTACATCGTGTCGTAGAATGCCGCAATGCTTACATCGTGTTGTAGAACGACGCAATGCTTACATCGTGCCGTAGAATGCCGCAATGCTTACATCGTGTCGTAGAACGACGCAATGCTTACATCGTGTCGTAGAATGCCGCAATGCTCACATCGTGCCGTAGAATGCCGCAGTGCTTACATCGTGTCGTAGAATGCCGCAATGCTTACATCGTGTTGTAAAACGACGCAATGCTTACATCGTGCCGTAGAATGCCGCAATGCTTACATCGTGTCGTAGAATGCCGCAATGCTTACATCGTGTCGTAGAACGACGCAATGCTTACATCGTGTCGTAGAATGCCGCAATGCTCACATCGTGCCGTAGAATGCCGCAATGCTTACATCGTGTCGTAGAATGCCGCAATGCTTACATCGTGTTGTAGAACGATGCAATGCTTACATCGTGCCGTAGAATGCCGCAATGCTTACATCGTGTCGTAGAATGCCGCAATGCTCACATCGTGCCGTAGAATGCCGCAATGCTTACATCGTGTCGTAGAATGCCGCAATGCTTACATCGTGTTGTAGAACGACGCAATGCTTACATCGTGCCGTAGAATGCCGCAATGCTTACATCGTGTCGTAGAATGCCGCAATGCTTACATCGTTCCGTAGAATGCCGCAATGCTTACATCGTGTCGTAGAATGCCTCAATGCTTACATATAGGCTGAAGGTGACCCTTTTGAACACTTCCTAATTCCTATAATGTTAAGCATCTCCAAATTACTGGATTACAAGCATGACTATAGCTCTGGAACAAAGTCAAATGGGACACTTGTTTACATGAACTCTTACATGGTTTTTGTGGCCTCCTGTCTACTGCTGAGGTGAGTCCCACATGTTACAGTACACACTCTATATATGAGTATATTTATATTACATTTGTTGTACCCCCTAAAGCCTATAGTGCACTAGGAAACATTGTTTTACCAACATGTTTCCCTTGTTTTACCAACATGTTTCCCTTGTTTCGGAAACAGTTGGCCAACATTTCTGATAGCAAGCAACGTGGGATAGTTGGTGAGATTTCTAATCTAAACCGTGTCTCTCTTTTCAATATCCTGGGACCAACCAATTGTAAAATAACTTCATAACCTGTAGGAAACATGCGAGGGAAGTTCCTATAACCACTCCCGTCTTCGAACTTCAGTCCTGTCGGAAGTTTATTTGCATAGAACGAACCATTTGAAGCACTTTACGGATAACCCCAGTTTTATTCTTCTTCGTCCTGAACAGCTCGTAACTACATCTCTCACTCAACCGAACTCTGAACGGGGAACAAATGTTTCATCGTTGTAGTCTGGACGCGAAACAATGTTTCTTTAAATGTTTGCCAACAATCTGCTTCCCCTGTTGGCCAACAGTTGCGCAACAATGTTTCCAAGTGCTTACTAAGCTTTAAATATCTTAGCGTACCCCGGATCGACAACCACCGCTTTAATATATATACGTGAGTGTGAGTGGAAACCTTGAAACTTGGGATATATCGAGTGTACTACAGTAGCCCCATGTCTTCTTTGGTGCTGACTGACAGCTCACAGCTGATGGCTTTGAAAAGTTACCAGACCAAATTATGTATCCCTGCGCCGAACCATATGATCTGCAAAAACATGTGTTTAGCAGCTGTCACTTCTGACAGTCAAAACTTAGGTAATACCTAAATATTGACTGTCAGAAGTCAGCTGTCTAGTCAGCCACCAAAGAAGCCACGGGGCTACTGTAGTTACGTTTAAATAGCTAAAAAAAACTATGAGAAATAAGAGAGAATTTTCCGGAAGATATCAAAGAGAAAGATTCTGTGGAAAATGTTTCTGTCTTTCATCTCTTCGTATCATTCTATATTTATGGAGCTAGGATTATTATTATTTTTAAATATAATGTTTAGCTCGAGTGTCTACCAGACCATAATTACCGCCCTTCAATCAAGTGGCGGATTGTCGGTAGCTACAGAAAGTATAGGACACTTCTCTATATACACTTTCTCGTTGATTAAAAGGGAAAGGCAATATCTATCACGACAGCTCTTCTGAGTTGTGTATGAAGGGCTTTTGTTTGCTCACGGCATCTTGAACACCCCGCCAGCAGCTCATCCGGTGTCGTGTTTACCACCCCCACCCTCCCCGGTTGTTTTTATTTACCGTCCCAGCCACCCCCTCTTACACCCTCCCGTCCTTTGCCACGCGTCTACTGACACGACCCTTGGTTATCTGAGAGGATGTGAGGCTTACGAGGGTAGGAGCATCTGTGACCATTCCACCTCCCCCCTCCCCGTCATTACTGCTTCTATACCGCGTGACGTGTTAGATGATATCAATGTGCTATCTACCTTGAGGTGTAAGGAGGATTTTTACACGCTTTGTAGTTTATCACTGTGATTTTCCTAACTACTCTTCAAGCTAAAGTGGTTGCATTTCCACTAAACAACCTTTCTCACCCCTACATAATATATTAAGCTGTTAAATATATATGTTTATAAGCAATCTTCCCACTAACGTGATACAAAAATAAACTTTTATTACTGAGTCGGGATTTAAGCCGTTTAAGCAGATGGAACTAATTCTCGCGGCTTACCATATCCTAAAGAGTCGCATGGTATGGATAGAGTTTCTAAAGAGATTGCAAGGTATGGATATTAGTCTTCTAAAGAGTCGTAAGGTATGTATTGGGTCGACTTCTGAATATTATCGCAGAAGGCCCTCATCTAACTACCTTACTCCTCGCGATCTTCTTGTCACCCTTATTTCCTCCTCCACCCCGCATCCGTTCCTCTTCTACTCTGCGACCCTCGCTCACTCTATTGTCCGCCTGGTCTTCCATCTTTCCACCCTCCCCTCCCCCTCAAACACACCATATTTCCATATTAAAGTAGACATTTCAGCTGGATTCTTTTATTTCTTAGAGGGGTTGGTGGATTTCTACATCTCATCCCCTACAAATTTTTTTTTTCTTTTCCAATTCCCGCTAATGGAAAAAGACCTCGAGAAAGTGATGTATGGAGAGTGGGAAAATGGAAAGGGATTGTTGGAAGCTTGTATTGAAGTGTAAGAAACAAAAATATGGAGAGGCCAAGCCTTTAGCGATATTATTTTGTTTTGTTTTGTTTGTGTAAGAGATACATAACAGGTGGAGTTAATATATTCATTTCCAATCGAGTCCTTAGACAATGATCACTACTAATACGTCCAAGCGAATCCGAGATTTCTAATTTCAATCTTTACTAACTAGCTCGAATCAAATCGGAATCGAATATTTCACTATGGAAATATTTTGAACCTAATCCGAATATTATATACTGAAATGCTTTCAAATTCAAATAAAATATTTAGGCTAACGCGTATGAATATTATTAATCGAGTCCAATAATAGAAAAATAAAAGTCGTTTAACTGTGTCCAAATATTGACGAGATTTTAAATATTATGCATTCGCAAGTTTATAACGTCAAGTCAAGTTTGAATTGTAGATTCAAATTTCGAATTATATTCCACTGAATTCGAATCTTAGCAAGATTCAGATTCGGGATAAAAAAAATTTTAAATTGAATTTTCGAACGGGCTTACAAATAAATTAATAATTATTTTGAATAATGTTTAAAAAACTTCAGTAATTTTAAAGAAATCTCTCGTTTTTTTTAATGATTTTTAAAAATTAAAGTTTACCCGCATGAATGGGCACGTTGACTGAATGTCAGGCTCACATATTCTAGTTTGCCACTGACGGGTAAGTTGGGGTACAAATTCGACCCCTTTAAATTGATGTGGTGTTTCCTAAATGACAGAGAGTACATTTTATTTAAATTCTATCTTACTCAACCTGACTCAATCATTGTAATTGTGACTACTGCCCGGACGGGTATTAAGACGTGGATCACTCAAATAAACTGTATTTCCCCTAAATTAATTCGATTACTTCTCAAGAAGTTGCCCAAATGCAGCCCAAAAATGAAAATTCTACGTTAAAAATGGAAAATGATTGACTCCCAGAGGTTCTGATTATAATATTGAGGTGTTACACATATCTGGTCTACAGCAGACCTATTGTTAGTGCTACATTCAACCACCAAGCGCTGTAATCTCTGTTATTACTTTATTGTAACTCATTTGATAATGTTTCTGGTGTTGACGTCATCGGAAGAAATTAAACTGAGGGGGGAACTCTAAAATTTGTGATATCTCGAGCACTCGTTACATTTAAATAGACGGGAAATTCTCTGTGAAGAATTAAAGTAAAATTTCCCACCACCTCTATCTCTGAACCAGGTCTTGTCAGTCTTCTGGCCTGAACTATCGCTGTTGAGTGGTTTGTGTTTTATTTGAACAGAGTGTAAAGTCCTTGACATTGTCTGATGTTGGCCTCATCGGTATTACTAGCAAAATAACAAGGTCTGGGATACAGTAGCATCGTTTCTGCTTTGCGACCTTCAAGTTGGTTGGCGCTCGAACGGTCGAACGTATGCACAAGTGAGAATATATTCTAGTAGTCACTGTCACTGTCCTAACTACTGTGTTCTTTCTTTGTTCGGGGAGGAATTATTGTTCGACCGTTTCTGTTAAATGCGCTTTCGCCATCAGGGCTTTGTTTCGTTGCAGGTTCACTTGTAATTAAGGCTTATATTATGAGATAACCTTTTGAAAAAATGGGCAAGACTTAGCAATGAAGACTTATGTAGAGAATTTGTGGCGCAAGTCCTCGGGATAATACCCCTACTGTTTAGCTTCCCCCCCTCCCCCTTGTATGTTCTCATGTTATTAACCAAGCCCGGATTTGACTGACTTAAAAATGATCCAAAAAAATTACTTATAAAATAACACTAACATTCAAAATAAACCATACGCTAAATTTAGACAAAACAACCTATAAATATGAACAAAAACTCGAATGCACACGACTGAATCAAAAACTCGATTTCAAATGGGTGTGGGGGGGGGGGGGGGGGAACAAGCATATTCAATGAAAATCCTTTAGCTACTAAACCCTTGGGTGACCTGGTGGTCTAGGGGTAAGGTGTCGGGCTTCTGTGCTGGAGGTCCGGGGTTCAATCCTCGGTCCCGGCACAGATTTATCTGACAAGAGACGTGTATTAATCACAACTTGTGAATGTGTGGAATGTTGGGCCTCCACCGTGGTTCGGATTCCACGTTAAACTGTAGGTCATCCATTTCATCTCACAATCACCCTACCATTACACATTAGTGCGTATAACCCGAACGGGTAGTAAGACGTGGTCTACATTATCCTCTCATTCAGACAACTGAGTGATGAAAACATTCATGTTGAAGTATCTATGGATTTATAAAATATCGATAGTATTAAAAAATATATACTTATTCAACATTGATTGGCAAAATATTTTTTCCAAAATGCTTAAAACTACTCAAAAAATGCCTACAAATGATTCCAAAATCACTCAAATCCAAGAAAATATTACCTATAAATCCAAAATGACAAATAAAAAATATATAAATAATTGTTTCCACAAACATGGACTCATGAACATAATCGATGTGCTTAGTTACCATCCCTGTCCCTGATGGTAGACACGCAGGGTCGCCCGTCCCTATTTACCCCCACCCTTATCCGATCGAGCGATTTATCTTCATTACTATCGTCAACAAGCGTGAAGTGATCTGCGCGAATACGAAATAAGAAACTAGATTAAACCGGAACATATTGATGTTTCATTCTTTAAATTAAAAAAAAAGACACCTGGACACAAGAATCGAAACTAGGACCTTTTGGCTTAGTACGCCAATGTTCTAACCACTGAGCTATCCAGGAGCATTGGCGTATTAAGTCAAAGCTTCCTGTTTCGATTCTTGTACTTAGTTAAGTGTCATTTTTTCAATTTAAATAATATGATAAATATATTGGGCAACCAATCGTAGCTAACAAATATAATAGCTTGGATATATTTTAATCCATGACGTTTATATTTGCTAAACTCATATGCGGGTGCATTTTCTATATAAACCCCTCAGTGGTGAACTCATGGACTAAATATCAATCTCATATTTGTGGGGTGGTCAGGACTTTAATCTCGGTCGGGTGTACTGAGGGAGATTTTTTCTTAAATTGTATTCCACTCTTCCTGCGCGTACATGCGGGTACATTTAATATAAATTTAACCTTACAAATCTCTAACGCAATAGGGCGTGACCAAATAATAATTGGTGATCGGAAAACCCGGATGGGTATTATTAAGACGCAAAACAGGAGAAATAAATTAGTAGAAAAGGAATGGTTCACATGAGGGTTACGAGGGAAATAGGGGGAGAGTGCATTTTTATCTCGAATTGAGTTAATGCTGCCAAGTGTTTGAAAATCATGAGGCATTTAATGCACTTTAGATTATGGTTAAAAGAGATCTCTGTCATAGTTAGATTTTTTTTTTTAAATAAACGCATTTTATGGGGTACTTGATGTGGTTTGAGAAACGAAATAACCAAGAAAATCTCTGGCTTAGGTTAATTTTTTTCTCTGGCTAAACTCAAAATTTATCTGATTTAATACCGTTCATATTTTCTCCCCATTTTCTGCGCTTGAGACCTGTACTAACAAAAGTCCATATATTTTCTCCAACTATTATTATTATTATTATTACTCCTTCTATTTCTCCTTGTTCGCTTCTCGGGGAACCATTACTTCACCTCCTCAAAGAAATCTGTGGCGAACATGTCCTCCTCCGAGGTTCGGCTGGAATCCTATTGTTCGCAAGTAAAGGAGGGGTTTCCCCGAGAATTTAATAAGGACAGGCGTGAACGATAGGTGGAGGGAATTTTTCACTGAGAGGAGTTGGTAGTCCTAGGGAAGAGGGGGTGGAGGGTTGGTGAGCACAAAGCGTCTGCCAGGGAGGTAGGTGCAAGTTAGGGGAAGTGGGGAAGGGGGGTTTCCCTAAATTTGTATTGGCTTTTTTTTGCCGGGAAAAGCCCATATTATAATTATATGGTGGATTTTACCGGCAAAAAATAAATATAATTATATGTATTTCCCTGGCAAAAGAAATGTATAGTTCCATTTTTACTCGCAAAATATATTTTACTTCCTGGCAAAAATAAATATGTGAATACTCAAACATTCAAGGCCAGATAAAAGGGCATTGTTGTTCAACATGCGCCTACAAAGCCCATAATACTTCACGTAAAGCTCTAACACTTTTTTTTTAAACAATTATTAAGCGTTTATCATTTTCATTTCGAGTGATTTGATATACTATTTAGTTCTTCATATTATAATATCTAACTTTTTATATATATTTGAGGTATTTAACGTACACTTTCTCAACCGATTGATTATATCAGTACACGGGAATTTCTATGAGCGAGTGCGAAAGGGCCGACCAATTTGGCCGGGAAAGGTATTTTCAAAACCTTCCAGGGTTCTTTTACACGCCACAATCTACATAGGACCAACGGTAAGTTGTGCTACGGATTTTTATCGCACAAGAAAAATCTTTTGACCCCGGTTGGGTTTGAACCCATAAACATCGGGTCGTGAGGCGCGCACTTTACCCCAAGACCACCGTGGTCGACCATATCACAAATAAAAATATACAGTAGTGTAAATTTATTTTAAACTATGAGGGGCTACACTCGATAATGTGAATAAGTTGTGTTCTACCCATTAAAAGTTTAATTTGATTAATACTATTTTTTTTTATCGATTCAATGAATATTTCTATGAGTTTCGTGGAAATGGCCCACACATTTGTGACTGCACTTGTCCATCCATCTTGCCTTTCAGCCTCTTTATAAACACGGACACTCTGTATATATTCTTAGCTCGGTTAATATTGATATTTTTCCATGGTGTTTCCTTGACACCAGTTATTTGTAAACCGTCGAAAGTAGTCGCAGGTTTTATTCATCCTGTCCCTGGTCGATAATATTATCACACCTTCACCCTCCTCATCCTGTATCCTCCGTTTACCCTGAAAGGTAGCAGTCTTACCTTGTTTGGTTCCACTATGGCGCTGCTCATTAAATAGGGCCATAGTGTTCAGTCAAGGTAGGACTGAGAGTTTATAGAGATCTGGTAAAAATGTTATAATATTGAATTATTAACATATCTGGTCTGCAGCAGACCTAACGTTAGTGACACATTCAACCACCAAGCGCTGTTGTCTATACGTGAGTGTGAGAGTAATCTCTGTTATTACTTTATTGTAACTCATTTGATAATAATGTTTCTGGTGTTAACGTCCTCGAGAGAAATTAAACTGAGGTGGATATTTTTAAATTTGTGATATCTCGAGTGCGTTCCTTACATTTAGATACAGTAGCCCCATGGCTTCTTTGGTGCTGACTGACAGCGCACAGCTTTAAAAAGTTACCAGAACAAATTACGTATCCCTACGCCTAACCAGATGATCTGCAAAAACATTTGTTTAGCAGCTGTCATTTTTGACAGTAAAAATTTAGGTATATACCTGAATGTTGACTGTAAGAAGTCAGCTGTGAGCTGTCAGTCAGCACAAAGAAGCCACGGGCTACTGTATATACCTAAATGTTGACTGTAAGAAGTCAGCTGTGAGCTGTCAGTCAGCACCAAAGAAGCCACGGGGCTACTGTATATACCTAAATGTTGACTGTCAGAAGTCAGCTGTGAGCTGTCAGTCAGCACCAAAGAAGCACGGGGCTACTGTATATACCTGAATGTTGACTGTCAGAAGTCAGCTGTGAGCTGTCAGTCAGCACCAAAGAAGCCACGGGGCTACTGTATATACCTAAATTTGACTGTCATAAGTCAGCTGTGAGCTGTCAGTCAGCACCAAAGAAGCCACGGGGCTACTGTATATACCTAAATGTTGACTGTCAGAAGTCAGCTGTGAGCTGTCAGTCAGCACCAAAGAAGCCATGGGGCTACTGTAGATGGACATTTTTCCATTTTACTCTTTCAGGGGTTGAATGGTCTTAGCTCCTAATGCCGGATTCACACATGAAGGAAGCTACGCTACACTGCTAGCTATTCATTGCTACGCTACGCTATGCTATGCTATGCTTTGCTACGCTATACTATGTTTTAAGATCGCTAGCTAAATATTTAAACGAACACGTTCACACACCAAGCTATACTGTGATAATCTATGCTATGCCGTGCTAATCTATGTTATGCGAGTGAAATCGCGGACAGGGCGATTTTTACATCTCACTCGCGCTACGTTTTGTGCTGCGCATGCGCACAACGGACAGACCCACAAAACGCCATGTTGTCTTGAAGACTTCAAATTTATACTCTACTAAATCTTCCCAAGTATATCGTAGTACCGTTCACTGTGTGAAACACACGAGAATAAATTGTCGCATAGCATAAAGCAGCTTTATGTTTGAATCCGGCATAAACAGGGGTCTCTAACGCGCGGCCTGCGGGCCACTTGCAGCCCACTGGCCAATGATAACTATAGAATTATTTCAAGAGAACAAATAATGATATATATCTCATATAATCATCTGATGAAATAAATATGTATTTTATTTACGTATTTTATGTCATTTTATGAACGATTTTTGCTTTTTACTTGGAGAAAAGTACTGTATTGAAGGTAGGTTTTCCCTAAATTACCTTCTCTCTCTCCACGCAAATACGGGCACACTTCCTCTTAATTCTCCCCCCTCGTTCCTAACACCCTAGGGAACTAATACCTATGTGAATAACCCTAAAGGTGGGTAGGTAAGACGCGGTGTTAAAACAGTTTTCCATCTTCCATTTCTAATTGTACTTTGCTGATATCTCCACGAAATCTCCATCAAAACTTGTTCTCTCGCTTGTACGACCCGGTCCAAGGTCGTGTTTGTTTTTGTTTGTCGGACCTACTCTGGAGATATGCTCTCACTCATCCATTAGAATAGCAATCACCTGTTCAGAGAGAAATAAAAAATTGTTTGAGTCTAAAATAACACGACCTCTTCTTCTCGACGCTCTTTCTTTTGTCTACTTAGAGCTTCTATGTCTTTATTCCGAGGTGTTTTTTATTCATGATATTCAGAAAGAAAAGGGGGGTGGGGAGGGAATGCCTATACAACTGTTATAGTTGTAGTTGCAGCTGCTTGTTTTCGTGTGTATGTTTATATTACTCGTGGAATGTAAAGGACTATAAAGACATTCCTCGGAGCTAGAAGGGATACGACTCGCCAGGGCGTTTAATTTGTTCAGTCACGTTACTTCGTGTTTTCTAGTTCCAGTCTGTCTTGTGCAGAGTTTCTCAAACTGGCATCCACCATAGTGTTTGTTATCTTAGCTTAGCTTAGTGAGACACAATTTTATTATATTTATTTATTTTTCACAATATGAAATAATATCGGTAATTAGGATGACCGGCCTCTTGGTATAGTGACCAGATATTACTTCTGGTGATTAATGGTTTCCTTTGGTTGCCATCGCCTGGTTAATTAGGCTTAAGTAAGTTTTAATACTTCTAATGGGGCCGCATAATTATCATCCCATCATCGGGCCTACATGGTGTACTACCCCCACAAGACGGTCATATATCCGCCACTGTCAGTAGAATTATTGTTATTATTATTATTAGCACCGCATCTTACTACCCGTTCGGGTTATACGCACTTACGCTAGCTAATGTGTAATGGTAGGTGATTGTGAGATGAAATGTAGGACCTTACAGTTTAACGTGGGATCCGAACCACGGTGGAGGCTGGCATTCCACACATTCACAAGATGTCTTGCAGAGGTGAAGGAAGGTTTGGTAATCAGATAAATCTGTGCCAGGACCGAGGATTGAACCCCGGCCCCCAACACAGAAGTCCGAGACCTTACCCCTAGACCACCAGGTCACCTATAGTTTTATAATTGCTAATAAATACATTAATTAAATATGTTAGTTTTTATTGTAACTTTTGCTTTTTGAATGTCAAAATATATTTCACCTTATTATTACATTGTTTTTAATTCCATTATTATATTATTTATTTTAATTTGCAACAAATAAATTAGAAATAACTACAACAGTGGTAATTAGACAATTTGCTAAATTTAAGGGAATATTTTATGGAAAATACTGCCTGCAAAAAAGGTGCACGCATTCAAGCGGAGTAAGATAAAACGGGGGACATATGCCTGTAGATCCCAGTGATACAGTGTGATGACTTCCCTACATCTATCCATAATGTCACCCTTCTATTGCTGTCCCTGACACTATGCAACCCGCTCCGTACGGCTAATGCGAGCCTCACCTCTCGGCTGACGCAAGTCCCCGGGTGCAAGGACTAGTGACGTCAGGACGAGGCAACAGTGACGTCACGTCCAAAGATGAGAAAACCTTACAGTAAAAATGTCAAGAGGATTGACTAACCCACTCCGGTGGCCGCGTGGTCTAACTCGCTACTTTCGTGTTGGACTAGACTGCTGAAGACGGGGAGATTGGGGTTCGATCCCAGTCGGGTGCACTGAGGGTGGTTTCCCTAAATGATTTTATACCCTCCTTCCACACAAATGCGGGTGTATTTCCTCTAAATTAACCCTCCTAATCCCTAACCCATTAGTGTAATTAATACATAGGCGTATAACCAAACGGGTAGTAAGACGCGGTTCTAAAAAAATAGTTCATCCCAGGAGAAGTATTAACATATCATAGACGACGTTAGTGACACATTCAACCACCTAGCGCTGTAGTCTATACGTGAGTGTGGGAGATGTAATCTCTGTTATTACTTTATTGTAACTCACTTGATAATGTTTCTGGTGTTAACGTAACTGAGGAAAGTTAAACCGAGAGAGGAACTTTTAAAACTTGGGATGTCTTGAGTGCGTTAGTTACGTTTAAATAAATGGAACATTTTCCCTCTGACATCCCTACCTACGGTCAACGTTGATTACATTTTACTAAGCCCGTGTGAACCCTCTAAATTTCGAATCCAAATTTTGAATCGTAGTAAAATTCTGATTCGATTCAAAGTTTTGGATCTTAATTTTGGAAGATACGGGTTCAATTAGAGATTTCGGATCTAAATAGATCTCATATCAGGATTCACTGATTCTAGCTCAACATTCAAATCTGACCATAGTATCTACCAAATGAATAAAATCAGACTGGAAATAGGTCACGTGGTAGAGTGATGAGAGAGATTAGCTTGAGTCCAAGTCGTAAAGGAATCACGTGGGAGACAATTGTTTGTGTCATTCATTATCTACACAACGATTAAAAAACTGGTATGATCCTTATTTGATTTTTCACATTTTGGAAAAAGTACTATTTTTTACATTTTTTAAACCTATAATGTCTCTAAAATGTTAATCAACATTTTAAAAAAATATTTATTATTGGATTAGATTCGGAAACTTAGCATAGCAAAATATTCAACACATATTACATTTGAAACATTATCAAAGTAAGCCTAAAACAAATTAATTGATTCAGATCCGAACATATTTTTTGATCCAATTTTTTAAACATCGAATTCGATTATGATTCGATTCGATTAAATAAATTTGACAGATTCAATTTAAAATTGAAAATGATCTATTCACACTAGCTTAAATTTTACCATATAATTAATTATATTAATATGATAAAGAATGGCGCTGGGAATGGGACTACTCCTGGATAGCTCAGTGGTCAGACCATTATAGTACAGAGCCAAAAGTTCCGGGTTCGATTCCCGTGTCCAGGTGTCTTTTTTCAATTTAAAGAATATATCATTAGTGTTATTTTATAGGTATTGCTAATATTTATCAAAGGTGACAGCAAAAGATCAAATTACTTTACGTATGAATATATGAACATTATTTTAGTAGATTTTGTGTCAATATAGTTTCCCTCCCACTGGAAGAAGATAAGCTATAAATGAAGCAGTTGTCATGAAGCAGTTCCGTAGTTTGCTATCTAATGTTAACTCTCAAGCTCTGTAATGATATGGAATTATACATCTCAATAATGTATTATTCACATCTTTATTAAAAATTACGATATTTTAAATGAGAGCGGGTGGTAAGATTTATTTGTGTTAAGTTGTTAATTTGCAAAGTATGGCGACATCCTTCTACGTCTCTGTTTAAAAAAGACAACGCAATTTTGTGGACAGAAACTCAACTGGATGACCACACCTTTTTTCTTTTAGGAAGCTTCGAGAAGGAAATGTCGCTAGATATACCCCTTCAGGGTAGGCATCTCTTCACTTTCCTTCCTGACGAGGAGCCGTGTAGGTGAGTCTATGACATCTTAATCTGTGTTCTAAATCTCACGTGTCGGGAATTATCATGCATATAAAGTAATAGTCGGGCTTTTATTAAAATCTACAACGTGTGAAATATTTAGCAAAATACTGTTTATCTACTTAAAATAACTATAAAACTTCAGAACTTTTAATTTATAAAATAAGACATCCCTTTTTAATTATTATAAAACAGAACAGCGAACTTGGACCCAATTCAATGGTTATATCAAATGTCACCCTAATGGTGGCGTACAAACATTAATATATCAGGCTAGCTCTTTTAAACGTTACAGCTCCAATAGCGAGACTAATCCCTTCTTGACGGGGTACTGCGAGCCGCCCTCAAACGACGCAGGATGCCCTTCAGTAGGCCAGAAGATGGTGGTTGATGGCGACTCTTAATGACTGTACTTGTGGCTGAATATTCAACCAACAGTCGTTATATATCCGACCCAGAAACCGCGCCTTGCCCATGCATCAGTGGTTGAAAGGGGTGAGGAGAATCTCATAGCCTCTCACTCTACACCAGTGGTTCCCAACAGGTGGTCCGTGAGTCAAAGTGCCCACCCAAAAACATTGCGTGGATATCTTCGCCCATTTTAATCACCTAAATTTGCAGCTACAAGGTTCCGAAAATGAAAAGTTGGAAGGCGTTGCCAACATTTTTTGTGTTTGAAGACAAAACTTCGTGCATTTCTTCAAAAAATTGATCTGCTGATTGACAAATATAAGTACTATCCAGCATTTCTGACGTTGTAAGCCCTAGCTGACGATAATAATTACGCTACCGTCACAGATGAGGTCCAACATGACGTTTTGTGTCACTTACAAATACTAGAGGACGAATTCACACGTTATTTTCCAGAATATGGCAAAAATGAAAGTGAATTCATTAAGAAACTAATTTGAAATCCTTTCATTGTCAAGCCCAAGGACCTTCCTGATGAAATCCAAGAAGAGGTGATCGAACTTCAAAACGATAGTAGCTTCAGGGACTCGTTTGAATCTGATGTAAACATGGAAGATATCTTACCCAAATATTCGGCGAGCCGCCTTACGGTATTTGATGGTGTTTTCGACAACCATTTTGTGTTAACATGGTTTCTCTACTTTACTTTTAATTAAAAACAAACAAATAAATCGGTTGGACGCAAGCAACGACATGAGATTAGCTTTGAGCAAAGAGTTTAACACCAAGAATTTCTCAATTGGTGAAACAAATTCAAGCACAAAAATCACACTGAAAATCTTAAGAAATACAGTGGGTTAATTTTCCATTTTTTTTCAAACATATTTTATTATGAAAAAAGTACTGTAAAATTTTGTGATTTTTTAGCAATACTTATATAATAATATTCTGAAAATTGAAAAATGACAGCTGGACAAAGGTCCCGGGTTCGATTCCCGTGTCCAGGTGTCATTTTTCAATTTTCAGAATATGATACCTGATGGAGTAATCCTCAATAAAAAGCATAAATAATAGCTTTGGCTATTTGATTCTCCAATATAATAATAATAATAATAATAATAATACTTAGCCCTGTGTTTTACTATCCGTTAGGGCTATACGCTTAAGTACTATCTACGTTAATGTGGTTGAAATTGGGAAGGTTGAATATAGAGGAAGTGATCCTGCATTAGCATAGAGGAAGAGTGGAAAATCATTTAAGAAGCCCCCCCCCCCCCCTAGTTCACCCGAGCAAGATTCGAACCTAGATCTCCCCGTCCTTGGCAGGCTAGCTAAACACGAAATCAGCGCGTTAGCTAATTACGCCACTGAGGCGGGTAACTCTTCTTCCAACATTTAGGATGAAAGTGTAGGGGACGCGAGAAAAGGACAACAGAGTTTTGTGAGTTTTTTTTTATCTAAAGTAAATCAAATATTTCTCCAGTAGAACCAAATAGTTTAATTTTCTTCACATGGTGGTATCAACAGTTGTTGAATATCTGTCAGGGGTGTCCTGGAATTTAATGACAACTTTTCCCCTTCATTGGAAAAGTTTGTCATCTAAGGCCGCCATGCTCATGACAGATATCCAACCTCTCTTTATATTACACTGTGAAGAAAATTAAAACTAAAACGTTGCTACTGGAGAAACACTTTGTCTGTTTTAAATATTGTGGCAAAGAAACAGTTTTTTGCTATGAAAACTGCAAAAAAAAACAAACCTTTTCCCTCGTCCCCTACTTCCCCACCTAAAGGCGCTATAGTAGTCGAACAGGAATTCTGAAACGCAATATATCCGTTATCTAATCAAACACCTTAAGGTAAAAACGTGACCAGTAGCGGAAAAACCTATTTCACCATTTCTTCACGCCATCTTTGATAAAAATTAAATTAGTGCAGTTGTATCAGAATACTTTTTAACGAAATTACTTTCGGTATCAAAATCCATTATTTTAGTAATGAGCTATTATCTATTTGCATTTTAACTTTAGTAATTATTATACTCCAAAAATAAAACCTAGATCCAAACCACACCGCACCAAATAATTTAAAACCTATGCATAAGGATTAGAATAGCTTGATATTTCGTCCAAATTCATGATTAGTGTTCTAGCTGACAAGTATTACAATATAGATTGTTACTTCTTTGCAAGTAATTACGATTCATAAGAAGTTATTCTCTTTGCAAAGTAAATTCACCGTATTGCCATAGAGAACGTTACTTCTCTTTGCAAAGATAAAAGTCCCCCTATTGCCAAAGAGAACGTTACTTCTTGCAAAGATAAAGTCCCCGTATTGCCATAGAGAACGTTACTCTTCAGATAACCCGTTCCCATAAGGAACGTTACTTCTTGCAAAGATAAAGTCCCCGTATTGCCATAAAGAACGTTACTTCTTGCAAAGATAAAAGTCCCCGTATTGCCATAGAGAACGTTACTCTCTTGCAAAGATAAAGTCCCTATCTTGCCATAGAGAACGTTCCTCCTTCTTGCATAGAGAAAGTTTCTGTCCGACCACAGAGATTGTCCGGTATTGGTGTGTCCCCTAGTGGTCGTTCCAAGCGGAAGGGCCCGCCAGCAATCGCTGCCAGAGTATAAACTCAACCGCCTGGAAACAGCTCAGGAATCTGGCTGAGGAAAGGGGAAGGAACTATTTCCTTTTACGTACAAAGTTTTCAGACTTTTTTATCTGAGTTTCACACTCAACGCTTCTTGCCATTTGTAGTTTGAGAGAGGAGGGGGAAAAGGGGGATGGAATCCTCAAGATGACAGACCACAAAACTAGCGGAAACGCTAAGAACTCCTGATGGTGTTATTTTCTTTGGTGATGACAAGGACAGAAACTAAGTGGGCTGCTCAGATATCCGAGATGTTGCGCTTAGGTTAGATACTGACAAAACCTTCAACATTTCTTGAGTTTGTTGTTTACTGGAATGAAACAAAACATATGTTTTATGACCTTATACATAATATATAGACTTGTAAACATAGTTTATAAGTTGACATTTTCCCTCTGAAAAGTACAACAATCCACATATTTCTGTTGATCATTGAGAGCTAAATGTCCGGGAAAGGAAAGTTAATTGCTATAGGAGGGTAGAATGGATCTTTATGAATAGAATGATGTCATTTAATAGTCACAACACACTGCTATAGGAGCGTAGAATAGATCTTTGTGAATAGAATGTCATTTAATAGTCACAACACACTGCTTAGGTGCGTAGAATATATCTTTGTGAATAGAATGTCATTTAATAGTCACAACACACTGTATAGGAGCGTAGAATGGATCTTTGTGAATAGAATGATGTCATATAATAGTCACAACACACTGTTATAGGAGCGTAGAATGGATCTTTGGGAATAGAATGATGTCATTTAATAGTCACAACACACTGTTATAGGAGCGTAGAATGGATCTTTGTGAATAGAATGATGTCATTTAATAGTCACAACACACTGTTATAGGAGCGTAGAATGGATCTTTGTGAATAGAATGATGTCATTTAATAGCACAACACACTGTTATAGGAGCGTAGAATGGATCTTTGGGAATAGAAGATGTAATTTAATAGTCACAACACATTGTTATAGGAGCGTAGAATGGATCTTTGTGAATAGAATGATGTCATTTAATAGTCACAACACACTGTTATAGGAGCGTAGAATGGATCTTTTGAATAGAATGATGTCATTTAATAGTCACAACACACCTGTTATAGGAGCGTAGAATGGATCTTTGTGAATAGAATGATGTCATTTAATAGTCACACCACTGTTATAGAGGTAGATGGGTCTTTTGAATAGAATGATGTCATTTAAAGTCACAACACACTGTTATGAGTAGAAGATCTTTGTGAATAGAATGATGTCATTATAGTCCAAACACTTATAGTACGTGATGGACTTTGTGAATAGAATTGTCATTTAATAGTCACAACACACTGTTATAGGAGCGTAGAATGGATCTTTGTGAATAGAATGATGTCATTTAATAGTCACAACACACTGTTATAGGAGCGTAGAATGGATCTTTGTGAATAGAATGATGCCATTTAATAGTCACAACACACTGTTATAGGAGCGTAGAATGGATCTTTGGGAATAGAATGATGTCATTTAATCGGAGGGTCACAACACAAATTGTATTTTACTCCTCCCCTGTTTGTTCCCCTACTGGCAGACAGCTCCACACAGGAACGTTATGAAACTCACTTGTTTTCTGGAGTTTAGGAATTCCTGCTCGACTTTTCTAGCGACTTAAATAAGTAAAGTGTTATCAACATTTAATCAACACTGTAAACAGGTGTAAACGCTACCACCCCATGGAAAGTAAATGCAGCTAATCTAACACAATGAAGGGGATACTAGTTTGTTTTATTTGAATATTGTGCGATGCGATCATGGCAGATGCTCACACCTCGGGTCAAACTTGGTGTCCGGGAGGCTAGGGTTCGTATCTCGGTCATCTGCCAGAGAAGGACGAAAGGGGGGTTCCCGACAAGGAATGTATTGCCGTTGTTTCTTACATCTTCTTATTACGCTAATGCGGGTGTATTTCATATTCATAGCTCATAGCCGAAGTAATTATATAACGCTTGCACTAAAAAGTGTTGTTCACAATATTATTATTATTATTATTATTATTATTATTATTATTATATATCATTAGCTCCGCGTCTTACTACCGGTCGGGTTATACGCACTTACGCTAATATGTAGTGGTAGGGTGATTGTGAAATGAAATGAAGGACCTACGGTTTAACGTGGGATCCGAACCACGGTGGAGGCCTGGCATTCCCCACATTCACAAGATGTGTTGTTCAAAATAAAACAACGTAGAATTAAGATTATGTCGGAGGTTGTCTTACCCCTGTGTTGGTTGGGGCGTCATGCTCGCAGTTGACTAGGCTGGTGACGGGGAAATAAGGGTTCGAATCCTGGTTGTGCGTACCGAAGGTATTTTCCCCCTTAAATGGTTAACTTCTCTCCTTCCACGCAATTTTTATACACTCTTCGTTTACCCTAAAAGGTAGTAAAAAGTCTTACCGCCATTCTGATTACACTATGCCCCTATCTTATAAGCTACGCCATAGTAGAATAATCTAAGGTAAGCTCTCTTGGTAAAAAAGACAGCACCACCTCTATCTTCGTCCATTAGACCTGCAGATGGTCTGGGCGGGCAGTGGGACGTAGAGCACGATGGGAGGGGAGGGGGCAGTAAGATCTTCTCTCTCCTCTCCTCACTCCTGTGACCATCAGTCATTGTCCCCCTCCCCCCTCCAGTTGCACCATGATTGTCATCTCTCAAGACACCCCCCAGACGAGTGGGTGTTAAATGGTGCAGAACACATACTTTGATCGATCCTTGGGCCCGCGCCCTTTTTTCCCTTAGTCCCTGCCCTCCCTTGGAGGTTTTAGGGCCTCCCCCCTTTCTGCCTTCGACCCCCTCCCCCTATCCATATGGACAGTCTGAGTCTCTAGTTATATCTTGTCGGTTCTGAACAGAACAATGAGGTTTAAAAACGCAATCCAGACGAATGTTGGTGCACTGCCTCCAAGTTAATATTCCTTATCCTGGTACATTAGACATTGATGTCAATGGGGTACTTTCCTTTAACAGGAGACCTGGTGGTCTAGGGGTAAGATGACCTGGTGGTACCGGGGTAAGGTGACCTGGGGTCTAGGGTAGGTGACCTGGTGGTCTAGGGGTAAGGTGACCTGGTGGTCTCAGGGGTAAGGTGACCTGGTGGTCAGGGGTAGGTGACCTGGGTCTAGGGGTAAGGTGACCTGGTGGTCTAGGGGTAAGGTGACCTGGTGGTCTAGGGGTAAGGTGACCTGGTGGTCTAGGGGTAAGGTGACCTGGTGGTCTAGGGGTAAGGTGACCTGGTGGTCTAGGGGTAAGGTGACCTGGTGGTCTAGGGGTAAGGTGACCTGGTGGTCTAGGGGTAAGGTGACCTGGGGTCTAGGGGTAAGGTGACCTGGTGGTCTAGGGGTAAGGTGACCTGGTGGTCTAGGGGTAAGGTGACCTGGGTCTAGGGGTACGGTACTGGTGGTCAAGGTAGTGACCTGGTCAGGGTAAGGTACTGGTGTCTAGGGGTAAGGTGACCTGGTTAGGGGTAAGGTGACCTGGGTCTAGGGGTAAGGTGACCTGACGGTCTAGGGGTAAGGTGACCTGGGGTCTAGGGGTAAGGTGACCTGGGCGGTCTAGGGGTAAGGTGACCTGGGTCTAGGGTAAGGTGACCTGGGGTCTAGGGGTAAGGTGACCTGGCGGTCTAGGGGTAAGGTGACCTGTGGTCAGGGGTAACGGTGACCTGGCGGTCTAAGGAGTTTAAGGTCACCTGGCGGTCTAGGGGTAAGGTGACCTGGCGGTCTAGGGGTAAGGTGACCTGGGTCTAGGGGTAGGTGACCTGGTGGTCTAGGGTAAGGTGACCTGGCGGTCTAGGGGTAAGGTGACCTGGTGGTCTAGGGTAAGGTGACCTGGCGGTCTAGGGGTAAGGTGACCTGGTGGTCTAAGGGTAAGGTACCTGGTGGTCTAGGGGTACGGTGTCGGACTTCTGTGTTGGGGGTCCGTGGTTCAATCCTCGGTCCCGGAACAGATTTATCTGGTTACTAAACCCTTCCTTCATCTCTGACAAGACTGTATTAATCACAACTTGTGAATGTGGGGAATGCCAGGCTTCCACCGTGGTTCGGATTCCACGTTAAAGCTGTTGGTCCTTCATTTCATCTCACAATCACCCTACCATTACGCATTAGCGTAAGTGCGTATAACCCGAACGGGTAGTAAGACACAGTGCATTAATAATAATAATAATAATAATAATAATAATAACTCTCACTTTGTCACTTTTCTTTTTGTTAATTACTTTAAAATACTCAATTTTTGTCACTTTTCCAAACGAATCTATTAGTCTTATCTACTTGCCAGTTTTAAGGGTTTTCAAAAAGGAATATTATCATTTATTAATCTTATTCAAAAACATTCAATCTAAAAATAAAATCTTAATATCTGCGTAATATCACCCACTTGTAAATTGTTGTGGTTTTCTTAGAAACATTTAGACTACTAATAGTTTTTCTCGATATTAACATTGCTGATTGCTGCTTTATTGCTCTGGTGGCCGCATGGTTCAAGGTGCTACTCCTACAATAGACTAGTCTGCCGAGAACGAGGATATCGGTGTTCCTTCCCGGTCGGGTGCACCGGGGGTGATTTTTCCTAAACGGTTTTCCACTCTCTTTAATCATTCAAATTTGGGCACACTTCCTCGAAATTCAACCGTCCTCATCCTTAACCCATAAGTGTAATTAGTACATAATCAAATAACTCAGACGGTTAGTACAATACAAGTGCTAAGAAAAAAAATAATTTTACTATACTAACTATTTATAAGGTTTTCAAAAAACTTCACGACACAGGTTTTGTTTTGAATTGATCCAAAACTTTATTAATGTACAGCAATTTTATTTTCACTGTTCCATTTTTAACAGAAGGAAGTTTTTGAGCGGGTAGGTGCGTGTGGTGCCAGGGATATCTAGCGGAATATAATGAACTATAGTCAACTATTTAATGTTCCTGAACATAGGTTGATTGATGAGTGGAAGCTTTTTGCAGCTTGAGGATACATTTCACGAAATGGAACAATATGTTTAGAGAAGACTAATTTTACAGCCATTTATTCTCATTATGTAATCCGGCTGAAAACTTAAAATGTCCAATTCTATGTAAAGTTGTAAAAGCTTCCCTATTTATTTCCCATGGAAATTCATATTTTGAAAGAAGGTTTTTCCTCCTCAAGTAGATCCCTTTCAGAGAATCGGGCCCAAATTTCATAACATACATTAAGTGCATATCTAACTACAAAAGATGCATCACTAACTGATAGTACCCACTGAACCCAGACTGGTCTAGTGCCACTAGGGGTACGGCCAGCATTTTTGTCTCGAGCGGTAAGTCTAGTTAACACTGCCTTAGTAATTTTTATTGTATGTTGGTTATTGATGCTGGGAAATGGCACTTTTGAATATTATTTATAGATCGATAAGGTTTATCACACTTGTGCTGATTACTATAATTTAATTGTAAAGAATCATAAACCATTACGAATTGTGAATTTTAATTATTGTTACTTTCTCAAATACCATGTGATTGTTTAATCATCAGTTACTTCTAAATACCGAATGTATGTTAGTCATCAGTTATTTCAAACGATGAGATTGTGTAAATCAGTTTACTTTCAAACTCGAATGTGATGGTTAATCACGGTTACTTCCAAATACGAATGTGATTGGTTTAATAGTTATTTCAAATACCGAATAGTGATTGTTTAATCATCAGTTACTTCTCAAATACCGAATGTGATTGTATTCATCATACTCCAGAATATCGAGTGATTGTTTAATTATCAGTCTCTCTTAAATACCGAATGTATGTTTAATCATCATTACTGTTTCAAATACTGGGTGTAATTCAAGTCAATAGGTTCTAAATTAGAGAGAGTTTAAGCATCAGCTACTTCTCAACTCGATAGTGTTAGTTTAGGATTCAGTTTTAGCTAAACTACCGAATTGGTTGTTTATCTATCATTATCTAAATACGAATGTGATTGTTTATCATAGTTATTCATCAAAAAAAAAAAAAATGGAATGTTTAATCACAGTTACTTCTCAATACCGATGTGATGTTTAATATTTTTCTTTTCAAAATAGGATTGTTATATCCAGTTACTTTCACTCGAATTATGGTTTGAATGTTAAAACATCCATATCTTACTCAAAACCAATGTGTTAGTTTAATCATCAGTTACTTCTCAAATACCGAATGAATGTTTAATAACAGTATTACTTCTAAATACCAAGTGATTTTTATCTATCAGTTACCTCTCAAGTCCGATGTTTGATTGTTCATCATCAGTTACTTCTTCATAATACCGAAGGTGTGATGCTTGTATCAGTTAGTTCTAATACCGAATATTTTTAAACATCCTACTTCTCAAAATGAATGGTATTTTTAAATTTCAATTAATTTAAATATATTGAATTTTTCATTTCATTAGTTCTCAATACCCAATGAGTTTTTTTTTAAACATCAGCTACTTCTCATACCGAATGTGATTGTTTAATCATCATTACTTCTCAAATACGAAATTGATGTTTCGAACAATCTTACTTCTCATCAATTTTATGAAATTGTGTTGTTTTAACTCACTCTATCTAATAATCTATAATTACGAATGATTTTAATATTTATTACTTCATGCAAATACCGAATGTGATTATTTAAATCAGATACTTCCAAATACCGAATTTGTTTCTAAATTAGTTTTCGTTCATTACGATAATGAATTGTTAAACGACTAGCTACTTTCAAATACGAATGTCATTGTTTAATCATCAATAAATCTCAAATGATAATGTATTCTTATCATCAGATTATTCTCAAAACGAATGAGATTGTTTAAATCATCAGTAATTCAAAAAAATGTGAATTGTTTAATATCATTACTTTCTATAATTACCGAATTGATTGTTATCATTATTATTTAAAATCCGAATTGATTGTTTAACTAAATCATAATTATATCAAATACCGATTTTAGAGATTGTTATTCAAAGTTAGGCTCGAATCCGAATGTGTACAAAGTATAATTTCAACTGATCTCATGCTAGGGAAGTTTTTTTTTTGTCAACGCGTCTTACTACCCGATCGGGTTAAACGCGTGTGTTCAAACTACGATACTGTGTTAGGGATGAGTAAGTTTGAATTTAAAAGTAAGGGTACCGGCATTTGCTTGGAGAGATAGTGGAAAACCATTGGACAAGTCACCTTCGATACACTCGACCGGGATTCGAGCCTCAACCTCCGTCAAACATGGCTGCCCTTATAATGAACCATCATGTAACGCGTCCCTGCTGATAAAACGAGTTTGGCACGTCCGTCTTGGAGTGTCAAACCACAGAAGTAGGTGTCGGGGAAGTTAGATTGGACAGGGTACCGAGTGTAGGAACCTCACAGCGTCGTACTGATGTTAGTCCGGGGATCAGATTGTGAGACACTAAACTACAGTACAATGGCCGCTGCTGATGTATCTTAATCTAGTCGTGATCATTTATTTGTATTTATCTACAACAAAAAAAAGAGAAACTGGGTAAACACTGTTTATTCAGGTCATCTCTCCGCGCTCTTGTGTTCAACTGTATTTTTCTTTCTTTCTAAAATAGCTTCTTAGTAGTCCGGTACCTTTTCACTCGGTATTATGGTTTGAAATCGACTGAAAAACATCCATTTTTAGAGTAAAAACACCTTTTTTTTCAACTCATTTAAATGACTACCCGCTCCTTTGTTGAAATGACCTAAAGACAGGATGTTCCAACGATTTTCATCCAAGGACTAAATCTGATTACCAGTTACCCGCTTCGGTGGCTGCATGGTTTAAGAAGCTACTCTCGCAATAGACTAGTCTGTCTATGACCGAGGTTCGAATCTCGGTCGGGTGTAATGAGTGTTTTTTATTTTTTACAAAATTGTTTTCCACTCTTCCTCCACGAAAATGAGGGTACACTTCCTTCAAATTAAAATTGATATTTGAATTATATTGTATATTTTTCACTTATTTATTTTTACTCGTATATTTATTTTAATTGAATTTGTTAGTTGAGTTGTATTCTCTAACCTATTATTACGAACTATTTAAACTAAAAATGTTTTCGAACAAAATACTTTACTCTACACGTCATTCATTTTGTTTTATTTGTAACACATTCAGGTGCTTTCTTGGTGGTAAGCCCCACTCTTATCTAAAATAAAATCTTTATTTAACTCTGTTATCACTCGAAAAATGTTAATCTCGTATCATGATGATAATATAAGTTTATATTATCTTAAGAATGAGAACAAATTCAGACTCACTATTTGTTTACAAAATTAAAGTTTTACTGGCTATCGTTTTAAAGGGTAAGTGAAGCTTAAAGACTTTGACTTGGCTTTGAAACAAACATCAACTTCAACTTCGCTTCGAAAAAAAAAATCCTGCTTTGATAATTACGAATCTTCTTCATTAGTGGTAAATTATTGCCATACTGAGCGTTTATTTACAATACAAATTAATATTAAAATGAAAAAAAAAATTGATATAATTGTAAGTTGTAATGATAATTTAATTTCTCATAATTAAATTAAATATTACAAAAAATTGTGTAAACAAATTTCCAATTAATTTAGTGCATAAAACACATAAATAATCAAATACATTTTTTTAAGCAGATTGTGACCTATAAAAAAGTGAAGGGCTGAACTGGATCTAAAGTTGTTAGCAAATATCTTACTAGAATAAAATCCTGACAAATATGGCAGTTCAAATGAAAAATGTTTTTTTATGTAATGGTCACCCTATAATTCATAAATAAATAAAAATATGGACATGAATTTTACATAGCATATATCTCAAGTGGTTCTTTCAATATGCCGAATAAAAAATGATAGTTAGAGACCTTGTTGACTTGAATGGATGACCAATACGTACACAAACCATATGTATAGAAATATCTTTTATTTAAGTTATCAAAATGTGAATCATCAGTTATATAATAATTATTTACATATATTCATTACTAACCTCTGGATCTGTTTTGTTGATTTTTTCCACCACTTTTTGCTATCCTTTCAGGCTATACACCTGTAACCACACAGTGATTAGAATATGGAAGGTAAAATTTTTGACGAAATATACTCACATTTGATTGTAAAGAGATTGGGAAACCATGTAAAAACCCTTCAGTTTACCAATATAAAAATAAACTGCGCGAGAGTCTGGCCGTGCTATACATACCGCCTTGAGAGTCTGGCCGTGCTATACATACCGCCGTCAGAGCCTGGCCGTGCTATACATACTGCCGTGAGAGTCTAGCCGTGCTATACATAGTGCCGTGAGAGTCTGGCCGTGCTATACATACTGCCGTGAGAGTCTGGCCGTGCTATACATACTGTCGTGAGATGGTTCTCGCTGTATGGTCAAAGGGCGCGCACCCTGGTATCAACTAGTCTCCCTCCAGCCACCGTCAATAAACAAGCCAGAGGGTTTACCGATGTAGAGAAATGTTGGGGTTTGGGAGGGGGAGGTGGCGTTATAAATCCCTCAAGTGTCGGAGGCGGGAGCTATCTATCAGCCAACCAGGGTCTCTGCGCAAACAAGGGGTCTCAGGTTCGACCCCAACAAGGGTCATCAGTCCCATGTGACCTGCCCAGTCTTAGGGAATCCGGGTTCGATCAGTTCAATCTGCCTGTGTTCACGTGGTGTGGTCGTTATATAAAATATACTATTGGCAATTTTCTTTCGTAAATTAACATACACAATAATTAAATTCTTACAATATTACCAATAAAATGCAAACATTTCTACAATCATTATAAAAAATTAATGAATGACAAAAAAAAAAGTATGTCAATTCGCGCAAAAGAGTATAGGATTTTGTGGATAAGTAGGCCTATTAGCTTTTTAATTTCTCTCCACATCTCGTAGGGAAAGTATTCTGATCGCAAAAAAAATATATATATATTGAGTGCCCAGATTGTGATAAATGTCGACATTTCATGACCCCCTGAAACCAAAAAAGTTGTTTTCTCAATGCCTCCGCCTGCCTGCACCTTAGAGATGAGAAACAGAAAATGTTCCCTATATTTTTTCCGGAAAATTTGCAATTATTTCTGTAGATTAATTTCAACTAATTAAATGAATAATAATAAGTGGTAGTGATAGTAATAGTAATAATAATAATAAGATACGCCTGCTTCAGTGGCCGCAAGCCCCAACGCGCTACTCTCGCAATAGACTAGACTGCCGATGACAGGGAGATCGGAGTTCGATCTCGCTCAGGTGCACTGAGGGCAGTTTTTCATAAATTGTTTTCCACTCTCTCCACGCAAATGCGGGTGCAAATCCTCTCATTCAACCTTCTGCATACCTAACACATAATCGTAAATAGTATATAAGCGTATAAACCGAACAGGTAGTAAGACCCGACATCTATCCCCCCCCCTCACTATCCTCCGTGTTTCCTATCTACCCCTCCCCTCCCCTTTTATTATAACTCGTTCGTCTCTTAACACACTATATTTTGAAGTATACTCGTATATAATAGACTCTAAGTTGTCCCTCTACAATTTAACCTCTTTACCGCAAGCCACCACTGCGGAAAATTTTCCAATTCAAAATTTCCCGGAAAATGTTCATCTCTACTGCACCTTGGCCTAAAGTCGAAACTAGAACACATATTTGGATAAAACCTGTTATCTGAGATTTTCATAAAGTCCTCCCAGAGGGGTTTTTGGAATTAAACATCAAATCATAAAATTAAGGGTAGTTTACTGAAGGGTAAAAAGAGAGAAATGAACGTTTTCTTAAAATTTTCTCTAACGATTTTGATTAAATTTTATATCTAGACACTGTTTATCGTTGTAAACATGATGGAAACGCTTATTTTCACATGAAAACAACTTTGAGGGTACTTAACATGAGGGAAATTTTCAAATTTTTATCATTTTTCCGCAATTTTTTGAGAAACAAAAATAACTTATCATTGTAAATTTGTAGTACTATTTAAGATAACAATTATTTATTTGAAATATATTTCTATAAAACCAATAGTTTCTGAGCTATAAGAAAAAATAAATATATATATACTTTTTAATTCAGGTTTTTGAAAATGAATTTGATTCCTATGATCTTTGGTGAACAAAGATGTTTCTCTTTTATCATTTGTTCTGTAACAATGTTCCTAGTTCCTAATATCATAGAGGAAGTAATAGTGTATATTATTTCATTTATTATCTTTGGTGTAGTGTTTCTACAACAATGTGTATACTAATATTTCGTTTCACAAATCCTGCAAGTTTTTAGTAAACGTCTATTTCAGGATAAAAGAGGGAAAGTGTGCGGTGCACCGTACCATTTATTTAAACTGTGTTAGATTTTAAAATCTTTAATTTACATATAAATACATTAAAAATTACTATAAAATAGAATAAAAAGACCAATCTCATAAGTTTCGATAAAATACAAAAGTGATTAAAACCGAATTACATTAACATGATTTATTAATGAAGTGTTGCTAACTGTATTACCTCTGACGGAGGGCGGGGCTTGTGTACCAAGGGAGGAGAGGGGGGGTCCCCCTTCCATCACTATCACCCCTCTCCACGATAGCTCAGACACACTTGCTCTCATTCACAGAGATAGAGCGATTGATACTGGTGGGCATGCCGACTGAATGTCAGGCTAACCTTGTCTGGTTTGATTGATTGTAACTCATTTGATAAAGTTTCTGGTGTTAACGTCCGCGGGAGAAATTTAAACTGAGGTGGGAAATTTGAAACTTGGAGATAGATATCTCGAATTCACTCGCTACATTTAAATTGGTCGAGTATTTCCGACATAGTTTAAAGGGATTGTGACACTGAGGTCAAGATTAGAATCCAAGCCTGGTTCATCGGATTACACGCCCATCTTCTCTCCACGGGACTAATGCTGATGCACATATTCTAAATATACCCTTAATCTCTTGTGGTTAAAGGTTCGAACATAAGACAACAGTAAGGGAGAACACGTGGACTACGTATTTATATTCTTGTGTTCAAACCCCGGGCAGAGCATACAAGGTAGTTATGACTGAACTAGATATGTCAAGCAAGGTAATCTGTGACGCTGATCTTTGGATTAAGAGGTTACGCCGCGCCGCAGATAATTAGGAATTATATCTTCCCCCCCACCCTGCACCAATGTTCACACGGCCCGACCAACTAACGGTTACAGCCGGCGGGAATCGAAGTGGGGTCAGGTCACCTTTCACCTTGACACTGGCGAGAAGGTGGGGGGGAGAACAAAAGCATGTCTAGATGCGAGAGATCATGCCCTGGCGTGAGAGACTCACTGCTGTTAGGGAGACAAGAATAAAGCTCACATTTATATACCTGTATATATAAGATTTGGGTCAAATCTTTCATTTCTAGAGTACAAATCTCACATTAGAATCGTACATTATTTTCTTTTGAATATTGAGTCTCTCGAATACCATAAAATTCGATGATTTAGGGATTCGAGCATTCCCTCTATATAAATAACTGTAAAATTGTATGAATATAGAAAGTGTGTGTATATATATGGAGAGAGGGGTCACGGAGCGGGGGGTATAGGGGAAGCACGGGGATAGGAGAGGGGGGGGGGAGACACATGTCGGGCCAACCTTAAAATTATTTTAAATAACTTATTGATATATATAATACTTAGCACCGCGTCTTACTGCCCGTTCGGGTTATACGCTTTAAGTACTAATTACGCTAATGGATTAGGAATTGGGAAGGTTGAATTAGAGGAAGTGAACCCGCATTTGCGTGAAGGGAAAGTGGAAAACCATTTAGGAAAAACCACCCCCAGTTCACCCGACCGAGATTCGAACCTCGATCTCCCCGTCCTCAGCAGTCGAGCTCAACACGACAAGCGCGTTAGCCAACAACGCCACCGAGGCGGGTTTATTGATATAAAGATTGAAGTATGATTTATGAACATAACGGGTCTACAAAGGCTCGCATTAATTTGTTTTTTTTTGCACCGCGTCTTAGTACCCGTTCACTTTATACACCTATGCACTAATTACGTTAATGTGTTACATGTGTGTAATAATAACTAGTAGCTGTTATTGGAACTCGAGTGTTAATGTTTCTGGTGTTAAAGCCCTTACGAGAAATTAATCTTAAGTGTGCGATATAGTGGAGCTCCTTTTCAGTTTTGGGGGTGGAGAGTGAGGGTTGGGGTGAGTCATAGTTGCTATGCTCACCAACAGGTGTCGCTAGTTTCGCCAGTCAGTAGGTATTGTTATTTCGAAACATTGCTTTGAAAAAAGTACAAAGGGGAAGGGGTTAAGTGGAGAGTGCTGTTAGAATGCTGTCAGCCGGCTAATCTCTGGATTCCTTGAAAGTGTCAAGAACTGATGGGGGCGGCCTGAGCCTAGCCTAGCTCACGCAACTCTCCGAGAGTAAACTTTTCGCTACCCATTTTAAATTACTAGCATGTGACAGCGGTTGCTTCATATCAATAAAGTAGTATCAATTTTAGAATTCTAGCTTTTGACAATCCCATCGAGTTTTTAAAATAATTTTTACACAATTTTGTTTGATTAAAAAGTTTTAGTAGCTAGTATATTAAAATTGTAGCTACAAGGTAAAGATTTAATTTTTTTGAATTTTAAACTGCATTATATTAATTAAAATTTTATTTATATTTTTAATGTAAACACTATGATTCACCATATAAATCACAATATTCATGTCCTAAAATAATCGACAACACTATTTTGTTTTGCAGAAATTTTTCTGTTCATATTTGGATTTTTTTAAAAAAATATTAGCTTCCATGGAAGATTTTCATTTACGGCTTAGTTCTTAGATCGCTTGGCCACTTTTCCGTGCTATTTTACGTGACCTGCAACGTTTTTAACCGTCAAAACTATCTGAATATATATTTTCAAAGGAGGTCGGGGTAGGGAAGGTAGACTTTATTAATATGCAGTTTACTCGCATTTACGTGAATAAATAGTGAAAGGCTATTTAAGAATAAAGCATCTACATATAAACTGCCGGGATTAAAATCCCGAACTCTTCGTCACTGGCAAACCGGACAAGACTAGATTGACGCCTTTTCTGGATTGCCCACCTATTAGAGTTGAATAAAATAAATGGAAACATTCCTAAACATTCTTCCAAACATTTAGGATGCAGAAAACAAACGTTCGCGAACCTTTGTTTCAGGTTTTCTTATTCTTATTCCCATCTTCCAAGTTCAATCTTTTTGGATGTAATAGAGTATACCCTGATTTTGCTTAGGAAAATAGTTTAGAAAATTCAAACATGTTTTCTTACGATCAACATTGATAACATTTTACTATATTATTTGAGTCATTCTATAGGTTTTGATAATATCTATTAAAGGTGACAGCTGTAGATAACATGACTTGGTGAATGAATATATTAAAATTTATTTAGTAGCTTTAGTAACTAGCTTATACTGCTCTTACTACTTAAATCATACTTTAATAACCTGTACCGCCCTTGGACTCGGGAACTAGACAATTTACTTTGCTTCCAGAAGAGGATGAGTAGGCCTCACATATCTCTGTTGACTGATTGATATAGTCAGATTGTAATAGGAAGAATCATATTGTGTCAACTGCTAAAGTGTTCTGCAGTTGTCACTTTGATAGTCTTAATCTCAACAGCTGCTGAAAGAAAAAGGAAATGTATTTTTGATAATGGTGTCCTCCTATATTTGATATCTTTTAAAAGACTCTTCTCATAGCGGCGATCCATCTATGATATATCCATAGTGACAGCTGTAGACCATACGGCTTGACTTATCAATACAGGAGAAGCAGATATATCTAGTATAGTTTCTAGTTGTTAGGTAAGGTAGGCCCTTTATATTGAAACTGGACTGTAGTTAAAGTTGTTTTTAGCCGATACTTGCAATACCATAGTTTAGTGGCAATAAAAAGAGGTATATTTTAGTATCCGTTCTGAATAATTAGCATATACACATGATAAACTTAAGTTGATGTAATATCACTTTTGGATTTAAATTTTATAAATTTATTTTGCATTTAGTTTTCATTCATTTTTTATGTGGAAACGAAGCGTCACAGTTCCATGCCGGTTGGCACGCGGATATAATATCTAACTCATCTAGTCTGGTTTGCAAGTGACGTGGAGAAAAAGAGGTTCAAACTACAGCTGGGTGTACTAAGAGTGGGTTTTTATGAGTGGTTTCTCTTCCTCCATGCAAATCCAGTAACATTTTGTCTCAATTCTATCTTTTTCAACACTATCCTATTAGTGTAAATTAACGCGTATAACCCAAATGAGCAGTAAGACGTGGAGGAAAAATGACTTACATGATTCATCCCAATATTTGTAGGCCTATTATAAAAAGTTGACAACACACTAAAATTATTTATTACACAACATTGATATTATAGTTTAGTTTGGGTTGCGGTCGTTCAATTGGTACCTATTTAATGTATTTAAAAACCATAAGTTTAGCCAAATGTCAAGGGCTCTATTAAAGTGAGATGTCGTTTTTATTTTATATTTATATTAATACTAAGTGAACGACCGTATTCTTAGCAATATGTGTATTGCGAATATATCCAATAATATACAAAGGAAACTGTAAAAGGGGCCAAACAAACGCTTGACTCCAAGTCATCAGTGGCATTTTCTGACAGCTCTAAAGTAGGTGACGAAACCAAACTCCCCGGCTCGATTTCCGCGTATAGTTGATAGTTTTTAGTTATATTTGAATGAAAACTAAACTTTGGTTCTATAAACATGCCTTAAATTTGGCGTAGTACATTGTTCGGATTCACGGTGTTTCTTTAAATGACTTATGGACAAACCGTAACATATTATATAGGTAAATTTTAATTTTTGGTATTTTGTAGGCATTGGCAGAAACATTATTCTAAAATAAAGAAATAATCTGTTTCCTATTATATTATTTTTAACTTACATGTGGTGCACGTACCGTGGTAAAGTGTTTATGTAACCTGTACACAACGTTTTGAGTACAGTAAGAACACTAAGAAGGAACTTTTAAAAAATACAAACATATTTTTGTGGTAAACATTGAAATGTTCAACTATATTATTAGTATAAGTTGATAGTTATTGATAATACCTATCAAAAGTTACAGCTTTAGATCACATGACGCATGGACGACACATGATAATAATTTAAGTAACGTTTATAGCTGTCAGATGCTATTCTAGTACGGTGTTTCTTCTATATACAGCCACACATAATGTAGGGTGATTCATTCGGGACTGTACATTAATTTTTTTAACTCATGATTGGAAAGTCATAAACTTCGCTTTCCTCATGGCATGTAGGATTGTATCATAGAAGATTCTGGACGTGCCCACCGACAGCGTCCAGACACATAATAGCCCGACGCTCCTAATTGTGTGATATAGAATAAGTGTTCACTCACGAGTGAATCACCCTATAGTAATAATAAAACAATTTTAGAACATTTTAATACCACACTCTTTTTAAATAAATATGAGTCTATATATCTACTGAAAAGGAACAAAGAGTGAACAGACAAACCAAAACTGACCCAACACTAAGTTTATTATAAAATAATTTCAACCCAACTAGCCATAGAATTTAAATCAATTTCAATACCAACAGCAAAAAGTAGAGTCAATATATAAATAGGTAAAACAAATCAAAACTATTTAATTTTTATTTCAAAAAATATTACCATAAACCCTGATAAAGTTAATAGTTCAATGCAATCATCATCTCTGCTACAAATATACTTTTTATACAAAATAATTTTCTTGGTATTCTGGTTAATGGAGAATGGCAAATGAATAATTCTACTGAAAGGAAACCAGTTATAATTATGAGGATTCACTATCATGATTCTTTAACCATAAAGTTAATACAAAATAATTTTATGGATTTTGTATTCTTCTTGCGCTATTAATAACTATGGTTGTATGAACAAAAATAATTTTAAATAAAATTTATCAATAATATATTATTTTACTGGCTTCCGTGGCCTGGGGTTGATTTAAACGAAGCGGGTGTTAGCAGCGTTGAAGAAATAGCTTCCGATATTTCAGTTTTAGTTGAAATAGCCGTCATATGGGAAAAATGAAGAAATATTGATCTGGACGAGAATTTGAGGCATATTTATAGACCTGACCATTAATTCCTAATTCCAGCATATTCAATCAGAGTTGATTTTGTTTGGGAATGGTTTTTTATAAGTTATTTCTTCAACTCAGTCCAAGCCCATAAACATTTGTTTTAAATGATTGATTACGCTGTAAAATAAATAAATATCACAAAGTAAAATAAAAAATCAGTTGTGAAGGAAAAGTATTAATAAAAAGTAGCAATATATACAGTAATATAACATATATACAGTATTTTACATGCAATCTTTACGTAATTAAAGCAATCTTTCTTTAGGTTTTTTATTTGTAAACGTGTTTTCCAAAGAAAGTTTTCGTTTTCTCTGATTTTGTTCTTGTGATTGTAGCACATATATAGGGTCACGAATAGGCATTGAGCGACGTTGACGTGAATCTACAAGTTCTGGAACCACACAATCCATGTAAGATTTCTTAAGTTTTTCTTCCATTTCATTATTCCAAAACTGATCATCGCGGCAGATAGCTTCAACTTTTATTCCAAGTGGGGTCCAAACTCCATAGTAACAAATGTCTTTTTTTGTTATATGCAATTGACCTTGGATTTGAAAGTAATGCTTGTGTTTTTTGTTGACATCAACTATCACTTTTTTGTCTTTACTTAAATTCCAAAATGTAACTTTCCTTGACAAAATTGCTTGTTCAGGAGTAAGCTCTTTTGCAGAAGCTGGACACTTGACCTCAACGATGGCACTATCTCCCACAAGCCCATCAGGTGTTGCTCCCAAATATTGATGAGTATGATCAATGAATAGACCACATTCATTAATTTTACTCCCTATAACTTTTTCCATAGCTTGTAGAGCATCGCTTTCATGATCTCGCCCATATTTTAAAGACATTGAATCAAAATCGGTGTAAAGTAAAGCTTTTACTAATGTCTGACAGCTTGTGTAAGGCCGCCTACAACACACTGTTCCAAAAACTGATGCTGTTAGGAGTTTCCGCCTTTCTTCCATCCACATTCCACATTTTCTTTGAAGAGCTGTTGCCCTCTCAAATTCTTGAATTTCTTTCACTGATCTTTTTAAAGAATCCAGAAATGGTTTTTTCTTTTCTTCAAATATATCATGTGGAAGATCAGGTTTTTCTGCGTGAGACCCCTAATCTTTGTCAGGTATTTCTGTTGTTGGAAATAACTTTCTTCTCCGTCTCGTTGTGCTATTTTTACGGTTCTGCAGAACTTTTAGACGACGGACTTCATATAATTTTGTAAATTTTCCTGGACTTTGTTTATCAAATAATGTTTTGTGCAGCACATACATTGGTGTGTGCGTGTTATGTGACACAACAGCGGCTGTGCATCTCCCCTGGTAGGAACGTCTTTGTGTATAATTTATTCGTTTCCCACCTATAAACTTCGCTACGATGGAAAAAAATTGTTCCACAATATTACTGTTCAAGTGCCTCAATAAACTTCGGCAATGCACAGCAAGACCACTAACAAGTTTTTGAAGGACAATGTACAATCCTTCTTCAGTTAACCTAGGCACTAGATTAACGTCCTCTTGTTTGGGGCCATTACAAAAGTAGCCACGATCTTTACAATTAAGGTGCTCTCCAAATATGTGACTTGGAGAATTCAGCAAATCCTTTTTGAGTTCATTTAATTTTTCTTGGTTGTTTAGATCCCCTTGTTTTGATCTGTATTCTGCAGCTTTTGTAACAGCATTCCTAAGTCTAACAATGTTTGCTGCTATTTTTTGTCTCAGCATTATGTTGCCTAGTTTGCTGTTTCTAACTACATCTCTCAATTTGTTTCCATAGTTGCGAAGAAGATGGTTAGTGCACTCAACTTTTTCTACAGTTAGGTCATCATAAGGTCTTGCTTGTAAGATCTTCGAATACACACTGGAATCCCCATCCGCAACAAGAACGCCATATTTTACTCCATACATTGCTTCACTATTCAAAAAACCATCCACTATGACATCTGCTTCCATGCTTGTGGAACTCGCAGAAAAGTTTCTATAACATGTGTGTGTTTTTACTGGTATTCCTGCATTCTTTGCTCTGTTACACAAAGTACAATATTTGTTTCTCCATCCCAGAAAAATAACCTTTCCAGTGTATAATCCAACAATGGCAGCCTAAAAAATAGAATTATGCATTAATCACGGGAGTTTTATTACAATATTCTTTTGCAATGTACATATCTACACTAAAAAGAGGCGAATCAGAGAAGTCTAGTCATCTAAAGAGAATAGATGGGCTTCCCCAAGATCTTTACCAATCATAAGTAATATTTTCTATTTTGCGAATGTAAAATGCACTAACCAAAAGCATTACAGCACATTTAAACAGATATCCTATTCATTATTGCATTATGTAAATAGCATTGGAGCATAAACCACTTTGTGTTGTGTGAAATACTATATTAACTCTTCACCACAAGTTTGAAGTATTTTATCAAGATGGGGAAAAATAATTCTCCCAACTGGTTTAGATTAACATTGATTACTCAAATTAACTAAGGTCAATTAAAGGACACTGTTCGTTACCCTACAACATTTCTTAGTAAGAAAATAATCTGCCTACAAACATCACATGCTATGGAAATTTTGTAAAAATATTTTTTGTTTCTTTGAAGTATTTGTTTATGGTTTATAGCTTTATAATTTAGAGAGAAGCAGCAAAAAGATTTGCATACTATTAATCTTGATAAATTTGGTGATATTGTAAGTTTAAGTGTATACACAAACAATTCCCATTTACAAAATAACTAACACATTATCCTACATTATTATGTATATTTTTGCAGCTTGAACTTACCACACCAGAGAGCGAACTGTAGTTTTTTCCAAAGGAACGTTTGGGCCAACTTCCATCTGCTACAACGGTGAGGATTGGTATTCCATTCCTGTCAACCTCCCCATGTTGAATAGCTATTTTTGCTTCCTCTTCCGCGGATTTGGCCATTTCCGCAAGCGCAGATTTTTCAAACCCATCAAAAACACTGTCTTGATAGTTTGAATATGTATTTGCAGCTAGCGTAGGTATATTCATGGCTGAAGTAATTTCAGCAAGTTGTGCATAACCAGCACCAGCAGAAATAGAGCCTGCAACGGCTGCAGTATTTATGTCCATGACCTGTTCATTTCGAGGCTCGGTCTCAACTTGGCACTCAATATTACACATTAGACATTTAAAAATAAGTACGCTTTTATAGCCGCGCCTCTTTTCACGAACTACAAACATGTTGCTAAGATTACAGCCAATCAGACCATGATCATTTAATTCTTGCATTTTCACTATGAAATGTGTTATGTCTACTATTCGCCGGCCAGTGATTTTATGCACGTTCTCTATTTGCTGAGAACAGGATGTATATACAAAAAGATCTTCATTGTCTGCACTATCAGTTTTCTCTTCACTGTGCCACTCATCATCTCTTTCTTTGGGAGGAGCGACACACTCGACCAAATAACTTTTGTTATGGTCAACACTATTTTTTATTTGATCAATTTGACCAGAAACTTGAACCCCCTCATCTGTTTCAAATTGTTTAATCGTTTCATTTGGAATGGATGGTCCTGTGGTTTCTTCCGACCTGAAAAATGTTCAATTAAATATAATAGGTCTATAAATATAATTTAACGTTTCGGAAAATTTTCAATTATTTGTTTCTGGAAAAAAATCCAACTATTTTAAAGAGTTCAAAATAAAGTAATTACAGCTATTTCAGCTCTCTCCTCGCACTCGCGTATCGACTACAGCGCTTGGTGGTTGAAAGTGTCACTTACGTTGGGTCTGCTCTAGATCAGATATAAAAATACATCGATATTATGATCAATCCTTCACGAATGCAATCCATTATCCCTGGGAATCAACGATAGGAAAATTTTGTCAGAAAATATTAATCTCTAATTGGGTGGAGCTTGACAGGGTGAAAAGAGAGGGTTAGGAAGTATTCGGGATATGACTTTGAGGGAAAAGGATAGGATGGAAGAGGCGTGTTACTGAATTGGTGGTTTGAATTCTATTTTCATTTTATCAAAAGTAAGATAGTTAAAATAAATTTATGGTTGGTACGATTATTTGCTAACAGCATTTGTCCCCCCTCCCCTTTTCAAACTACACACTATATACTCCTAAAAGCCCCTGCTTCGTGTCCTCTATCCCCCCCCCCTCCGTGACCCCTACAGACCCTAGTGCCCCCATCACCCCTTCCTTATCAACCCACTCTTCTCTCAACATACTATTTGATGACTTTATGTATATATAATAGGGTCTAGGTGCCACCTCTAAAATTCAACCTCTCTACCACAATCTGCCATTGAGGAAAATTTTCATCTCTACCTCCATTACGCCCGGCTGGGATCAAATCGACTCCTTATTAGTGGTATAAGCTAGACTAAATGAGACTGCTGCACTTGTCTGCCTGCTTACCGGTACGAATAACTGAAATCAGCGCAATTCATTTTATTTTTGTCACCAAAATATTATGGATAGGTGGGCTTTTTCAAACAGACCCTTCCTCATTCCCCACTACTTAGAAGCCATTCTCCTACGAAAATAAATATAGAACCCAACGTCGTAAAACAGAAAACTGTATTCAAATATTGTTATATTTCATTATTCATCGATATAAAACTAACGCCACAATTAGAGTTTATAAAATCATTTATCGGCCATTTCCATTAACGAGACATGGAAGAAAGGAAAGAAATAAAGTAAAAAAAAAAAACGGAAATACATTTTATCACTGGCTCATGGTATTATTGATGTATATTGACCAAAATAATCTGTATCAGTTCTTGGCCCTACTGCAAGTTGCTGTGCTATGATACATAGTACATTTGACTCCAGAAAATGTATAGTTAGACCTAGTTATAACATACTTAGCACCGCGTTTTACTACCCGTTAGTGTTGTACGCTTAAGTACTAATTACGCTAATGGGTAAGTAATTAGGAAGTTGAATATAGAGGAAGTGAACTAGAATTTGCGTGGATTTACTTCCCCCATTTATTAGACAGGCTTAAGTATATAAAATAATTAATTGAATATAGCATTTATTTGGCAATTTTTTACGCTATTTATTGAAGGTTCATTGAAATAATATTTATTTCTCTTAATAAACCTCTTAAAGTACTTCTAACATTCCAAATATGAAATCTTTGCATCATTTGATTTTTCTAAAAATGGTTGCTTTAGATGCCAAAATCTCAAACTTTGGGTAAACACTGTGCTTAAAATATACATTTAATCTATATTTAATACACTGATCCAAGTTTGGTTTTAGAAGACCTACTAATATATATATAATTATTATATTATTAATTTTGGGCTAAACACCCTTAACGTGTCGGAATTAACGACACGGGACCCACGGCTTTACTTCCCTTCCGAAGGAAAGCATGCTACGAATTTTCCCACCCTAAAAATCCATCGCCCTCGGGCGGAATTGAACCCGCGAACCTTGGATCCAGGAGCGAGCATGCTAACTACTAGACCATCGAGGAAGACAATTTTTGAAGAAAATTGTTAGAGCCAATTTAGAGAAAATCTACTTTTTGTTGTTTATTCCTTCAGTAAACTACCCTTAATTTTAGAGGTAGATAACTCATTAAAAAAAACCTCTGTAAAACCTTATGAAAATCTTATGTACGAAGTTTCAGTCCTATCGGTAAAAAGGTTTCGGCTCTAGCCCCAGTAACAGACAGACAGACACACACACAGACAGACAGACGGCATTGCAAAAGAACTTTTTCGGATTCAGGGGGTTATGAAACATCGACATTAATCAAAATTTCAAGTTAGATTTTTTTACTATAACAATAGGTACTTTCTCTCCGAGTGATCTCGATGAAGTTTTTTTTTTGCACCGCGTCTTACTACCCGTTCGGGCTATACACTTAAGTACTAATTACTCTAATGGGTTAAGGATGTGGTAGGATGATATTATAGGAAGTGAGCCCGCATTTTCGTAGAGGGAGAGTGGAAAACTATTTAGGAAAAACCATCCTCCGTTCACCCGAGCAAGATTCGAACCTCGATCCTCGGCAGCCAAGTCCAACACGAGAGTGACGCGTTAGACCACTCAGCCGCAGAGGCGGGTTCGATGAAGTAAAAAGTTATCAAATTCATTCTAGATCATATGACACATTTTCCAACAATAACATAAAATCATTACTTACTGTTTATTTCTCCAGTACTCTCCAAGTTGGTCCGGTAATCGTCTTTTCTTCGGTTTTCATGATAGTTTTAAACGTTTTGATTTTTTAACAGTGAAGCGAGACGAATGTTTGCTTTGTTTAGGTGATAAAGTATCTTTCTGGATTGAAGTCAAATTTTCTTCAGACATGGTTGTAATGGATTATAACAATTTTTTGTCAAATCAATATTTCACCACTTGGTATGATTTATAAAAAAGCACATACATAAATGAAAAATAACTTTTTTATTTTAGTAGACCTATAATGTTTTTTATTGCGTTGAAAATAATTAGTAGTTTTTCATATTCAACACTAGTGTTATATATTTTTAAATATAAACAGTTTTATTACAACAGTTACATACTAATTAAATATTTGAAAGTTTAAATAAAACCCCTACGACTAACATTATTTGAAAGTGCGTGTAAATGATTATTTACTCTACAGTTATATTTTAAACTTGATGCCATGCACTCTTATTCATAGTTGAAAGCATCGATTCAAAACAAACAAGATGAGGTGTGTAAGAAAAGACCAATATTATTTTGTCTCAAGTGCGCCCAGGCCGAGATATATTAGGATGGCATGAGGGGGGGAGGGAGAAGGTAGAAGGGGGTGTTAATCTGTTTCTACCTGCATCGCGAATAGCACCTGTCAAGGTCAAAGAAAGAGAGCTGGTGACAAAATCTGAGGGGTGAGTTGAAAGGTGTGTATGGTGGGGGTAGGTATTCGATCGTAGAGATCCTAGCAGGACATCGCTGAACTATTTTATACAATTTTCTATCATTAATTACAATAATTCCATCTGGTTTATCAATTGGAAAAAAATATGTACCTTTATTTTAGCTTAAGCTCTGTGTTTGTATAGGAAGAAATTTGATCCTACTCACAAGGGAAAAAGTGCCAACTTTGAATCAATTTACTAAATTAATTATTAAGATATATTCAAATATCTTCCAATACAAACATAGAACTTTATTTGATTTACAAGATAAAAAATACCACACACTTCTGCGATGTTTCATAATCCCGAAACTGTGCCAGAAATAGGCAATATTTTTGCGCTTTATTAAGCCCTTCCATTCCATCTTAATGCACTCTTAAGTATAAATGTTGACATTTGGTATATCTATATTATGTTTACATTAGTTCCATTTATGAACAATTTTCTGTAAAAAATATAGGGAATAATTTACCGCGTTACATTTCTAACTACACCCCAAAAGTGAAATTGTCAATTTCATGAATTGTTTAAACGCTACTGTCACTCATTTCATGAACTGGACTATATTTTTGAATGTGAGTGAATAAAATGGACCAACCAAGAACAAGTTTGTTCCAAAACCTTAATTGATTTAGAATAGAGGTTTATTTTTCCTAACATAATATCTTAAAAACTAATTATTTTAGTTAATCTTTTAGTTTACAGGAACATAATAATTTCCGTTTCTTGAAACAGGCAGCAACAGTTTCACTAATAGGGTTAAACACACACACATTTATTTATTATTTATATACCTAAATATGACCCAGAGTTTATTTTCAACGTTATCTTATAAATATAATAACTAATAACTAATGAGGAGAAACACAGAACGGTAATCAACCATTCATAAGGATGCTACACACAATATTATAATCCTAACACATAAACCGTAAATATTAGTTATTATTAAATTAAAATCGCTAAGGATGTGTAATGTAAAATATTCCAGTTACCGAAACGCAACGAATACACTCAAGTTAACCCAAATTCCAAAGCTTCTACCTTTTAGTTTAATTTATCTCGAGGTCGTTAACACCAGAAACATTATCAAATGAGTTACAATAAAGTAATAACAGAGATTACACTCACGTATAGACTACAGCGCTTGGTGGTTGAATGTGGCACTAACGTTGGGTCTGCTGTAGACCAGAAGATTATAATCAGATCCTTTACGATCACCTAAATATCATATTCTATAAATTGAAAAATGACACTTTAACGGTTGCCTTCTGATTCCGAATGTCCTGATTACGAACATGAGATTTTGGATAGAAGGATAGGAGTCCATTTTCGTTGAGGGAGAGTGGAAAACCCCCGTTACACTCGACCGGGATTTGAACCCTGACCCTTCCGTGGTCGTAGTCCAGTCTCTTGCTAAGTAACGCCATCTTGGACCACTCAAAACACTGAAGAGGGTTTGTTAGTTATAATCTGTGTGTGTTTTGTTTTAGCACCGAGTCCTTCTTCCCTTCTCTTTGTACTAAAGAAGGAATTTTGAGGGGGCTGGGAGCCCCCCCCCCCCCATAACCCGGGGTCACATGTCTAGAAAATATTTACTGTGGCCTTTGTTTGGAATATTTAAAAAAACTAAACTCTTCTATAAGCAATTTAAAGTGGTCTTCCTTGGGCAAATTTTTGAAAATTGGATGTATCTAGGAGTTATTTCAACTTCACGTTCGATAATATCAGAGGGGAGTGAGATAAATCTAAATTTGGGAGGGATGGGGGGAATTTATTCTAATCAGGGAGGACAAGTTCCTTCCCCCGTTACTAAACAATTCTTAACTTTGGTTTGTACCTCTTTATTTTTCAACTTCATTGTCGCTGTTACGAAAGAAGAGCACGTAAGTTAACAGAACACCGAAATGTTACTCACGTGATGTAGTATTTAAATTGAACTTGATTTACTTGTCGACTCTCTTTGTGTGCCAAATTTAGTTTCACTACAAAAATAATAGACTTAAATTTTCCAATACTTGAAGGACAAGATTGTATCGAACCACTGATGTTAATGTGACAAATGCCAATGAGCCAGGTAACCCCATCTGGCGGCTGGGCACGAACTGTTCTTTAGTATGAATAGGCATTCTATTGCTTGTCATTCATATTTTATTTGGTTTTTTTTTTTTTAATATTTTACATTTAAACAAACAACTCGTGAGTGTGTATTTCGTTCCCGGACCCGGTACCATGGTATCGTGGTGGGCCTGGCCCGTTGGACAGCCCTATCAGATGAAAGCTGCCAGTCGTAGACGTTTGGTCCCCCCTGCCGGCGGTGTTGACGGGTTTATTAGCAGATGTTAGCGATCACAAGCGATATTTGCTTGTGTTATCAGTTGACCTCTCGTCTTTGAGTGGATGATAACAGTTTGTTTCAAAGAGACGGACGCAGTGAACGGTTAGTTCTGTATCGAACTGAGGAGCGTAGCATCGGCCCCAAAGGGCTTACGAAATAAAGGCCGATCAAGTGTAGACATAATCGACTGTTTGTGAGATCTTCGGATTGGGGAAATAAACTCAAAGAGGACATTTATCGATGTTTGATCAAATCGTCGGTTGTCTGCGACGAGTCTTATGTTTGACGTGTTCAAGTTGTACCGCGCATGTGTGCTCAACCTCGGACGATCATTACCAGGTGTGTGTGGGTGTGCAGTGGTGTCAATATAATCATAGTTTTGGGGGTGTGGAGGGGATTTAGAGAAACAAAATTATCTCTGAATCAGGATATTATTTATATCACAAACAAATCATTTTTTAGGAGTGTGTTTAGTTTTTAAATCTCGATGTCGAAGGTGAAATATATTTTTTTGCTTCGACTTCCAACATCGACAATAGCTTTCGCATCTTCGAAACATTTTTAAGGCATACATAATATTCAACGTACAATGAAACCTTTTCAGAACGACAACTATTTAAGATTATTTTAACACCGACCTGTGATTAAATGACAAGTATAGATGAATCCATAGATGATGAGGGGGGAGGGGGGGAAACATTAGATATTATTATTATTATTATTATTATTAGCACCGCGTCTTACTACCCGTTCGGGTTATACGCACTTACGCTAATGTGTAATGGTAGGGTGATTGTGAGATGAAATGGAGGACCTACAGTTTAACGTGGAATCCGAACCACGGTGGAGGCCTGGCATTCCCCACATTCACAAGTTGTGATTAATACACGTCTTGTCAGAGGTGAAGGAAGGGTTTGATAATCATATAAATCTGTGCCGGGACCGAGGATTGAACCCCGGCCGCCAGCATAGAAGTCTGACACGTTGCCCCTAGACCGCCAGGTCACCGTTCTGATTATAATATCGACGTATTAAAATATATGGTCCACACTACAGCAGACCCGACGTTAGTGACACGTTCAACCACGAAGCGCTGTAGTCTATACGTGAATTTGAGAAGACAACTGTAATCTCTGTTATTGCTCATTTGAAGAAAAAAAAATCTATTTTATAGTGATGACGTCCTTGAGTAGAAATTAAGGTCGTTAGATAACAAACATTTTATTGCACATTTGAACAAGTTCATAATTTAATAATGTTTGAAAGTCACTTTTTAAATACGAGACGAAGTTTGAAACTTGTGAGGTTAAGTCAAAGATAATAATATTTTCGTTGTTTTGTCGTCTTTGTACTCGCAGAGGCGAAAATTGTCCGCGGTGTCGGTTTGTGGTGGAGGCCCCTAGAGCCTATTGTACTTCAAAACATACTGGGTTAATAGACGAGTGGTAATAGACGATGGGTTATAAGAAGGGGGAGGGGAGGGTAGGAAGGAAGCTACAAAGGCACGCATTCATTTGTTTTTATACATTTGTTTATTTACCACGTCTTACTACCCTATCGGTTTAAACACTTATGTACTAATTACGCTAATGTTTTAGGGAGGTGTAAGGTTGAATTTAGAGGAATTGCAACATCATTTGCGTAGTGAGATTGGAAAACTATTTAGGAAAACCATCCTCGGTGCACGCGACTGGATCGAACTCCGATCTTCCTGTCATCGGCAGTCTAGTCCATTGCGAGGATAGCGCGTTGGACCGTGTGGCCACCGAAGCGGGTGTTTCTCTTATACTACTACTACTACTACTACTACTACTATCACTACCACTAATAATTATTACTGTTATTATTATTATTATTATTATTATTATACATTTAATCAGTTGACATTATTTTACAAAAATACATAGTGAAAGTTGTCCGTCTCCTATCTCTCCAACTAGTCGTCAGGTTTTTACACAAACCTACTCGTCACATTACTGTGTTAGGGATGAGGAAGATTGAATGAAAAAGAAAAATACCCATACGTTATTTTTTTATGCGAAACATGAGGGGGTGGGGGGGAGAGCAAAAACATTATAGCCCTCATAGATTGGGACGGGATATATTCACTACTCATTTATAGTGACCTGGTGGTCTAGGTGTAAAGTGTCGGATGTTTGTGCTGGGGTCCGGGGTTCAATCCTCGGTCCCGTCACAGATTTATCTGATTGCCAAACCCTTCCTTCACCTCTGACAAGACGTGTATTAATCACAACTTATGAATGTGTGGAATGACAGGCCTCCACCGTGGTTCGGATCCACGTTAAACTGTAGGTCCTCCATTTCATTTCACAATCACCCTACCATTACACATTAGCGTAAGTGCGTATAACCCGAACGGGTAGTAAGACGCGGTGCTAATAATAATATAATCAAATCCTTCCCCCGGGCCCTAAGATTCAATCAAATGAAAATGTTACCTACACATTTTCATCTCTTATTGACATTATTGGTTTGAATTTTATTTTCAGTATATCATCAAATAAGATAATAAAATAAATTAAAGTTTTTCTCGAGTATTTGCTAACAAACCTCCCCCCTCCTACCTCGCATCCACCTCAATCCGCTAATGTATTTCTCTAATACTGTACATAGGTCTCAAGCCACTACCGAGTGGAAATTTTCCTGGTATTCAATCATCAGACTTTTTTTTTACATGATTTGTTTATTGTCATTGAAATCTCACACTTTACAAACAATTTAATCTAAACTGGATGTAAATTATCGTAATTTTACTCTTCCTGTTTTCTCTTCCAATCCCCGAGTTAAGATCGTTTGATCCCGATATACCTGAGCGATCAAAAGTTGTTGCTGGCCCTGCACGTTTGACACTGTGGCAAGTCGTGAGGTCATCGCGATGGTTGGTCTGCGTCGTCCCCCCTTACCACCCCCCCGTGAGGTCATGAGAACTAAAAATAAGGATGGTACCAACAATATTATATCTCTTTCTCTCTCCCTCATCATAACGGCTGACACCGTCCTTCTATCTTCACCACAACTTCCTCCCCCCCTCCCCCCACGCCTTGTTCCACGATCACATGTCGTCTGATTTTTACTCCCCTCTCCCCCCTCCCTCATCATTTTATACCTCAAAACAAATCTCTCCTCATCACCTTCAACCTAAACTGAGTTAACAGTCGGATCATTTCGGTATTACCTTCCAACGAGTGAGTGAGTTAGTTGCGTGTTTTGTTGTTGTCGATGGTAGCGCCACGTGACCTTGAAGATAGTTCCCGGGACTGCGTCGTAAGAGTGGAAGGTGTAGAAAGGTTGAGAAGGTGAGGTGGATACTAGAGCGAGTTGAGGTCAGTGTTGTGTTATAGTTTTTATAACAACAAACCTTTTCAGCCAAAAAATAAAAATGGAATATTCATAAAGAGGGCGGGATTCTTTAGTTTTTTATGGCATAATATAGAAAATTTAACTTTTTTTTTACTATCCGTACTCACAAAAACAAAAGCAAATTTCGAATAATAATAAAATTATTATTGTAAAATATTTCAGTATATATTTTTAGAATACTTGTCTTTAAATCACAGTCGAACGTGATTATTAAAAAAGGTCACAACACGACACCACAAGTATTTATTACTATAATTGGTAAATTATCCCAACCTAAATAAACCTAACCTTTCAAGGCGTCAACAACAAATTTTTCACCGAATTCTGGCACTCTGAAATATCTTTCACTAAAACACCGTCTTTTAATTATTTTTTAAAGAACTATTTACAATTATTTTACAATATTAATTTTGTTATCATTAAAAATTTGCTTTTGTTGTCGTATGTATGGATTGTAAAAAATAAGTTTCTTGTTATATGACATAAAAAAATAAAACAACCCTGCCTTCTTTGCGTACTTTTCCCGAATTGCACTTGAGCTGGAACGTTTAGTTTAATTTTCTTCGCTCAACAGTTCTTGATTATCTCCTATGGGCATCTCGGGGATTTGACCATATCAAGTATGAGCAACCTGCGGTCTCTTAAGGTGTCCAGTTTTGGCTTGTTCGCATATTTTATCATACATGTAACTTCATCGTTTATAAATAATTAATTCCCAAACAGCGTGTATTATAATTTAAAAAAAAATCGTGATCATTATTAAAAAAAAACCATCAATATTATATTTTGTCAAAATTGACAGTACCCTTCGTTTACCCTGAATCGTAGCACGCTAACCTTTCATTATTCCACTTTGACACAGCTTATGAGATAGAGCCATGGTGTAATCCGTTAAGGTAAGACTTGTCACCTTTCAGGGTAGATGGGACTGAATGCGGACCTTCCAATGTGAAAAGTTATTTCACCTTTGGACCTTTTTATTCTTATTCAAGCGCTGTTGATATGACCAAACTATGACAAATACTCAAGAGGTGTTGATATGACCAAACTATGACAAATACTCAAGAGGTGTTGATATGACCAAACTATGACAAATACTCAAGAGGTGTTGATATGACCAAACTATGACAGATATCCAGAGGTGTTGATATGACCAAACTATGACAAATACTCAAGAGCTGTTTATATGACCAAACTATGACAAATACTCAAGAGGTGTTGATATGACCAAACTATGACAGATAATACCAGAGGTGTTTATATGACCAAACTATGACAAATACTCAAGAGTGTTGATATGACAAACTATGACAATAATCCAGAGGTGTTGATATGACCAAACTATGACAAATACTCAAGAGGTGTTGATATGACCAAACTATGACAAATACTCAAGAGCTGTTGATATGACCAAACTATGACAAATACTCAAGAGGTGTTATATGACCAAACTATGACAGATAATCCAGGGGTGTTGATATGACCAAACTATGACAATACTCAAGAGCTGTTATATGACCAAACTATGACAAATACTCAAGAGGTGTTGATATGACCAAACTATGACAATAATCCAGAGGTGTTTGATATGACCAAACTATGACAAATACTCAAGAGGTGTTGATATGAACAAACTATGACAGATAATCCAGAGGTGTTGATATGACCAAACTATGACAAATACTCAAGAGGTGTTGATATGACCAAACTATGACAAATACTCAAGAGCTGTTTGATATGACCAAACTATGACAAATACCCCAGAGGTGTTGATATGACCAAACTATGACAATAATCCAGAGGTGTTGATATGACCAAACTATGACAAATACTCAAGAGCTGTTATATGACCAAACTATGACAGATAATCCAGAGGTGTTGATATGACCAAACTATGACAAATACTCAAGAGCTGTTGATATGACAAACTATGACAGATAATCCAGAGTGTTGATATGACCAAACTATGACAAATACCCCAGAGGTGTTGATATGAACAAACTATGACAGATAATCCAGAGGTGTTGATATGACCAAACTATGACAAATACTCAAGAGGTGTTGATATGAACAAACTATGACAATAATCCAGGTGTTGTATATGACCAAACTATGACAAATACTCAAGAGGTGTTGATATGACCAAACTATGACAGATAATCAAGAGGTGTTGATATGACCAAACTATGACAAATACTCAAGAGGTGTTGATATGAACAAACTATGACAGATATCCAAGAGTGTTGATATGACCAAACTATGACAAATACTAAAGAGTGTTGATATGAAAAACTATGACAGAAATCCAGAGGTGTTGATATGACCAAACTTGACAAATACTCAAGAGGTGTTGATATGACCAAACTATGACAGATAATCCAGAGGTGTTGATAGACCAAACTATACAAATTTATGCTGTTATCGACCAAATATGAGACAAATACTCCGAGCTGTTGATATGACCAAACTATACAAATACTCCAGAGAGGTGTTGATATGACCAAACTATGACAAATAATCCAGTGGTGTTTATATGACCAAACTATGACAAATACTCAAGAGGTGTTGATATGACCAAACTATGACAAATACTCAAGAGGTGTTGATATGACCAAACTATGACAAATACTCAAGAGCTGTTTATATGACCAAACTATGACAAATACTCCAGAGAGGTGTTGATATGACCAAAACTATGACAAATACTCAAGAGAGCTGTTGATATGACCATGTGCAGTAATTTAAACTAAAATTATCTACAGAAGCAATTTATTATATTTATTTTGGCAATGTGAGTTTTTTGTTATAAAAACAGACAACAATACTTATCGTAACTTATGTCCTGTTCCATCCCGCCTTAAGAGTTATGTTAGACAATACTGCGCGTCTTGATGAAGACAAACAACAACAACAAGGTTCCACGCAGGATTTTGGAAACGGATTTAGTCATTAAAATAAAACTATATCAGATAGTTTTAAAAGGTTCTTAATAAACTGTTAATTGTTTGTTTTATCTCTCTTGCAATTCTGTTGTATAACTCTTTGCTATTGTTTGGATACTATGTACAATATAGTGGGATCGACATAAGAACTTTAACCTCCCCGCAATGGTGGATACGCGGAATAAGAGTTGTACTCTCCCTCTCACCTTGACAGAGATGGTTGTTTATCTGGCTTGAATCAGGAGAATTGGCAACACTGTATCCGTTTGCTGACCTGATGGAAGCTACCGTGTCGGATTAACAGTGTAACGGATGCTTGGTTGTTTTTTTTTATCCTCCCACCCCTCTTTCCTCTCCTCCATTGGCACATTGGTCGTGTTCCGGCTTAGTTCGTCTGTCCGGATTGCTGATCGACACGTTTCGCGTCTAGATGAACGAAACTTTGGATTAATTCCACTTAGAGTTTATTTGAAAATTTTATAGAAGAAACGCGGTAGGAAAAAAAGTATCTTGGGCCGTTCTAAAAAGTTACTAGATATACTTTTATTATAGTCATACGTCAAGCTGTGTGATCTGTATTCATTCATAGTATTTAATGCGCACGTCCTTAATCGACTGATTATATCAGCACACGGCTTATGAACTAACTTAAATCTAAAATATACAAAACATCCAGCCCCCAGGCCGTTATTGCATCACGTGAAAGGGGAAAATCCTCATTTTACCAATGCATTTTTTTTTTGCCGTGCTTTGAGTTGAACCCGGGACGCTCAAGGTGGAAGTGTATGGAACACGAGGAAAAGCCAGTGTTTTGCAGTTTTTATAGCAAAACTTTTTTTTTGTGCCGAATTAAATCAAATATTGCTCCAATACAAACATAGAGTTTAATTTTCTTCACATGTTGATATCAACAGTTGTTGAATATCTATCAAGGGTGTCCTGGAATTTAATGACAACTTTTTATCTTCATTTAAAAAGTTTTCTCATCTAATGCCGCTATACTCGTGACAGATATTCAACAACTGTTGATATCAACATGTGAAGAAAATTAAACTCTATGTTTGTATTGGAGCAATATTTTATTAATTTTGGTCAGGAAAATGTTTTTCTACAAAAACTGCAAGAACACAATATTTTTTCTCGTATACCTTAACACCCGCACCTTAACTCTGCGTGCAGGTACGCCACCTACCGACTGAACTAAGGTTTCAGGCTATCCTCATTTGATTACACCAATAGGATAGGGATGAGTAAGGTAGAATTTAGGAGCGGGGGATGGTCCTACGGGGGGAACCATATAGGAGGTGAGTAACAATCACCCAGCTGGGATTTGAACCTTGACCTCCCAGTCACCAGAAAGCCGGTATCGATGCACTTGATGTTTGGTCCGCAAGTCGATCCCTCCATCTCCCTCAAATATAGTTTGTAATTTTCAATCGCTCCATCTTATCAGGTTCTTTCTTTGTTCGATGTTTTCAGTAAGATCTGTCCGATATATGACCATCACACATGTGTGATATTTTCTTTGTGGCGTGAAAAAAGAAAATTAATAAAAACTTGACTTTATTTGAAAAGACGATAAATGTGATGTTCGAAGATTGTCAATGGTTTCTTGTTTGAAAGACTCGATCGCTTGCTTGGAGGAGTTTGAAGACTCGCCCGCCCGTCAAGTGGGCTGTTTCTACGAGTGAATTGTCCCAGAGATAACAAACTATTACACAACAATGTGTCTCTGGTCGTGGATTTCAGAAGCGTTCATCCCGAGACGATACAGGAGAGGTGAGACCTTTTTTTTTATTGCATTGTATTTATATTTATTTAGTTTTCAGTAAGGAACTTTTTGATTTTAGGAATAGTACGCAAAGAGGGCGGGGTTCTTTAATTTTTTTTTTCTCGGTTATTTAAAAATTATGTATTTTTTTAACTAACTATAGACAAAACAACAAAAGCAGATTTCTAATGGTACCATTATTAATATTGTAAAAAAGATTATATAGCTTAAAAATATATTTCAGTATCTCGGAATTTCATGAACAATTTGTTGTTGACGCTTGTAGGGTTGGGTTTTTTTAGGTTGGGATAGTCTATAAATAATAATAATAATAATAATAATAATAATGTTAACTATTGCGTATTAAAATCTTTTGGTGCCATGTTTTACTTACTTTTAAATATTTACGTTCTAAATATTAACGTTTTTCTGTGATTAAGTAGAAGTTTTTTTATTGTTTTAAATTTTATAGGATTATTTTTAAATATACTTTTATTATCATTAGAAATTTTCTTTTGTTTTTGTGTGTAGGCATACATGGTAAAATATTAAACTTTACTTTATATGATACATATTTTTTTAAAGAATTTTAATTCTTTTTTATTCCTTTTACTTTGCTGATGACTAATTTTAGGAAAATTTTAAATTTTTCAGAAATGACTTTAACGTTTTAGTTAATATGGATGTTTAGAAGGTGTTTTATATGATACCTTTCTTTTAAAAAAAATTAAGGCAATTTAAGACCTATTAAATACCTATTTTTGAAAATTTGTATTTTTAATTATAAATGGGTCTAGAAATTTTATTTTTAAAGTTGTATTTGAAATTTTCTTAATATTACTATCAAAATAATGTTTGTTTTTCTGCGGAAAACATGTTAAGGGTTCGTTATTTCACTGAGAACTGAGTTTCGAATATTTTATCACAAACTATAATAGATTACAAAATTTGTGTAAGTAGTTCTCTAGTGTTGCATCATTTAGTATTTATTTATTATGATCCAAATTTTAGAAACAAATGGAGAAATACCTTTTTAAAACAATTAAAACGAAGAATTTGTCAATGTTATTTTGATGTTAGTGTTTCTCTTTAATATATTATGTAACCCAGGGGTCGGGAACCTTTATTTGGGGAACACCCCCTCCCCATACTAATAAACTTATCAAAGATCCCGATATAACCCATCGTGTCTTAAAGTGTATTTTTATACTAAAACATTTAACATCACCAATTATATGGGTGATCAAGGTTATTTTGGTCTCGCTCAAATATTATTTGAAGTTATTTGAAAAATTTGTGATTGTAAAAGACTCTTTTAATGATGATATAAGCTTTCTTGTGTGATTGGCTGAAAGTTACCACTAGATCGACCGGTTGCATACCCTTGATGTAGCTATTAATATATCACCAAACAAAATGAGCGCTATCTGTCTTGAAAATACTTTACTAGCTAACAACATTGAGATAGCTCATTAATGGCGTAAGCTTACAATCGAACTATCTCGACCGAGCAGGTAGTGCCAACCACTGCGGATAAATGATGGCATGTGGTCAGCACAACAAGCCCTTAGGCCGTTAATCTCAGTTTTCCAGACAGTGGACGTTACTTCTTTTTAGACCCGGTTCCAGACTCACTGTTTCACGGAAAATCTGTGAAGCACCGGGAAGCGAACCCTGGACCTTGAGACAAGAACTCTGACCATCTGAGCACAAAGATGGTCAGCTCATTGCGTTCACTGACCAAATTGGCTATTCTTTCTAGATGTAAGACCTTATTTCTAATAATTGGTTTCCTCTTTGTCTCCCAATATTTCACCTCAGTGGACCGATGTTTATATAGGCCTAAGTTTGGGTGGGGTAGTTCACCCCTCATTACTTCTAAAAAGGGGGCGTGGCTCCCCCAACACCCACACACACACCTTCACTAACTAACTAACAAAGAAAACGTGGTGGCATTGTGAACTGGGGGTTTTAACCGCAGCTGGGTTTATTTGTCTTCATTACCCCTCCCCCCCTGACAACCGCACCCCTCAGCAGCAGCTGGGAGTAAAATAATATTTGCCACCCCTCGGCTCGCTGAGGGGGTGGGAGGACTATACTGCAATTAACTGCGCGATTGTTAATTTTTACTGGGCTTTCTTCTCTAATCCGTGTCTTTTAGGACAGGGGTTCCTAAACTTTCTAGACCCAACGGAGGGAGGCCCTTAGACCAGAAACAAAATACATGTTGAGGCCCTCTCATAGGACAATTAGGTAGGCCCTACACTAACAACATGAACAATATCAACGACATTTTACGAGCATAAAAGTATAAAACAAACGGAAAAGTTTACATGCCCTGGCTGCGCCTTTGTAAAAGGTATTTTATTCAGATTTGAACAAATTGCCATTCATATAATTATACCGATGGTATCTTATAGTGTGAAGAACAAATAAATACCATTCCAAGACTGCCCCAGGAAGCCAGAGGTGGATGTGACGGAACTCAAGGACTCCGTGGAACACAGTTTGAACAACTGGAGGTTTCTACCACCCGCGTGTTCACCTTACAAAACATGAGTCACGCGTGCTTCGAACATTTCGGGCGCAGAATGGGTTTGAGTTAACGCACAAATCCCCGTGTTGACCCATAATCCTTTGCAAGGAAAAATTAAAGCGAAGATATACAGTATTCTACATTGTTGTCACGATTGATGTGTTGTAATTATTATTTTGTTGTGTTGTGAAACAAATAAACGCACGTTTTTTATTTAACGAGTATTTTATAGTAAATTCACCTCTGACAAGACATCTTGTGAATGTGGGGAATGCCAGGCCTCCACCGTGGTTCGGATTCCACGTTAAACTGTAGGTCCTTCATTTCATCTCACAGTCACCCTACCCATTACACATTAGCGTAAGAGCGTATAACCCGAACGGGTAGTAAGACGCGGTGCTAATAATAATAATAATAATAATAATATAGTAAATTCTTAAGAGAAGTCGTAGCTGTATGATTGTCTCTCGTTCTTTAAGCGCATGCGCACTGATTGAGTGGGTTGGTTATGACATTTGTTTGGTATTCCCACGCAGGTTTAATGGAGAAGTGCGGACAAAGCTGAAATTGTCTTTATTGGTTCAGAACGAGTTGAGAAGTTCTCGATCATTTCTTGTAATTGGTTCGGAGCTCGTCACGTGATCATATTTCAGTTCTGCTCATGTTTGTTTTTACGGCGAATTCACGGCAGTAAAGGTAGGGATGAGGAAGATAAAAAAAACATTTAATGCACCTAACCGAGGATTCGAACCCCGATCTCCCCGTCTTAGGCAGTCCAGTAGTTTGATATAATGACTCCTTTGACCATTAGATCACCTTAGCGAGTACAAATAATTTTTCTTTTTTTAAAAAAAAATACGTTTAACAACTACTTTAAGACCCAAAAAATAATGTTGTAAGAGTGTAAGACTATTTTTTAACATTGTTCAAGAATTAACGTTTTTTAATGTTATCTTTATAACATTCGTCGAATAAAATGTAAAATGCGTCAAGATGGGAGCACCTGCCTTGACTTTCCATGACGTCACCACGGTTACCTATCGGGGGCTCTTAGCTCATTTAACATTATATCTTTTCACCCCCTCCCCCCCAATTACTCTGGTTTGTCCCAAACTTCTCCCCGGGTGCCGGAAATAACACGATTTACATATCCCTCGAGTTTTTCTTCCCTCATTCTTTGCGGCATTTTGTTTACGGTTTAATGCAACAACCGACTAAACGCAGAACTTGTTATAGTTATCCTCCAAGCTATTTGCAGATTTATTAGTAGTATGTGTTCTATCTTTCGACAGGTCCGTTGTGTTGTACAAATCTAGTCCTACAGCCTGTTCTATCAGCGGCTCCCATACATCCCGAAACTTCACCTATTATTTCCTTGTTTGGGGTCATTCCTTCTCTTCCTGGTCCCTTCTCCCTACCACCTTGCCTTCTATGACGTATCTCAATAAGACACTTGTGTTGAGCTAGACTACCGAGGACGGGGGTGATTGAGGTTAGGATCTCGCTCGAGTGAATTGGGGGGTGGTTTTACTAAATTGTTTTCAACTATCCTTCCTCACAAATTCGGGTTCACTTCCCCTAAATTCAACCTTTCCAATCCCAAAACCATTAGCGCCATTAGTACTTAAGCGTATAACCCAAATGGGTAGCGAGACTTGACTTGGTGCTAAATAATAAAAACAAGACATGTATTCTCATAATGTGACCCATCCTCTGATATGCACTAATGTAATAAGGTAGGTATAAATTAGAAGAAATGCACCCACATTAGCGTGGACATTAATTTTGAAAAAAGTTCTTAATTTGAATCCCAAACTTTCTCCGTTACTGCACCACGTTTGATTTATATTTAGCATTTAATTTTTTGTGGTATTAATAATGTACTTTATGAAATTAATACTTATTGATTAAAAAAACCTTTGCTAGGGACTTTCCACAATATTTTGCGTTGTTATATAGATAATACTTAGCACCGCGTCTTACTACCCGTTTGGTTTATACGCTTTAAGTACTAATTACACTAATGGGCTAGGAACTGGGAAGGTTGAATATAGAGGAAGTGAACCCGCATTTGCGTGGAGTGAGAGTGGAAAACCATGTAGGAAAAACCACCCTCAGTTCACCCGACTGAGATTCGAACCTCGATCTCCCCGTCCTCAGCAGTCTAGCTCAACATGAAACTAGCGCGTTAGCTGTCGCAATAGACTGTGCCAATGACGGGGAGATCGAAATAGAAAAAGAGATTATAAAAATGCTGATGGGTAAGCTGCTGTCAGGACTTTTTTTTAAATATGTTAGTTTACAAAAAAAACCTCGCTCACCAGGAAAAATTGTAAAAAAGGTTTAGGTCAAGTCAGAAAAAAAAACCTTCGTCTGGAAAACCTGGAAAAAAAAAAGCCAAAGAAGTATATGTTATAAGCTTTGTAGCCACCCTGAATGTGTCCCTGAATGGTTTCTTTTCCCCATCCTTTCAAATGTGGATACATTTCCTCTAAATTGCACTTTTTCTGCTTACCCGATTTAAAAAAAAAATTACAACAGTGAAAAATTCGAGGTTTGAATTTTGATTCTCTAACACAGTCCAGTATATCAAGAGACAGACGCCTTAGACCGTTTATTCACAGGCGCAGATGGGTAACCACTGTTTCAAATCGGTGGCGCTTGGCCCGTTGTTGTCCCGGACCCTAGATTTGTTGTTTGTGAAGAAATTCATATCCTGTTCACGTACCGCAGATTGCAGTCTGGTGGCGCTCCTCGCGGCACATTGTGCAACTAACACGCCGAGTCCTAGAATGTGCACGCCATCATAATTAGGGAATATGCAAAATCACGCGTCCGGGAGGGGGAATCCCGCAGATAAATGCTGGCCTGGCTGGCTGTTTACTATTCACTGTTCCAGTTCTGTTTTAACTGTTTCACTGTCCGGGTTAGACCTCCTCGTCTAGAGAAAGTATTGTAATTGTGAACCGTATTCTACCTAAATATTATAATGAATCTTGAAGATTTTCTGTGTCCCTTAACCCTAAAAAAAAGAAGTGGTTTTGAGAAATCGTGATTTTAATCCGAGTTTTAAAATTAACCGTAGTTTACTGATTAGTGATCACTAATATTAGAATATCTCGGATTTTTCCCGAAATTGGCTTTAACGCTTTTGTCATAAATACCTAAATGTATTTTGTTAACTTTATTTTTATGAGTAAAAATACAACATAAAGATGGATTTTTAAAAATTTGGAAATGTAGTTAACGCTTTTGATGAAAATGTTTTTTTGGGGATTGTTTTACATGATAAAACACTCACTTTCAGTGAAGGACACTTGTTTTCCAGAGGCATGTTCATTTGATGTGGATTATTTTGCAATTTTGGACTATAAAAATTGTTTTAGCAATTTCCAAAATTTATGTTTGAAAAATGATACCAATAAATTATATAATATGTTTGTTTTTCTGAAAACCTATTTGACGGTAACTTAATGATTTGTTGTTGCTGTAAATTTTGGGTTTCTAATATATTATTTGGATAGTAGGACTATATATACATTATGTCGTAACTTATTTCATTACACCAATGGGTAAGGAGGATGAAGGTAGAACTTAGAGGAAATGTACTCTCATTTTCATGGAGAGAGAGTGGAAGACCATCAGGCTTGATTTCGAATACCTAGCCTCTGTGACACTGGCACACTAGACCAGACAGGACTGATGCCTTTGTCCGCGTGTTCATTGGTGCGAGGTGTCTAATTGTCTATTTCCGTTGCTAGGAGCAGAGCTAGGCCAACTTTGTGCTCCAGACTAGTAGAGGCAATAGCTCGATTCTGACCGGCTGTATTAGAGGATTTACTCCTCACTCTCCCCAGGAGAATACCCACGTAGCTTTAGAATAACCTTGCTATTCCTGTTTATTCTCTCCCTCCAGTAGAATATCCACGTAGCTCCATATAATAACCTTGCTATCCCTGCTTGCTCTCTCCCTCCAGTAGAATATCCTCGTAGCTCCATAGAATAACCTCGCTATTCCTGTTTATTCTCTCCCTCCAGTAGAATATCCACGTAGCTTTAGAATAACCTTGCTATTCCTGTTTATTCTCTCCCTCCAGTAGAATATCCACGTAGCTCCATATAATAACCTTGCTATTCCTGCTTGCTCTCTCCTTCCAGTAGAATATCCACGTAGCTCCATAGAATAACCTTGCTATTCCTGTTTATTCTCTCCCTCCAGTAGAATATCCACGTAGCTCCATAGAATAACCTTGCTATTCCTGCTTGCTCTCTCCCTCCAGTAGAATATCCTCGTAGCTCCATAGAATAACCTCGCTATTCTTGTTTATTCTCTCCCTCCAGTAGAATATCCACGTAGCTTTAGAATAACCTTGCTATTCCTGTTTATTTTCTCCCTCCAGTAGAATATCCACGTAGCTCCATAGAATAACCTTGCTATTCCTGTTTATTCTCTCGCGCCAGTATAATATCCACGTAGCTCCATAGAATAACCTTGCTATTCCTGTTTATTCTCTCCCTCCAGTAGAATATACACGTAGCTCCATAGAATAACCTCGCTATTCCTGTTTATTCTCTCCCTCCAGTAGAATATACACGTAGCTCCATAGAATAACCTCGCTATTCCTGTTTACTCTCTCCTCCAGTAGAATATATACGTAGCTCCATAGAATAACCTCACTATTCATGTTTATTCTCTCCCTCTAGTAGAATATCCACGTAGCTCCATAGAATAACTTCGCTATTCCTGTTTATTCTCTCCCTCCAGTAGAATATCCACGTAGCTCCATAGAATAACTTCGCTATTCCTGTTTATTCTCTCCCTCCAGTAGAATATCCACGTAGCTCCATAGAATAACCTCGCTATTCTTGTTTATTCTCCCTCCAGTAGAATATCCTCGTAGCTCCATAGAATAACCTCACTATTCCTGTTTATTCTCTCCCTCCAGTAGAATATCCACGTAGCTCCATAGAATAACCTCGCTCTTCTTGTTTATTCTCCCTCCAGTAGAATATCCTCGTAGCTCCATAGAATAACCTCGCTATTCCTGTTTATTCTCTCCCTCCAGTAGAATATCCACGTAGCTCCATAGAATAACCTCGCTATTCCTGTTTATTCTCTCCCTCCAGTAGAATATCCACGTAGCTCCATAGAATAACTTCGCTATTCCTGTTTATTCTCTCCCTCCAGTTGAATATCCACGTAGCTCCATAGAATAACCTCGCTCTTCTTGTTTATTCTCCCTCCAGTAGAATATCCTCGTAGCTCCATAGAATAACCTCGCTATTCCTGTTTATTCTCTCCCTCCAGTAGAATATCCACGTAGCTCCATAGAATAACCTCGCTCTTCCTGCTTGCTCTCTACCGACGGCCTATTCTACTGCTGTTTGGACAGGCCCGTGTCGAGCGCGTTGCATGACCTCAGTTGCGGTTAGGGGATGATGAGAGGTGCAAGGGGAAGGGGAGGTTTATAAGGTGCCACACCCTGGGGTCGATACGGCCCGTAGGACATTAGTCCCCACCCCCTTTCTCCCCAACTCCGTGAATCCCTCACATTAAAACCTGTGAGTATGTAACATGTGCTAAAACTAAATATTGTATTAAACGAACAGTTTATACAAATAAAACCGTCAGAAGGCACGGAGATTAAACGTCAAAAATGGTTTCCTCTTCTTTTCATCCATGCAAATGCGGATACGTTTCTTCTAAATTTTCACCCTTACTCATCCCTAACCTTTGGACGGGTGATACGACTCATGAGAGGGTAAAAAAAAATATTTCCAAATTAAAAAAAAAAGTTTTGTCTCTTAGCTCTGTTTCGCACGCGTCTCTTCAGGGCCATAACCTCCCCCCCCCACCCTTTCGCCCCCCGCGCGCGTTGTCCGTGGAGTGGTCTGTGCCGTCACTTCAGCTTTCAACCGACAGAGAAACAACCCCACGCTCTCGACCACTCAGACAATGCGATTGCCATCAATCAATTTTACTCTTTCTTTTTTTTTTTTTACTGCAAAAATAAAATATAAATCAAAGATCTGATTCTCTTTGTCATGTCCCCCCCCCCTCCCACTCCCCTATTTCTTGATGGATCTATATTCCTCTCGTACCCCCAACTCCCCCCCTTTTTTAGGCGCGCGTGTCAGTCGAGTATTTGTGCAAGTGTAGAGGCATTTTCAAGTGAAAGCTTGAAGCTAAATGATTGGCATCTAATTACTTTTAAGAGGGGGACAGTTGATGAGTATATTTGTCAAAACAAAACCTATAGTGATTGGACTTGATTTGTTTTTAACATATCGTGTTTTTCCCCAGGTGTTTTTATGCGGGAGAAAGGGGAATTCGGTGTGGGGGGGGGGGGGTAGAAGGCAGGAGAATTATACAAGGCGGAATTGGGAAATAATTAATGGATTATTGATAAATATGTCACGCTCCAGCGTGTAATACTCACTTGAGTCATATTTCTTACATATTAACTTATACTACTATAAACCCACACGGCTGACTCACTCACTGACATTAATGTTTGTTTACCCACTTCCAGATGAGATAGAAACTTTAAATTTGGCAAACTCATAACTTCTAGCCTGGAACCGACGGGAATATTCCAAAAAGTTAAAAATTTTAATTTTTAACCCCCGAAAATAAAAATCAAAATGGTGGAGCAACTTTAAAGCATTAGTTTACATCTACTTGCAAAGAAAACTCACTGGGGGTTTGGGGGGTGGAGCCCCAACGAGCAAAGCGAGTGTGTATATATATTTAATATATATATATATATATATGTTGGGTTATTAAATTCTTTTATTTTTCAGATTATTGCTAAGGGAGGCTGGTTACACGTCTAAGAGAACCCACTTCAACTCCAAGTCGTGCCTAAATAATTCAGTATTTGGCTATTAATCCAACCCACCAAGGTGGCCCATCGCTCTAAATGCACCAATATCGCGATAGACTAGACTGCCGTTGATGGGAGAGATCTGGGTTCGAATCCTGGTCGGTTGTACAGAGTTTTTTTTTTTTACAAATGCAGGTACACTCAAAGACTCAAAACTTCCTCGTCCCTAACACATTAACGTAATTAGTTCATATGTGTACAACCTGAACAGGTAGTAAGAAGTGGTGATTAAAAAATTAAAAAAAAAAAAAAATTGAAGCAACTCGACATTCTAGTTATACTTTTGACTTCATTTTTAACAATCACACGAACATAATAGGAAGGTATAAAAAAAACCTCTCGTTATCTTGTAACAATCAAAACTGCGATTTTTTTTATCATTGAAAATCAGGAAGGTGGGGGGGAAGGGGTACAAATTTATTGTTCGAGCAAATTGGATCTGCGAGCATCGCCTTTCTTTCGTTCTTTTCTTTCTTTCTTTCGATTGTGACAAGTTCTTTACGATTCCCTTCTTTTTATTATTATTACTATGGTTCTCTTGTGTTCTTGTCCGTCCACTACTCATCCTATTTCCGATACTATTTATGTTCTTGAATCTAAAAAAAATAGAGACCTTTCCTCCGAACCTGAGATAGGATGTACGTTCGATGTGTATATTATACTCCAAAAAGTCGCCAGCCTAGCCGATACAACTGATAGTTTTTAATTAATAAGTAATATCTCCGCCAGGATCGCTAGTGTTTCACAACTTGAGTGAATGGTTCTCTGGCGGTCACTAAGCTGCTCCTGTTATCTTTCTCTCCCTGCCCAACCAACAGTTGACCTTGAAAGGAGGGATGAATAGAAAATATTGCCACCGCATACAACATAGGTTTTACATCCTCCTTCCAGGTGAATGATAGTGATTTTCACTAACAATCATTTGTCTCGTTCTTTTCTTTAAGGCCATCAGAAAATTATATTAAATAATCTATAGAAATAAAACGATTATTTACTATCGATAGCATTAGCTGGTTACTCACCTCAACCACCACCACCTAAACCAGCGCCACCTAAACCACCATCACCTAAACCACTGCCACCTCAACCACCACCTAAACCAGCGCCACCTCAACCTCAATCTCCTAAACCACCTAAACCTCAACCACTACCACCTAACCAGCACCACCTCCACTACATCAACCACCCCTACTACCACCGTATCATCCACCATTACTGCTGTTTTACTGTCTTAAACTTATTTTTATCCCCGCGTCTCACTACTTGTTCAGTTTATACTCAAATGAGTAGAAACGTCTCACTACTTGTTCAGTTTATACTCAAATGAGTAGAAACCCACTTAAGGAAAAGCATCCTGAATACAAACGAGCGAGATTTGAACCTGGGTCTCCCTATCATCATAAGCTACCTAGTTATTTGTATGTTTTTATCGGAGGAGAGAGTACGCATCCTCTCCTCTCTCCAGCTCGTATTTCTTATCGGGAGAAGAGAGGAGCGCAAGGCGGCCCCCCGCCTCTTCCCTAGCTCCAATAATCCTCCTCTCTGGGATCATGTTCTCCTGTTACCATTCCTAATTGCTTGGTTCTTTCTTTCCTTCCAGCCAGCCGTATTGTTTCTCATCTCTGGACGATATTTCTTTCTGTCCCTGTGGTCTTCCGAGCGTTTTGGTTCGTTTATAGTGGGCTCTTTTTATAGTGGCTTGTTATCGTGGGCTCTTGTTATCGTGGGTCTTTTTACGTGGGCTCTTTATAGTGGGCTCTTGTTATAGTGGCTTGTTATAGTGTTTTCTTGTTGTAGTGAGTTTTGTTGTAGTGTGCTATTGTTATAGTGGACTCTTGTTATAGTGGGCTCTTGTTATAGTGGACTCTTGTTATAGTGGGCTCTTGTTATAGTGGGCTCTTTTTATAGTGGGGTCTTGTTATAGTGGGGTCTTGTTATAGTGGGGTCTTGTTATAGTGGGCTCTTGTTATAGTGGACTCTTGTTATAGTGGGCTCTTGTTATAGTGGGCTCTTTTATAGTGGGGTCTTGTTATAGTGGGTCTTGTTATAGTGGGTCTTGTTATAGTGGGAATTGTTATAGTGGTCTGGTTAGTGGGCTCTTTTATAGTGGACCTTGTTAAGTGGCTCTTGTTATAGTGGGCTCTTGTTATATATAGTATGCTATGTTATAGTGGCTCTTGTTGAAGCGGTTTAAGTTGTATAACCATAATATGAAGCTGTCCGTAGATAAAACCAATAAAAATAAAGTAGCTAATGCTGACAATATATCATTCTCTATTTATGTTACAGCTAAACCTTGAACAAGCTGACTCTATACGTTAACCTAATTACGTGTTCTCCTGGCTTTGTCCTACATAAGGTTTTTGGTCGTCTTTCCTTCTCCCCACCTATCCCCCTCCCCCTCCCTCCCCACCCTCCTTACCTTTCATCTTCCATGCTCTCCCCCTTCATTGGGGCGAGTGTCTGTGTAACGGCGCGCCCCTTCGCATTGTGTGACTGCCGGTCCCGCCCAACATGCCCGTGTTGCGTGTCACAGACGCATCAGGCGTTAGACTCTGTTAGAGGTTTGTTTGTCGTGAGGTTGCGGTGGATGATTGGAAACTGCAGTGGCTCAGATTGAGGTTGTGTGGTTGGGCACTTTTATTCAACGAATTTCGGTGGTTTTCAGTTTCAAAGTTATCTGAATTTATTGACAAACTACGTTAGTCTTTTTTTGTTTGTTTGATGTGTAATTGGATTTTTTTTATGATGAATTTATTTATAAGAGTGGTTTTAATTTACTTACAATATGGCTTAATACAACTTTAAAATGGAACATACTGCCGGTAAATTAAATAAAACATTTCAAGAGGAAATTTTTGACAAGTTAAGGGTGCTGCCTAAGTAGCTGAGATATTTCCAATGAGATGTTACGATTGTGTTAAATATCGACAGAACCTATAACAGTCCTCGAATTTGTTGTTGACAGGAATGAACACAAAACTATGTTCTATAACCCTATACATACATAGACTTTAAACATAGTTTAATAGTTGACATTTTCTCTCTGAAAAATACAAAAATCCACATATTTCTGTTGATCATTAAGGCTCTTGGCCCAGGAAACGAAAGGTAACTGTTATTGGATCCTAGATTGGATCTTTGTGAATAGAATGATGTCGCTTGGTGGTAATTTTATTTGTATCCTCCTCCCCTCTTTGTTCTCCTACTGCCGTACAGCTCATCTAGGAACGTAATAAACCCACTTGGTTTTTAGAGTTTAAGAATTTCTGATAGACTAATCTAGCGTCTTAATATAAATATACAGCCCACACCGGTGGTCGCGTGGTCTGAGATGTCATGTAAAATGTAGGTCTAAGAAGTTGCTTCAAATCAACCGGATGAAGTGAACTTGTTTTCAAAAAATGCAGGTAATATTCCCAGTTGAGTAGAGGGGGAAGTAGGGGGGGGGGGTAAGTTGTAGACTTGAAGCAGGGACGCGGAGGGGGGGGGGGATGAAGTAGACGACTGTCTCTTCCGTTCCTATAACGATGAAGCTATGTCCCGAGAAAGGAAAGCCATTTGTATGCAGACACTCTGGGAAAGTAGGAAAGTCGTTTCTCTTCTCTTTTTTTTTTTTTTTTTTGCTATATTTTATTTTACCCCCATCTCTTCCCTTCCATTTCGCGAATTTGAAGTGTTGGGCCTGGTATCCTCTTCACGTCGTCACAGTTTTTGGAACTCCCATTTCTCATCTGCAGACGTCATTAAGGGGATTTTCCCCACTTCGTCTTTCTTTGCTTATTTAAAAAAAAAACTCCCTCACATTCTTTTTCAGCGGCTGCGAATCGCCGGTAAAAAAAAAATCCATCCATCTTTCACAAATACCTCCTTAACTCGGAGTACCCTAATTTGTACAACCCTTAATTGTTTGGGTGGACACACTTTAATGTGGGATTTCTAACTCTGTGGGAAATGAGAATTTGGTTGAGGTGCAATTGACAAAAAATATTAAATAATAATAAAGGTTTCGTAGGGGCGAGAATTTGAGCACAATCTTACTAAACGAGTTTTTCATCTTAACGATTAAGGAAATTTTTTCGTTAGCCGATCGAGCATGAAAATTGTCAGTGTTTTATTTTTGAAATAATTGGATATACAGTATCACACAAAGTCCAAAAATATATTTTTTGACGTAAATTCACCCCAAGATAGTGAATGATAAATAAATAAAAAAATTTAAAATTTATTAACAACTAAATATCGACATGCTACTAATAAATTTCAATAGGTTTATATATTTTTTTAAATAATAATAGACAAAGCTAGTAAAAAAAATAGGATCAACTAGTTGTGTTTACGCACACTCAGTTTATCCTGAAATATATATATATATATAAACCTTACCTCGACTTGTTACACTATGGTGCAGCTTGTAAGTTAGGACCATACTGTCATCTGTCAAGTTAAGACTACACCCTTGCATGGAAAACTTCCTTTTCGTTTATCTAACTTCAAAATTAAATTCAAAATAATTAAATTATAGGTACACAGATCACAATCTGCTCTTTATTGAAACTTAGATTTGTATTTGGGTTGTAAGTAAGCTCATTTTACCGGCGGACATCAACAAGAAGGCACGAAGCTCTATAAGCTGAAATGGAGATGTAAAGCTCTCAGAGATAGTAGCAATAATATTTATTATTTTAGTTAATTTAAGTCGTGTATACACGAGACAAACGAGAGTGTCACGAAGGGTAGCGAATGTATTCGGTCGAATTGGTTCGGCGTTTATTTCAAAATTCGCCCTTGCCGTCCACACATAGCGAAACCTAATGTTTTCGAGATGTTCGTTCACTTTCACTGGTTGTCTGGTTGAAGCTTTGGCGTGGCTTCTATTTTTCATTGTGTTTGATGATTTGAATTATAATCGCTAGTGCATTATTTATGTTAATCAGTGAAGAAGTTGTTCAGCCAGTAAAAGATAAAGAAAACAGTGTTTAGGGATGACGTCACTTTTTAAAAGTAGATAACTGTATAGAGGGACGGAATTTAATGCGTGAGCTTAGATTCAAGAGAGGAATATGGACATTTTCAAAAATATCTGCAGAATGAACTACTCTGATTTTGAACATTTATTACCTAGGTATTTGTAGTTTTCCTCAACTGAAGATTTGTCCATCAAAAAGAACATGCTTTTAAAAGCAATCCATGTAGATTCATAGGCTTCATCGGCACCATAATCAGTTTTACATTCTTGTTTTATTGACGTTCAACTCGAAATGAACTCGATAAGGATTCAACTTTATTTTTCACTTCATTTGGATCACACTTGAATGGTTCGCTACCCTTGTTCGTCTAGTTTATACGCAGCTCTACGTACATTTATAATAAAATGATTTGTTTCATTATCAAGTGGACGGTGAGGCTGGCTTCGGCTCTGGAGATTTTTTATAACTGCGTCATACCACCCGTTCGGGATGTACGAATATGTACTAACTACACCGTGTTAGTGATGAGAAACGTTGAATTTAGAGGAAGTGTACACACATTAGCGTGCAGGGGAGTGAGAAACTATAGATAAAAAACTCGTTACCCCTACCGGGATTAGAACCCCAATCTCCACGTCGTTGACACTCCAGTCTATTGAGAAAGTGGTGCCATAGACCATTCGACCACTTAAGCAGGCTAGGCTCAAAGAATACTTGGTTCGATTCGACTACAGGGGGCTATCAGTAATGCACTATTTGTGTTTCGAGTTTCATTCTCACGTCCAGATTGTGTGCACCCTCATGTTAGGGGGTGAGGCCTTTTTTGACAAAATGGAAATTCCTATCACTGCTGGTTGGGATGGAACCTCAGTTTACCAGATTAGTGCTAGGGATACTAATCTTTCGTCTAGACCTGCTTGCGTGCTTACGAGTATTATGTTGCTCCGAGACCAGCGTGACTGCCAGATAATAAAATATTATAGCCTCCTCCGGGATTCTGCGAGCCTGGTAATCTTGACTAATATCAACCGTTCTGGGTCAGGGATGAATGTAATACAATCTAATGAAAAATCTCTGTGACCTCCTCAACTTCTGCGATCCTAGTAATCTTGACTAATATCAACCGTTCTGGGCCAGGGATGAATGTAATACAATCTAATGAAAAAACTCTGTGACCTCCTCAACTTCTGCGAGTCTGGTAATCTTGACTAATATCAACCGTTCTGGGTCAGGGATGAATGTAATACAATCTAATGAAAAAAACTCTGTGACCTCCTCAACTTCTGCGAGTCTAGTAATCTTGACTAATATCAACCTTTCTGGGTCAGGGATGAATGTAATACAATCTAATGAAAAAACTCTGTGACCTCCTCAACTTCTGCGAGCCTAGTAATCTTGTCTAATATCAACTTTTCTGGGCCAGGGATGAATCACACATGAGATTATTAAAACTCTGTGATCTCAACTTCTCTAAGCCTAGTGCTTGCTTATACATCATCTATTCCGGATCATGGATGAATATGACCTCCTCCCAACTTCTGCAAGGCTAGTACTCTGGTGAGGTGAGATGAGCTGTATTTTTAATTTGGTACTGGGTTCTTTCTTCTTAATTTTGGAAGAAAGCCCTTTTTAGTTCAGTCTAGGAGAGTCTGCTGTCACAGTTCCTTCACATCCACCCTCCTCATCCTGTGCCCTAATCTTAAGTGTAAGACGCGGATAGTCCTAAAGTGCGATGACGACACTCTTCTTTTAACATATAATTAAATCCTACTGAATAGAATATTTATGGCTCATTAGTTTTGGACTTGTTGAGTCGAGTACGCCAGCGGGCTTGACTTTGATCAGTGAGGGAGGGGTTCGGTTCCCTGGCAGGATGCAATGAGAACGTTGATATTAGCCGGACACACAGGCAGTAAAACTGGCTCTTGTTGGGGCTATAAACGGAGCCGATGTAACGTCTGTAAACGTGGGTGAGGTCGGCACCCTTAGTGTTAACCTGATTCAACACTCGATCAGATCTTATAATACCTCTACCTGACATAGTTCTCCGCTAGGCTACACCCACACAGCACCTTCATCCGTTGTGGCTCATTAGTTCTCCTTGGGATGTGGATTGTCTCTTAGCGCGAATATGCATTTTCTCAATGACACGAGAGTGCTATTGACATTCATTGACATTGTCTCAATGACACGAGTGTGCTATTGACATTGTCTCAATGACACGAGTGTGCTATTGGCATTGTCTCAATGACACGAGAGTGCTATTGACATTGTCTCAATGACACGAGAGTGCTATTGGCATTGTCTCAATGACGAGAGTGCTATTGACATTGTCTCAATGACACGAGAGTGCTATTGGCATTGTCTCAATGAACGAGAGTGCTATTGACATTGTCTCAATGACACGAGTGTGCTATTGACATTGTCTCAATGACACGAGTGTGCTATTGACATTGTCTCAATGACACGAGAGTGCTATTGGCATTGTCTCAATGACACGAGAGTGCTATTGACATTGTCTCAATGAACGAGAGTGCATGACATTGATTGACATTGTCTCAATGACACGAGAGTGCATTGGACATTGTCTCAATGATGAGAGGGTGCTATTGACATTGTCTCAATTACGTGATTGTGCAGCAGTACATTATTGATTATATAAAATATATCTCTAGGCCTATTTGTCATTTTTTCTCTCGTGAAATAATTTTATATTTTTCATGAACCAGCGGGCTGCAAAAAAAAAGTTATCGCGGCCGTGGGTTGAAAACCGTTGGTATAAGATGTCACTCTCGTAATAGACTATAGTGATGATGGCGGAGAGATCGGGGTTCGAACCTTGTCTGGTGTATTGAGGGTGGTTTTTCCTAAATGGTTTTCTACTCTCCCTCCACACAAATTTGGGCACGCGTACTCTAAATTCAACCTTTCCCATCCCTAGCACATTAGATTAACGGGTAGTAAGACTCAGCGACACAAAATAAAAACATGGTTTCTCTTCACGGTGCGGTTCTGCTGTCCTCTCCCGAGGGATCATTTCCTCAAATTACCCCAAGCTTACCGTTTTACTGAACATTTTAGGTCCCAAATAACCGTCAATGGAGCGCACTAACACTAATTCTATTACGTGTATTTGTTCTCCTAATACCAGTCTCAGGATATCAAAGGGTAGCAAATATGGAATTGTACCCTCATTCGTGTGGAGAGAAAGTGAGAAATCTTGTATAGGGGCGGGGGGAGGGGGGGATCACTGAAGTACAGCTTGCTTGTATTGGAACCCTGACTTCCTCGGTCAACTGAAAAATCAGGTCAGACGAGACTGGCGCCTTAGTCCCGAGTCCACCGCTATGGCTGAATATAAACTATACTTGGATTTTCTTACAAATTGACATTTGGAGAATCTTTTATAAAATATAAACATATTTTTTGTGATCAACATTGATAATATTTTACTAAAATATAGTATTATGTTATAGGTACTGCTGATATCCATCAAATTTGACAACTGATCATCTCATGACATGACGTATGAATACATGCCCCTGCTTTGTGTTGTTATCTAATATCATTATTTTCTCTTTTATTCCAGGTAAGAGTTTGACGTAGACCTTAGTATCAAAGTGACTGATCCTCAACTACAGAGTGGATGTGTTCCGTTAGTCGGTAAGTCGTTACAATTGATAGAGGCCGCCTAATACAAGACACAAGTAGTCTCACTGCTAGACCACAGATTAGATCGCCGTGTCACGTTTTAAAAACTACAGGCCTAGTCCTCCTTTCGTTTGAATTACTAGTTTAAAGTTTGACAAGTTTCTTTGTATCCTTTTCCAAAATCCACTGTTTGGACCAAAATTACTCAGCGGACAGAGGAGCTACGTGATACATTTTAAATAATACTTAATATTAATATTCATATACAGGATGGGGCAGAAAGTGTGGACATATTTAAGAACTCTTTATTTTTATTATTTTAACTACTAAATGCTCCAAATTCTAATTAAAATAACAACAAAAGATTGGAAATTTTCGACATACCTTTGAATTATTTATTTTTTTATAAATAATGTCCTTAAGATGGCTACCATTATATGCAATATATATATATGTGTGCTCCTCGAAAATTGACGTGACATTGTGCATGTTTCAAGTTTAGATTGTTAGGTTAGGCTAGGTTATGTTAGGTTAGTTTAGATTGTTAGTCTAGTCTAGGTTAGGTTAGTTTAGATTGTTAGGTTAGGCTAGATTATGTTAGGTTAGTTTAAGTTACATTAGGTTATGGGTTAGTATTTGAATGTGATTACAGGTTGTTCCTAAACTCATGGGCACAGGTTGACAGTATATCTTATTCCGCAATTCGAGTGCGTCCAAAGAGTCATGTTTACGTGACTCATCCAAAAACAATTCAGGAACTTAAAGAAAGAATTATAGTGGAAGAAGAAACATTTCACAGAGTCATGTCAAGTTTTGAGGAACGCATACAACAATGTATTGCATATAATGGGGAGCATTAGAGGATATTATTTTTTTAATTAATAATCCAAGGGTGTATGTAGAAAATTATCAATCTTTTGTTGTTATTTTAAGTTTAATTTGAAGCATTTACTGGTCAAGATCGTAAATATATAGTGCAATTAAATGTGTAAACTATTCCTGCGCCAACCTGTGTATTGTAATATCATTTAATCCTCTCTTTATGGAAAGTGCTTATATAATAAATGTAATATATGCTGTTCTTCACTCTGGGTGTAAATATGTCGAGGTATTGCAACATTCTGCTGTCCTTACTCCAAACAAGCTGGTGTCTTCTTATGAAGCAAAGAGGCTGGCGGACACAGAGCGGCGCAATACCAACACTTCTAGAACGTTTTAGAATAATATAAATATTCTGAAAACTGAAAAATTACACCTGGACATGGTAATCTAACCGGGACCTGTGGCTTAGTACGTCAATGCTCTAACCATTGAGCTATCCAGGAATCTTCTCGTGCCTTAAAATACGAGTGAAGAATGACCCTGGGCATGGGACGATTCCTGGATAGCTCAGTGGTTAGAGCGTTGACCTACTAAGCCACAGGTCCCGGGTTCGATTCCCGTGTCCACGTGTCGTTTTTAAATTTTCAGAATATGATATCTAGATGCGGGTAAATCCTCAACAAAACAATTACAATAGCGTTGGCTATTTGATACTTAATAATATAAATGTTGTCCGAGGAACGTCTTGACAAACATACCTTGCCTTCAATCTACGAGGAGACTTTGTACTGGTGTCACGTGTCACGTGTCACGTGTCACGTGTCACGTGTCACGGGTGATGTCGAGTGAAGTTAAACCCTTACACACTAATATAAATAAAGAGTTTATTGATCAAATGTTCATATCACAATATTGTATTGAACAATAATCATTAAAAAAAATATTAATACAATAGTGGCATTATTTAAATGATGAGGTCATTAAGAACCTACTAAGCAATGCGCTACAATTCTGTCACTCATCGTGGTGAGTTAATTCGATACTCCCCCCCCCTTTTACCCCTATCCTGTATGTCCCTGTTCGATTTATATCCTTTAGAGACCCGACAAATGTCATGTTTAGGGTTATTCGCGCACGGGAACCAGGGGGAGGCCCGGGGCGCGGCTGTGACGACATTGAATGGTGGTGCGCTCTACGCACTCTTGGATAGAGATGGAACTAAGACTCTCCATAAGGCTCTGAGGGACTTTCTATTTCATTCTCGTCATTTAATTAAAAGGCTAATAATATACTAATCTGGATGAAAACGTTTCTAATGGTCCAGACTACTTACTTAACTCACAACACTTTTAAACAGCTTAATTAGCAATATTTTAATGATTGAAATAAATATCAAAGGCGTCACTGTCATGTCTAGTACGGCACGGTGTGGTAGTAGCACTAGTACGGTACGGTAGTAGCAATGGTACGGTACGGTAGTAGCACCAGTACGGCATCTCCCCTGGTCTATATCAATAACGGGAGCACACAAACTGGTCTCGTGGAAATCACATCTCATGACCCAATGACCCAACCGAGACTCGAATTAAAACCTCCCAAAGCTGGAGTCTTGTCATTTTCTGAGGCAAGAAGATACAGAGCCTGGACGAGGCGTGCAATTCTTTAATATCTTCATACATACTACCCGTCCTGGCACGTTACCGGTGTGAGGATGAGGAAGGTACAGTCTTAGAGGAAATGTGTGGAATTGGAGTGGGTGACAATTTAGGAAATAGCTATCCCCCCTCCCCCCCGTCCAAGGTTCGAAACCCCATACTCTCCATTACAGATATACCGTAATAAATGAACCTAGCAATTGGACCGCGTGCCCGTTCATGTGACTTTAAATGTGGGTTTTTTTTAGGGGGGGGGGGGGTCATGTCCTTTCTGTCCCAGCGGTTAAAACTGCTGTAATTCCGGACCGCTGTCTCGTTCATCAAAAGTGAAAGGACATAGCGGAAGGTTGGCTGTTCATAGAGAGGGACGTGTGTGTGTGTGTGTTTGGGGAGGGGGTAATCCTAATAGGATCACATAGGGAATCCCCGGTCTTATCCCCTTGTCACGGGCAGGCGATTCATTGCCTGCTTTCAATAGTGTTGAGGTGGTAAAAAAGGGTGGGGGGGTTTATAGCCCGGCTTTTGTTTAGGTTAGCTAAGGGATGATGGGGGATGTAGAGTGGGGAGATTTGTGCGGCGGTGTTTAAGGGTTGTTATAGGCCGCCGCGGCGTGTCCTTTGAATGTGCATGCACCCCAAGAAGTCGTCAGCTTAGCGAATAAAACTGATGAAGTGGTGGTTTTTATTAATAACTGATATTTATCTCTCCACCAGGGTCGCTATTGTTTTCTAAACCTACATTGAGGGTCAGTTTCCTCATCAGACTTGGTACTAAAGTCTGGTTCTATACTAGACACAAGACCACACCTAAATATACATAGAACAGAATGGAATGGGCCAGTTTGATTTGCGAAACTGGCCCTTTCCATTCGATTTTAGGTAGGTGTCGTCCTGTATTTAATATAGTACCGCACTTTATGCGTATTGAGTCTATGAAACTGGCCCTTAATATCATCTCCGAGGGAACTTCATGGCTCTTGTTGTGAGACAGCGTTGTCATTCTCTTATATCAGACAAATTTTGCATGGATATTGCCAGTATCTCCTTTTTACCCCAGCACACCCTCTTCAGACATAACTGAAAAGATGAGATTTGGTAACATCTAACAGAGAACGATAGAAGATAAAGCTTATCCTACATTAGGCCGGGTCCACACCTATATCATATCGTTATCGTGTCCGTTTTGTCATCAGGAGTGGGTGACAATACACAAGGACAAGGTTGAGAACAATTATGTGCAAATCCAGTCCTCGTTCCATCGATATCTTCGATGCGACCCATAGTACCATCCTTCGTGCGTCCTGGACCCGTGACCAGAGTTTTGTTCGTAGCGCATACAGACATGTCGTATCCTCATCCTGAGGCTCCCTTTGATGCGAAGGCGAAATGCTCGACTAGGAACCGATACCAGGATCTGTCTGATATAAGTGTGGACCGGCCTCAGACCTGCAATTCTCTTCGAGGTGATAGTTAGTACAGTAAACATTTCTCCGGGGTCAGTCTATATTACTGAGAGTGGTGACGTCACTTGGCATAGTTTGGAACGAGTGTGAGTTTAGAATACATCATCATCTTCATCAAATGGATTCATCTTAGATCGTCACAGGCCATGGGTGACCTTCATTGGTTTCTCTGGAGATCTAAATCCCCTCCCCCCATCTCATTCATGTCGTTCACAGCCTGCATCTAACACAAGGTCTACATCACACTAGAGTCAGGAGGTCCCAGGTGCTAGACAAGGTCCACACCACACTAGAGTCAGGAGGTCCCAGGTGCTAGACAAGGTCCACACTACACTAGAGTCAGGAGGTCCCAGGTGCTACTACCCTATCCTAAATTATTGTAAGAAAGCTGGAACTAATGTGAACGTGGTGTAATGTGTTTCTTCATCTTCGAACATAAACTCTGGACTTCTCTAATTTTCACTTGGATTTATGTCTCGTGAGTCCCACGCCTCAATCAGGGCTGCTATCATTACAATCTGGCGGGCATGCGAGCTGCCAACCTACGCGCACCAAATGTACCAACTGCGCCAAGCGTCAAGCCAACACACTGGTTCATTATACAGTTAGTGGAAGTGGATGCTTACTCTCGTCGATTGCGGGATTGGTGAGACCTCGATCTTGTGGGTCTTAGAGCTGCACTGTTGCCAAATTAACTGATTGCTCGCTCTTGTGGGACTTAGAGCTGCACTGTTGCCAAATTAACTGATTGCTCGGTCTTGTGGGACTTAGAGCTGCACTGTTGCCAAATTAACTGATTGCTCGGTCTTGTGGGACTTAGAGCTGCACTGTTGCCAAATTAACTGATTGCTCGCTCTTGTGGGACTTAGAGCTGCACTGTTGCCAAATTAACTGATTGCTCGGTCTTGTGGGACTTAGAGCTGCACTGTTGCCAAATTAACTGATTGCTCGGTCTTGTGGGACTTAGAGCTGCACTGTTGCCAAATTAACTGATTGCTCGGTCTTGTGGGACTTAGAGCTGCACTGTTGCCAAATTAACTGATTGCTCGGTCTTGTGGGACTTAGAGCTGCACTGTTGCCAAATTAACTGATTGCTCGGTCTTGTGGGACTTAGAGCTGCACTGTTGCCAAATTAACTGATTGCTCGGTCTTGTGGGACTTAGAGCTGCACTGTTGCCAAATTAACTGATTGCTCGCTCTTGTGGGATTTAGAGCTGCACTGTTGCCAAATTAACTGATTGCTCGGTCTTGTGGGACTTAGAGCTGCACTGTTGCCAAAGTAACTGATTGAACCTCGTCTTATTTCTTGCCACGTGTGTGTTAGTTATCCTTGAGTGACGCCTTAGACCGTTCGGCCACTGAAGGAGGTCTGTATCCGATGAAAATCCTAAAAGCGGAAGTTGAAGAAAAAGGCAAACAAATATTGTCTAGTACAAAATGACAGTTTTGAAACAAAGCAACGAATGTAAATTTTATGTAGCTTTTACTGTATGATAACCGCATGTCCATACGAAATTTGATAACAATCGGTGTAGTGAATTTTAGCGTGAAAGAGCAACAGAAAGACAGACAGACCGAAACTTATTTTTATATACTAGTAGGATATAATGCGTTCTTCTTTACTGCTGTCTGAAAAAAAATGGGAATTTGATGAAAATGTTGGCACACCTGGCTTACCTACGTTGTTTGAAACATCCCTCGACCTTAACATTGTTCTAATCTATTCGATCCCTTGTTGGGAAAAATGAAATAGAATAAAAATAAGTTACACCTAATTACAATCTAGTTTTAATAACATGCCAATTGAAATAAAATACAAGACATCACTAAGTGTTTGGTGATGAAGAATAAACAACTGACAATAGAGCAACGCAGCGAAATACTTGACCTCAATCTTACAGTTTGAAAACAGTTCATATTTCATGACGTATTGTGCCATGTCTCTTACTTGGACGTTTGTTCTACCAGCACTGGTGGTCACGCAATATACGGCGTCACGCTCGTGATATACTGAAACGCTGGTGACAGATGTATGAAGGCTAGAATCTCTGCTGAGGTAAGGGGGGGCAGGGCGTTTTCCACCCTCTATCCCCGCTAATGCTGATTAATATCCTTTAAAAACTACCCTCATTTCTCTTTGTTTCTAAAGTTAGTCGCCAAATAACCCGAAAAGGTGGTAGAATGCATCAGGGCGTCACTCTTGCAGTAAGCTTGGCTGCCAATGATGGAGGAGAGCGGGGTTCAATTCGGTCGGGTGTATTGAAGGTTTTTTTCCCTAAATGGTTTTCCCACCCTCGTCCTGAGCAAATTTGGTCGAACTTCCTTTAAATTCAACCTTCCTCATCCCTAGCACATTAGCGTAGTTAGAACATATGGCTACAGCCTGAACAAGTAGTGAGACGTGGTATTAAAAAATCCAGTGTTGAGAGAAAACAAATATTAATTATTAAAATGTTCTTAAGGGGAATGGTGCATCGGAATTTGTTTTCTTAAAACGGCTAATTGTAATTGTGTTTTTAGTTTCAAAGGGTATTTTCATTATTTTCTATATTACGTAAGCGCGGTGCTAAAAAAAAAAAGCCTCCAACTAATCTTTATTATTTTACTACGAGTCTTACTAGCCGTTTGGGATGTATGTATTAAATTAAGACAGGGATGAGAAAGGTAGTATTTTGAGGAAACGTGCCCGTATTCGCATGGAGGCAGAGCGTTATACCCTTATATATCCGACCTAGTCTCGAGCCCCGACCTTCATCTCACCGGCGAACCAGACATGACTAGGCTATCTTTTACCTGCATGTCCTCCGAAGTGTGTTAATCCTATACAGTTCAATTTTCATAGGAAGGAATTTATCTGACAGCTGGGAAAGCTATTAGGTCTGCTTTCATGTATCCATACGTCAAGTCACGTGATCTTCAGTGTCACTTTAGATAGAAAATATTATTATCTATAAAATAGCACAGATAATGAAGTAAAATGCTACCATTTTTCACCACAAAAAATATATATGTGTTTTATAAAATGGTCTTCTTATGAAAATTGGACTGTAGTAGGCTAGTTAATAGCGAATACGGCTCCAGTTGATAATAATAAATAATGAAAATATGCAGCTACGTAATAATTATCCTGTAGTACAATACCTCTATATGGATTAGCTAGTATTACTCCTGTTAATCCTCCAATAGGGATTAAGAAGATAAATCCTATTGCTCATAGACAAGGAGCACATTATGGTGGTCGCGGTCCATAAATAGTTATAAGTCGACTGGATACTTTTAATTATTGTAGCTGAAATAAAATAAGCTCGTGTATCAACTTTCAACATCTATTCCTACTGTAAATATGTGTATCAACTATCAACATCTATTCCTACTGTAAATATGTGTATCAACTATCAACATCTATTCCTACTGTAAATATGTGATGTGCTCATACAACAAATCTTAAGAATCTTTGACCCGCCTCGGTGGCGTAGTTGGTTAACGCGCTTGTCGTGTTGAGCCCGACTGCTGAGGACGGGGAGATCGAGGTTCGAATCTCGGTCGGGTGAACTGGGGGTGGTTTTTCCTAAATGGTTTTCCACTCTCCACGCAAATGTGGGTTCACTTCCTCTAATTCAACCTTCCCAATTCCTAATCCATTAGCGTAATTAGTACTTAAAGCGTATAACCCGAACGGGTAGTAAGACGCGGTGCTAAATATTATTATTATTATTATTATTATTATTATTATTATTATTATTATTTAAGAATCTTTGAACAGACAGCCGGATCTCATATATATATATATATATATATATATATATATATGGTTGTCCGTTTAAAGATGGCGACCACCTGCATGGTTTACCAGATGTTCAAATAGTGTTCTTGCCAAATTCCGTTAAAATTGGTCCAATCATTTGGCGGTTATCGTGGAACAAACAGATGTAATGCCAAACGGTCTATTTAAAACGGGACCTTAGCTACCCTTGTTAAAAATTAATTGTAGTTCCTGCAATACCCTTGACTACCCCTTCCTCGTGTTTTTTTTTTCTGAAAAAAATACTTTTACACTCAACGCTAAATAATTTAAAAAATAAATGTATCCAAGTGTCGACGCGAGACTAATGTGACATAGAACTGTCTTACTCTCCATCCAGTGGCTGTTATCACATGTGTAGATTCGCGGGGACCCTTCCCTCTTCTTCTTTCACACATGTGATTCCCAGGCTTATAGCCTCTAAGAACATGTGTCATAAACATATCGTCTGGTTTTTTAATCCTCATCCCTCAGAACGCCAGAGAGAAACAAGCAAAAAAAAACCCACCATAATTAACGCACATACACACATTTTTTATAATGTATTTAAACAAACATGGGGCGTGGAATTCTGCTGGTGAAATATTTCCACATCATACCGTCATGTCGCTAACGACGCGCGAAGTTATGGGTGTCGGTGGGGTTGGTAGCACTGATATTTTACCGGTTGTTTGTTGGTTGGTACTACTGTGCGTTGGTCTGGATTATGGCGGTACTGATTGTCAAATCTGCTTGTTATATCCTAGAGTGATATTAGGATAGCTTGTGTTAGTCTGTGGGACGGATTGTTATTGGTGTGTTTATTAAAACTATTTAATACCTGGCTAACACGGCCTACGCCAATTACCAATATATAAAACGCATTAACTCGATAACCGCGTGGTCTAACGCGCTATCCTCGTGTTAAGACTATACTGTCGAAGACGGGGAGATCGGGGTTCGATCTCGTTCGGATGCGTTGTGGTGAGTTTTTACTTAGTGGTCTTCCACTCTCCCACCACGCAAATTTGGGTGCATTTTCTCCTTTTTAATCATTAACTCAATAGTGTAATTAGAACATAGGCGTATAACCCGAACGGGTAGTAAGTCACGGAGCTAGATAAAAAAATAATTCAATGAATATTTTTTTAATACTAAGTATACGAAAACCAAACCTTGTCGCTTTGACTGTGCGGGGGTAAGAAGGAGCTACTGGCAACATTGCATATCCAGCGTTGCCAAATCTCTCTAATGTTTAAGAGGAGGCTAACCATGAGCAAAAGAGAAATGACAACGCTGTTTCCACAATATTATTATAAAGCATGCAGTTGCCCCAGATATAATACTCAGTGTATTTACGCACTTGGAAAACAAGAGGAATTGAGAAAAGCCAAGGCGATTTAAAAACACGTACAAATTGTATCGTCCGGGATTGTGGTTTTCCGCGCCTGACCGAGGTCAATTTGACAAGTTCGCTACGAGTTTTCAAGTGGCCATATAACAAACCTATCTCTCTCTCACTCACTCTTTGTTTGTATTCCAGACTCGACAGCCAATCGTAAATTCAATCAAACTTTCATCCGTCGGAAAGGCTTCCCTCCACCTGTCTTGCACAAACATCCGGTCCAATCTACTTCTCTTTCCCTCCCTATGCTGGGATTGAACCGGGTGTCCTCAATCCGGATTGAATTGATAGAAACGTCACGTGATACAGACGGTAACATATCCAGTGAAATAGGATTCCTGTTCGGAAAATAGACTTTATACTTAGCATTGGGGCTGTTGATAAAATCATCTTATACATGATAGCATTTTGAGTAGGCCTGTTTTTTATGTACTGCGTGAATTTATAGTATTTAGATATTTAAGGGGGCCGGCTCGGTAATCGAGAAATCGCCACGCAAACGTTCAGCTATAACGCAATATTTAATTCTACTACGCGTTATCTAAAAATATGGTTCACACCAAAATAGAGTCGATATATTCCAACGTGGTTTCTTAAAAACCCAATAGTTCTAGTTTTATTAATAGACACAAAATGCGTGAAAATTAACTTATTTTCAACAACTTTTTAGTAATAGTTGTGGAGCTATGAGACCAGGCTTGATGGAAAAGTGCTCTAGATTTAGCCTTCCTCTAACAAATACAATAATTAAGATATTTGATAATTAGCCGTGAGCTTTCCTCTTTACCTTGAGATAACAGGGTGTCTACCATCCGGGAAAATCAGGGAAAACGGGAATTAGCCGGGAATTTGAAGTGATCGGGAAAAAACGGGAATAAGTCGGGAATTTGGTAAATCACAATAAAAATCCGGGAAAATGATATCTTACTAAAAATATGAAATACAATAATCAGTAAATTATGTCATTTTTTTTGGTTTGTAGCTGTATAATATATTTTTAATTCCTAGTAAACAATTTTAATTCAAATTTTAAAACTTATTATTATTATTACTACTATTAAAAAAAGATTAATAGAAAAACTAGGGGAGAAGGGAGGAGGGGGGGGGGAGTTAGAAGGGTGTGACATACTTTTTTAGTCAGGAATTTTAGGAAATGATCAGGGGAAATCAGGGAAAAGGTCGGGGATTTCATTGGTCAAGTTTAGTAGACACCATGGATAAGGAGTTTCGTAGTTTTCTTTCCCCTCGGTGACCTGGTGGTCTAGGGGTAAGGTGCCGGACTTCTGTGTTGGGGGTCCGGGGTTCAATCCTCGGTCCCGGCACAGATTGATCTGATTACCAAACCCTTCCTTCACCTCTGACAAGACGTGTATTAATCACAACCTATGAATGTGTGGAATGCCAGGCCTCCACCGTGGTTCGGATTCCACGTTAAACTGTAGGTCCTCCATTTCATCTCACAATCACCCTACCATTACACATTAGCGTAAGTGCGTATAACCCTAACGGGTAGTAAGACGCGGAGCTGATTGGTGACCGTTGGGGCAATTCCCCTTTCGGGTAAAATACCCACTGTACCAGACGGGAATCGAGCTTGGGACACCTAGGCCCTGTTATTTGTTAAGCTACTTAATGGTAATTAAAATATTAAGAATCACTAATGCCTCTCTCCTTCCACATAAATGCGGTTACACTTCCTTTAAATCTAACCTTTCTCGACTCCAATTAAGCCGTAAGAGTAGTTAGTCTATATGCGTATAACATGAATGGGTAGTAAGACGCAGTGCCTATAAAGGGAATTGTGTCGACTTTTGGACGGATTACTAGGACCTGGGCTAACTTTGTTCGAACCTTCTGCTATAGCAGTTTAATTTCCCCGTCAGCCGGTGCTCCAACAGCGATGTTACTCCTGCTGGTGTATCGAGGGAAGTCTAGGTCCGGGGGTAACAGCAGCTAAGTAATATTCCCCATAACATTAACGGAGTCTCCGTGGTTAACGGGCAAGTCTGCCTGCCCCTGACAGCGCCTAAACCCGCCGTGCAGCGTTATGGATCTGTAATTACGAGGGGACGGTGATTTACGGACACAAACCAACCATCCTTTTCACTTCACTCCTTGTCACTTTCCACCCCAGTTTTACCTATTTTCTGGACGTTATCGAGGGTTGTCCTTAAGGAGAGCGTCTTAACTCTCGCGTTTGAGCGCATATGAAGATGGGAAATTTTAACACCAAGTTTGATTTTTTTTACACCTTAAGTTGTTGTTTTGGTGATTTCTATTTTTTATTTATTACTTTTATATTTATTCTTTTTTTTGTACAACATCTCCTTTTCGTAATAAACTAACTCCATTTCTTAATTATTGTCATTAGATATTTCAATTAGTATAAGAATGATCCAGAACAAGGATATGAATCTAGACTAGTTCAATGGTAAAGCATTGGTGTGACAAGTTAAAGAGTCTTTGGTTCATTTCCCGTGTCCATATGACATTTTTCAACTAAATGAACACTAATATCATTCCATCTCAGGTGTTCTGTATTTCGACGGGTCCGTTGCCTTGTCCAAATTGGGTCCTCCAGTATATCCCATAAGCAGCTTTTTTTTTTTTTTTTTTAGATTCAAAAAACTTCATCTTGTGTCCTTGTCTGAGGTCATTAAATCAGATCCCTTAAGGTGGGTAGCACTCCGTAAGAGATCGACTTCACACTAACAGATTGCACTGTCTACAGAGACCTTATCCTTTAAGTCCTTACTCCTTATCACTCCGTACGAGTTGACTCAACTTTAACTTTCTAAGGACTAGTCGATACGGACCGCCAAGGACTACCAATCACAGCAAAGTAAGTGTGCACGTGAATCGAAATGAAAGCTCCAATGACATTATCGTAGCAACATTAGAAAACATTAAAACAACATTTATAACATTTTACTATATTAGTCGTGTTATTTTATAGGTATTGGTAATATCTATCAAAAGTGACAGCTGAAGATAACATGACTTCATGCATGAATATATTAAAATTGTTTTAGTAACTATAGTTAATACCTTCTACTGTTCTTCCTACCAAAATAATACTATAGCTCCTGTTTTAAATATATTATATGTGACTGCACTTAACCTAACTTTCAAATCGTGGCCTATCCTGGCCATTATATCAAAATATGTCGTGTAGTTACTTGTGTTAATAATTGTTCAGCTGTGGTGTCGTCTGTTTGAGCCTCGCTCTAGGCATTTTCCTTTCTAAGAGTTTTAATTGGACGTTGTTTCCGACTTCCTCGTTGGCTGGCACAGTCACGTGATTACGGTTATGGATACGGACTGTATAGACGTGATTTCCATTCCTAACAGGGCCCCCCACACGATCTGTCTTGACTGTCAGTATTAATAAAGTAATAATTAATACTGACAGTCAGACTGATCGTGTGGGGGACCTATAAGGAATTAAGGACTAAAAGGATACGGAGCTTACGGACTCGGGTAGACGGGACTTAAGGCTGTTCTCCTTGTGCTTCGTTCGTGACTCTGTAGGTTAGGGGTTCCCTCAGGAAAGAGAGCGGTCTAAGAATATTCCAGCCCGTACCAGGGTTTGTGGGGGAGGGGGCGGGGCTCCACGTGGCAGGATGTACACTTCACCGCTTCACGCACTTCGCCCGAAACTACCACCAATCATTCCCACTCGCTCGAAACAGCGTCGAGACTGAAGCGTCGCACTTGGTTGCGGCCTTCAGAGGTCAGGAAGGAGGTTCGAATCCTGGCTGAGGGCACTGGAGAGATTGTTTCCCCCACATGCGATTTATTTATATAATAAAAACACTTATTTTTGCACTGAACATATAGTTTTACTCTTTAAGCGTGAGAAAAGAAACTCAAAGATAATGATCGAGGGGAAAAAAGACAGAAAGGGAGACCAAGGAAAATATGGGAAGAGAAGTTAACATCAAATGTGCGAGTGAGAGGAAAATAATGTAAGCAAATAAAGAAGGAAGATAGAGGTATTTTACTAAACTGACCAGCCCCAGGTTGGAAGCGATTGATGATAATGGTAGAGTAAGGAAGAGGAAGGTAAATTTTAGAGGAGGTGCACCTGGATTCACTTATTGAGAGCTGGGAAAACCATTTAAGGCGCTTGAACAATCTATCTTAAATTCTTAAACACAAGAAACAAAGTTGGTTCCGAGGTGGAACTGTCCGTTAATAGGAGAACAAACAGGGAGGAGGAAAATACAAATGACAGTACAGTTTGCGTTGTGACCCTCCTATTAAATTACATCATTTTAATCACAAAGATTCCTATAACAATTACTTATTTCCCGGACATTTAACTCTTAATGATCAACATAAATATGTGGATTGTTGTACTTTTCAGAGAGAAAATTTCAACTTTTAAACTATATTTACAAGTATATACATGTATAGGGTCATAGAACATAGTTTTATGTTCATTTCAGTAAAAAACAAACTCTTGTACCGCTAAAGGTTGTGTCAGTATTAAACCTAAGAGCAACATCTGATTGGCTATACTTCAGCTACCTAGGCGACCCCTTAACAAATACATCTTGATACACTCAGCCGGGATTCTAAACCCAGTCCTTCTCATCAGTGACAAACGACACAAGACCCATGACATGGCCACGACAGGCGCGGAGTGCTAGTAAGATGTTCCTATACTCCTGGTTTTGCTAGGTAAACACTGCTACAAGTCTTGTTCCATCGACCGTACCGGTACTTCACTGCTTGGATAGCGCCTTGATCTTTCTGCCTCGCAGCCCGCACTACAGACGTGCAGTAGAGGTTGCTCACACTCGTTATCTAATGACAGTCGGCAGGCAGCGTTTCGACTATGTACTAGCTGACAAGTGTCGAAGCTCTTTTTATACCATGGTTTGGGTATATAGGCCTTATTTTCTACCAGAATACTATTGTTTTAAATGTGTTTTTGTAGGATAAAAGGCCCTGTTTATCGGACTTCCTACTACCCGCTCTAAAAGGCTTTTCATCCTATCGAAATACTACCGTACACAGGGCTACCATCCTTCTGGAAAACAGGGAAATATCAGATAATTAGGTTTGACCTGGAAAAATCAAGGAAATGTCAGGGAATTTCTCAAATTTTCTAAAAATGACTGTAATTTTAAAATATCATAAAGTCGAATTTTTGGAAGTGTTAATCTATTTTGCTGACAACCTATTTTTACATTTATGTTTCCTGCTTATTAATTAATTAAAATTGAAATCGTAATTTGTGAACTTCACAGTGAAGGCTATTGCGGAGTTATGTAATCCAATAATAGCTGCGCGAGTGTAAACATCAGCGCATGCGCCGTGGTCAACGTTCTAGTTGGGAGAAAACGTCTGCACGATGACACGTAATACGCATGCGGGTATTTGAACTTTTGTATTCTTAGTTCCGAAATAATGACAAAATGGCGCTTTATCATTATTTTCTTCACCTTTTGTAACTTGGTTTTTTTTAAATAATGTTTTAATTAATTATTATATTACGGCGTTATAGTAAAATTGTTTATTTAACACATCAAAAGCATTGCAAATTTGCTTTTTCAGTTTATTGACCCTCTGCGCATGCTCAAATCCAGATTTATTTTAGTGCTTCTCAATTCTAAAATGGCATGCGTACGGTATTTGTCCTGAAGTCCAAAGCATTGCTTCTCAACCACCCACTATTTACATCTAGAAATAAAATGTTTTGTGTAAATGTGTGAAAAGCAGTACAGTCCAGAAACAAGCTTCAAATAAACAAGTACAAAATTAATGTATTGGTTCATGATGGGCCCAGGCCCTAAAGTTTGTTATCTTTAGTAATCATTAATTATGGAGTTGAGGTAAAGATTATTTGCATGGCATGTAATGACAGGAAGGTTGAGGTTTTTATCTCTGCATGCAAATGTGAGTGCATATATTCTAAGCTACCTTCTAATTCCTGCCACATTATATTGAGTTGTTGGAACTATTATATTTTTGTCTGTAAAACCTGAAAATGTCAGGAGATGTCAATGTTAAAAATGAGTGGCAACCTGGTACAGAAAGATTGTGGTAAGAAATAAGGCCTTCTAGACAGGGACTCTCACCAAAATTGGGGTTTGATCAAACCTTAACGTGCATTAGTTTATTTTAAACATTTATTTGTTGTTTTCACACGAGAATAAATCCTCTACGCTGGCCACATGGTATACTGGATAGTAATAATAATAATAATAATAATAATAATAATAATAATAATAATAATAATAATAATAAAAAAATAATAATCCATCAAGATATATTCTGGAAATTGAAAAATGACACCAGTACACTGGAATCGAACCCGGGACCTTTGGCTTAGTACGCACGTTCATCATACATTCTGCCTTAAAATATGAGTGAAGAATGACCCTGGGCACGGGATGACTCCTGGATAGCTCAGTGGTTAGAGCATTGGCGTACTAAGCCAAAGGACTCGGGTTCGATCCCATTCATTTTTAAATTTTCAGAATAAAATACAGTAATTGTTAAGGTATTTGAGAACTAGCATTGAGCTTCCCTCTTTAGGCCTACCTCGAGGTAAGAAGTTTAGTAGTTTTATTTTCCCTCTTTACTATTGACATGACTAAGGGTTGTAGGTGAAGGTCGAAAGGGAGTATAATCTTAGAATAGAGAAGTAGTTCCAGAAAACGACACAGCCCATTGTATTTGAAGTCATGCGGTCTGACAGCGATTGGTACTTTCTCGCCGACCGAGGTGGTAGATTGGTTCTAGATCTCTGGTAGCAGTCGACGGGATGGATATTAGTGCTGTTAGTGGAGACGGCAGGTCATTGGTCTCAAACAGTCCTTCGGCGCTAAGTGATCTCCATAATTAGCTGCGGGTGTCCCGTTGGGAGACCCACCTACTGAAGACACTGCTCTGAATACCACGGGACGTGAGTGGGACGGGGATACCAGCAGCTGGAACATCAATAGCGTTTATTTAAACAAAACAAACCAATTATACGGCACTTTTTAAATATGTAATCAATCATTTTCCTTTCATAGAGATTACCTGTTTCCTTACAAAATATTTCTTAGCTCACCGATTGGAGCAGAATCAAAGTTAATTCTCTCTAGACTACCATATTATATCAATCTGTTTGTAAGAGTATCAGAGTTAATTCTCTCTAGAGTACCATACTATATTAATCTGTTTGTAAGAGTATAATAGTTCATTCTCTCTAGACTACCATATTATATCAATCTGTTTGTAAGAGTATCAGAGTTAATTCTCTCTAGAGTACCATACTATATTAATCTGTTTGTAAGAGTATCAGAGTTAATTCTCTCTAGAGTACCATACTATATTAATCTGTTTGTAAGAGTATAATAGTTCATTCTCTCTAGAGTACCATACTATATTAATCTGTTTGTAAGAGTATAATAGTTCATTCTCTCTAGAGTACCACACTATATTAATCTGTTTGTAAGAGTATAATAGTTCATTCTCTCTAGAGTACCACACTATATTAATCTGTTTGTAAGAGTATAATAGTTCATTCTCTCTAGAGTACCATACTATATTAATCTGTTTGTAAGAGTATAATAGTTCATTCTCTCTAGAGTACCACACTATATTAATCTGTTTGTAAGAGTATAATAGTTCATTCTCTCTAGAGTACCACACTATATTAATCTGTTTGTAAGAGTATAATAGTTCATTCTCTCTAGAGTACCACACTATATTAATCTGTTTGTAAGAGGTTAATAGTTCATTCTCTCTAGAGTACCGGTACCATACTATATTAATCTGTTTGTAAGAGTATCAGAGTTCATTCTCTCTAGAGTACCATGCTATATTAATCTGTTTGTAAGAGTATCAGAGTTCATTCTCTCTAGAGTACCATATTATATCAATCTGTTTGTAAGAGTATCAGAGTTAATTCTCTCTAGAGTACCATACTATATTAATCTGTTTGTAAGAGTATAATAGTTCATTCTCTCTAGAGTACCATACTATATTAATCTGTTTGTAAGAGTATAATAGTTCATTCTCTCTAGAGTACCACACTATATTAATCTGTTTGTAAGAGTATAATAGTTCATTCTCTCTAGAGTACCACACTATATTAATCTGTTTGTAAGAGTATAATAGTTCATTCTCTCTAGAGTACCATACTATATTAATCTGTTTGTAAGAGTATAATAGTTCATTCTCTCTAGAGTACCACACTATATTAATCTGTTTGTAAGAGTATAATAGTTCATTCTCTCTAGAGTACCACACTATATTAATCTGTTTGTAAGAGTATAATAGTTCATTCTCTCTAGAGTACCACACTATATTAATCTGTTTGTAAGAGGTTAATAGTTCATTCTCTCTAGAGTACCGGTACCATACTATATTAATCTGTTTGTAAGAGTATCAGAGTTCATTCTCTCTAGAGTACCATGCTATATTAATCTGTTTGTAAGAGTATCAGAGTTCATTCTCTCTAGAGTACCATATTATATCAATCTGTTTGTAAGAGTATCAGAGTTAATTCTCTCTAGAGTACCATACTATATTAATCTGTTTGTAAGAGTATCAGAGTTCATTCTCTCTAGAGTACCATGCTATATTAATCTGTTTGTAGCAGTAAAAGGCCGGTAATGCCTGGCTCGCGTTAACACCGTGTTACCGCGTGATATCACGCTAACCTCCCAAATAGCCAAACAGAGGACACGCTCCCCCTGTATGTATACAACCCAGCACGACATCAGTAACGGCCGGGAACCATTCTACCTTTCGTAAGGCCGCAACTTTTTAGAATAGTTTGGATGGCAACGATATGGTTTATGTGCATTTTAAGAAGTGTACTTAGTAATAGAATCAATGCTATCTTATGTTCTAGTTCACATTACATTAGGACTCGTGTGAATAGCAGTTATTTAAGACATTGATGTAATGATGATGATGATAATAATAATAATAAAAATATAAAGAACGAACCTCTGATTTTTATGTGCTAAAAACTAGTCAATAATATATGTACACAAATACTAATAATAATCATAATCATAAAATACTGCCCACACACATAACTGTACATTTGTTAACAAAATAAAATAAAATAAATAAGGAATGTAGAACTAAACAAAGAATAGAAAGGGGGGGGGGGTAATGTACCAGAGCCCGTTTTTAATCTTTAGTAACTATACACGGAAAGTGGTTGGTTATATATATATTACTCAATAAGGAGGTAATTTACATTAACTGTAATTCTTGTTTTTGGTTTTGTGGATGTTTCTTATATTTGAATTAACTTTAATTAATACTATGTCTATTGTTAGTAATTATAATGAATTAATAGTTACACTAAACCACTTCGGTGGACTCGTAGTCTAACGCGCTACTCTCGCAGTAGACTAGACTGCCGATGTTGTGAAGATAGAGGTTTGAATCCCGGCCAGGTGCACTGAGGGAGGTTTCTACATAATAGTTTTACACTCCCCCCCCCACGCAATTGTGGGCACACTTCCGTTAAATATAACCTTCCTAATCCTTAAAACTATTAGTGTAATTAGTACATGTGCATGAAAACCCGAAAGGGTAGTAAGACGCACAGATATAGAAAATATCTTAATAAATGAATTGACATTTTTACAGCTCAATTATTCTCCACTATGGTACTCAGCTAGACGACATTTAGGTTAAGTTAAATTTGTGGTCGTTAAGTTTTAAATTATGGTGAGTCTACAGCCCGAGGGTGGGCCCATGCGTCACCCACCCGCGCTATTTGGGAGAAAGTTAATGTACTAGGGAAGCTTAAAGGTGGAAAATAATCTTCTAGGCTACGGATGTAACATAAAGCCGACCCTCTTCTCCCCCCCTCCCTCCGAGTCGCCAATGGCTGTGGTATAAATGATAGCTAATGGTTAGCTGATTATTTACACACGTCCATCACAGACTCTGTCTTAAGGCGTTCGCCTCGGTCGGCGAGAAAGAATCAATCTCTCTCAGGCCACGTGACTTAAATTACATTGGACTGTGTTGTTTACTAGAAGTAATTCTCTATTCTGTTTAAACTTATGCTCCCTTTCACCTTTAACCTGCAACCCCACTTTGTCATGTCAGTAAGAAATAAGGGGAAATAAAATTAACATAAGTGAAACTTTTTATCTCAAGGTAAAGAGGAAAGCTCGCTGCTAGTTCTCAAATATCTTAACAATTACTATAATAATTGTTAGAGGAAGGCTAAATCTAGAGCCCTTTTTCATCAATACTAGTCTCATAGCTCCACAAATATGATTAACAAGTCGTTGAATATGAGATAATATCATATTTTCACACATTTGTTTCTAGTAATAAAACTTAAATTATAAGGTTGTTAAGGGGAAAAGCCCAGTTGGAGTATTTTGACTTTATTTTGACGTGAACCATATTTTGAAATAACGTGTCATAGAATTAAATATTGCGTTACTGTGGATTCATACATTCGCCGAAAAACTAGCGCAGAACAGAAACGTGGTCACGTGACGCGCACTAAGCCAATCACAAGATTTCTATTTAATCGGCGCGAGCTGTTCTGCTAAAGTTCAACTCATCTCTACTCTGTCCGCTCTGTCTGAGATGTTCGGCACAGGGGAACCAATCAAATCTCAGAACCTACCATCTCAAATCAGTGCGCATGCGCTGTAGAGCTAGAAGCGAGCAGACAGCTTCGTTGGTTGTGAGGTTTGAAATAACTCGTTAATGTAAAGCATGTTTATCGATGTGTTGGATTGGGCCACGACACAGCGTTATAATTTGTAAAAATTGATTGGGAGAATGATCCAAAATATATGTTTATCCACTAGTATATAAAATATGTTGTTAGTTAACTGTTTTACGTTAGCGTTGCAATGCATTATGGGTCAACTTGAAGTGTTTGAATTATTGCACAGATTCTGATTTCTATTTTTCGGCGAGCGTGTGAATCAAGTTTCAGAGCTGAACGTCTGCGCGGCAATTTCTCTATTACCGAGACGGCACCCTTAAACTCAGAACTCTCTCACTCTCTCTGTCTCTTTCTCCCACCCTCTCCACTAATAATGTTATACATATGTTAATAAGGTCCAGGTAATATCGGTGTTCACTCCCACACACATTAAACACTGATGCACAGGCGGAGGTTCTGAAATGGTTTACACATTTCGTCCACGCAATTGCTGGTACACTTCCTTTAGAGTATATCATTCTCCTCTCTATATAACCTGTGTAAATACACGAACATCCGGACTGAATGTGAATGGGATAAAGTTACTTAAATTACTTTAATGTATTCATACGCCAATCCAGGTGTTTTTCTGCAGTTCAGTAAACATTTTGGGTGATTTATTTTTACAGCTGTAAGATAATTCAGTGACCCCGTCTTACTACCCGCTCTGGATATACACATAGGAGACGGAAGGAGAGGTGTACAAGTTATAGCTAGTGCACCCTCGTTTGCGTGAAAGGACTGCTGGAAACCATTTCATTTGAGGCGAGAAATAAAATCTCAAGACACCCTGCCGGGATTTGAACCCGGACTCTCCTCCAGCAATACCAGACAAGGACACTTTTGGAAAGGGGGGGGAAGGGGACGCTCACTAAGGAAAGTAATTAAACTTTTGCTGTTTTTCTAGATATTTTCTTTCGTTAAAAAATACCGCTTCATTAGACACTTTTAGTTTGATTTTAGTCTCGTAGTAATCCCAAAAGTTATTTTTTAATATATTTTTTATGACCACATCTTTCTAATCGACAAAAAAAAAGGAGAACTGGCAAAAGAATAAATAAGCGAAAGTTGAAAAATGAAAACCTAAAAAATTCAGGGAGTGGGTCCTAAGTCGTGAGTTTATGTTTGTTACCTCGTGTTTGGAAAGTAAACATTACACATTAATATTAATAATAACAATAATAATAACTGTTAGTATCGAGGGAAAGAGGAGCTTAGGAAGAAGGAGGCAGAGGACAGGGTGCGTTGGAGGTTTCACTGATAAAAGAAATTGACCTGCCGTAAGACAGAACACATGTTAATAACTATTATTATAATACAATAACAAATACATTACAAAAAATAATAATGACAACCTAATAAACATCATGATTATTATTTAGATTATGGCCGGGGTTCAATCCTCGGTCCCGGCACAGATTTATCTGATTACCAAACCCTTCCTTCACCCCTGACAAGACGTGTATTAATCACAACTTGTGAATGTGGGGAATGCCAGGCCTCCACCGTGGTTCGGATCCCACGTTAAACTGTAGGTCCTTCATTTCATCTCACAATCACCCTACCATTACACATTAGAGTAAGTGCGTACAACCCGAACGGGTAGTAAGACGCGGTGCTAATAGTAATAGTAATAATAATAATAATAATAATAATTTTGAACCTCGATCTCCCCATCCTTGGCAGTCTAGCTCAACATGAAACTAGCGCGTTAGTTAACTACGCCACCGAGGCAGGCTATAATAATAATAATATTATTTAAAAATTATAATATTGTTAACCTTGTAAATATCGGTCTTGTAGCCCCAGCGACTGTATTGTAAAACCTGGCGTGGTCGGCCGCCCGCCCTCGTGTTTATCCTACCCACGGGGCGGGGCTTAGTCCCCGTCACGTGACCCACTGCGCCAAACACACACACAAACACACAAAACACGAGGCTCTCAGTCAGTCTTGGGGTCTTTCTCTGTTCGGGACTCACAAGTTCGCGGCTCTTTTGTCTGCTGCGCTCTTCCTGTCGGTCGGTGTCGATACTATCGGTGAATATATCGATCATTGATCGACGATCGTGCCTCGCGACGAGGAGACGATACAGAAGGGTGCTCGCTCGCTTCCAACCCCCCCCCCCCCCCCCCGTGCGTGTGCGAGTCAGAGGAGTGATATAATTATATTTTGTTATCCACGTTCTACTTTCCGTCGGGCCTGTACGTATGTAGTTACACTAATAGAGTAGTGACGAGGAAGGAAGAATTTAGTGGAAGTGTACCCTGCATTTGCGTTGGAGGGAGAAGGTAAATTATTGAGGGTAAAAATAAAACCACCCCCGCTACACCCTGTCAGGATTCGAACATTGACCTTCCACGTCGCCGGAAAAATTCAGATCGGATGAGCTTGACGTTATTTCCGCCCGCCTCACCATTGTGGGTAAAATACCAACATTAAACGTGTGTGTGTGAAAAGTTTTACTAATGTTTAAAACTAAATTTTAAAAAAAATATATATTTTTCTCATTCCAAATAGGCAACTCTCTCTCTCTGGGGGGTATTTTTGTGCTCATGATGTGATCGTGGATGTGATCGTGTGCGAGTTCTCTTTTGACTTTTTTAACAGTGTTAAATTTGTCCGCGTCGGTGTGTGCACGTGGTCAACCTGGGGTTTGGCCATCAGGGCGAACCCAAGTATTTTGGTTTTCTTAAAGGCTTTTCTCCCAATCCTCGCAAATGCGAGTATATTTATTCTTAATAGTACCTTCTTCCCTATCTCGTTAGTGTAATTAAGTGCGGGTAGCTCATATGGGTAGTAGAGCGTATTGGTAATATAAAACTTTATATGATCTAAATTATGTAAAAAAATAAGTTGCTAGAGATATTTTAAACATAAAATGCTGTTTTCCTTAAAGCCTAATATCACGAGGTCGCTTTTCTGATCGCCAACAATAGGAATGGACCGAAATTACCCGAGATGCAACAAGGCATAGCCTCCCCCCTTGAGGTCGGTCTAAGGTCAGGTAATCTGTTTCTACAAGAAGTTTGAACTCTCGACGATAACTGATAAGGAAAAGAAGTGGGCTGTGTTTGTATTAACAAACAAGACGTGTTGTCTCTTCCACCCCACCACATCCCCCTCTTAACCTGTCGGGAGGAGGAATACTTTGTAGAAAAAAAAGAAAAAGAGAGAGAAAACATAAAAAGAACCAACTGTCTTCGCGGTAGGACTTCAAATAAACACCTCCCTCTCGTTGATGTTGTAAATGGCTCTAGGAAAGGCTGGTTTATCTTGATCTCATCGAAACAATACCATCTACAACCCCTGCGACCATTTTCATCTTTAGAGATAGGTGTGTGTTGTGTTCCATAATCGAGGGACATTTCTCGTTTTCCGACCGAGACGTTGGTAACTAAGTGTTTTGGTGGATCGTTTCATTTGTGTTTTATCAACAATCATTGATAATATGTAATGACTTCTTATTGAAGGTCGTGTTTTTCTTTCAAATGGGAGTCAAGTGAACCAACCTTCCACGGTTTTAGAAACGAGGTTTCAAGAAACGTGAAGTTTTTTTAAAAATATATAAAAAAAAGGAAATACAGTTAAACCGTATTGTAAAGGCATGGCTACCTGCTTCGGCCCACCTCCGCTGCCCCCCAGCAAAAAGTCCCCTCTCCTCCTGACTCCCAAGAGCGACGGGGGTGGCGGGTCGTTGGTAAACAAGCAACGCCCCGACGCCATCTCTGGCCTCCAAGGGGGCGGCGGCGGAGCTCGGAAGGGCAAGAAACTGTCGTCTACGTATCACAGCTTCAAAGACCCCGAGGAGGAAGACGAGATCGTGGTGCTGGCGCTGGAGGACTTGGAGGTGGCGTCCATCACGCCCGAGGGTCGGGGGCGGCGTCAGATGGCGACCAACTCGTTGAGCCGCCGTGCCACGGCCACCCCCAGGGCGCCGCCACCGCTCTCACTGCTGAAACGGAGCCGGTCCGACGGTAACTTGTCCACCCGGGGGCGGGAGGGTCAGGGGGCGGCACCGCCTCCAGGGACCATCAGCAAGTGCCTCAAGGCTCTCAGCAGCAGCTGGAAGAACCTTCTTCAACGTAAGTCTTAAGATGAACATCGCGACAGTAGTATTATAACCCGCACAGGTGGTCACGCTGACACAGTCGTTTGTCTCGCTGGTGTTGACAAGTTCTGGGTCAGAATCCAGGCCTTGTGTACTGAGGGTGTTTTTACTAAATGGTTTCCCACGCCATATCCACGCGAATGCGTCTGCTCTAAATTCTACCTTTCTAGTGTCTGCCTGAGGGTGGTTTGGTGGAGATACACGAATGAGCGTGGAGAGAGGATGGAAAAATATATTTTACAGTGCATCCGGCCGGGATTCAAACCCCAACAACAATGAAATGCAAGTATTTTTTTTGTCCCCACGTCTTACTACCCGTGCAAAGGTACTAATTACTATAAGGGTTGGGGATGAAGACGGTAGAATTTAGAGCAAGTTAACTCGCGTGTGCATAGAGGTGGAGTGAAAAACCATTGAGGGGGGACACACACACACTTCCAATACACCCGACAGGGATTCGAACCCTGATCTCCCCTTTATCGCCAGACCAGTCTATTGTGAGGGTGACGCGACCATTGGTCCCCCTAATCTCCCCGCCACACGAGGGGGGCTAAAAACCTACGTACACATTCCTCGTACTCTCCATAGCTCATTTCATATTAATAAAAGAAAAAAAAATGTTTAATCGGCTAATAAAGGTAAAAAAAAACACATTTTGAAACAAATTGTGAGTAGTGAATATTTTTATATATGATGTGAAAATACAAATAAAATATTCTATTCGTGGACCTCAGGTTGAGAACCCCCGCCCTACTAGACCTCACGTCCACCGCCACGGATAATAATCGAAATTAGGGCTGACCTCTACCACCCCCCCCCCCCCCCCAAACTCCGCATATATTGTGGTGCTGCGTGAGGGTGCTCTGTCAGGGGAAGGGGGGAGGGGGGCCTCGTCAACAAAAGGGACTTGTGTCCCCCCCCCGAGCTGCGTGTTGGCGTCGTAACACCCCCCACCCCTCTTCTATTTCTTCCACCCCGTGGGACAAAAAGTACCGTCCGCTCTGAGGTTATCTTAAGGGCCCCGGCTCGGTAGGCGAGAAATCGCCGCGCAGAAGTTCAGCTCTGACGCAATTTTTAATTCTACGATGAGTTATCTCAAAATAAAGTCGGAAGATTCCAACCGGCCTCTTTTTACTTAATAGCTCTATATTGTTTGAGTTTTATTAACAGAAATGTGTTTAAATGTGATATTAGCTCATTTTCAACGACTTGTTAATCCTATTAACGGAGCTATGAGACTTTATTAAAAAGGGCTGTATATTTAGCCTTCCTCTAACAAATACAGTAATTGTTGAGATATTTGAGATAGTTTCCGAGAAAAGTGTATCTTACCTACATTAACATGCGAAGTGAATGTAAATGTTTTCACATAATGATTAAAAAGGTAGCCGCTGGCCATTTAAGGTAATTCGAACGTGACCTTGAAATAATTGCAGCCACTTTAATTTTGGCTTTAATAGCCCGTTTTGTGTATGTGTGTGGTATATTTAAGGAGAAAGAGAATCCTACTCTCATGTTTTCTCAAACTGACGATTTTTTGAAGTTTCTTGTTATTTCTTTAACCATTCTTCTTCGTATGGACATTAGTGTGGGAAGGGATAGGGGGGGAGGTAGGTCATTAGGGTTCTAAGCTTATCATTATACACTTGTTAAAATTTACAGTAAAATATTAATGATCGAATGACTTTAAGTTTAGGTAACTGGGCCTTAGAATGAAACGGGATGATAAAAAAAAAACAAGGAAACTTCAATAACTAAACTAAAGAAGATCATTTAAGTTTATTTAGTGTCCAAAAAACAGGTCCTCAGTCGTGGATGTACTATAGCTTGTATTGACAGAGGCAGAAGCCTTCAGTAGTTATTGTTCGGTGTCAAGTTACAAGATAAGATGGCACGTTGCGCGTAGCCCTTCAACTCTGTGAGCAACAACCAAGTTACAGCTACATGACCCGCGCCGCATTTTCTAACCAGTCTTATATTCTGTATAGACCGAGTTTTATTACAAAATAAGTTTGTATTTTTATTTTTACTTGCATACGTTTTCACCTATTTCCATAAAATTAAGTTAGCTATTAATTACGAATAATAAAGTTTTAAGTTAGCTAATAATAAAGAAGAAGAATGTTTGTTGTTCAATAAGTTGTTGTATATAATATTGTTTATCTTGTACGTAATGTTGTAAACAATGACTACAGCGTCACACGTGTGAAATAAATGTCTAGTTTGACAAGTGCTGACACAGTGACTGCCAATCACTGGTATAAATCACTGCTCTTTTAATATCAAGGTCACTGTGATCACCGATATCGTAAAATCACTGTTTCGCCCATCACTACAGTGCTCAGTGGTTAAAATGAAAACAAGGCTCGGAAGCTCCCGAACATTTATTTCCGGTGGTAGGTGGTCACACGGTCCGCGCCGAGCGATGCTCTCTCGACGATTCGTCCGCGCCGGTGCGGTGTGTTGCGGTGCGGTGTAGCGGGTCCTTAAAGGAATACGGGGACAAGTCTGCTGTAATCCCCTGGTCGCCAGACGAATGCGCGACACTACCAACATGGATGTCAGATGGAAGCACTGCCGATTTTCTACGGAAACTTTATCCACCTTTTTAAATGTAAGAAACGCACTCGAGGCATCACAAATTTTAAAGTTTCCCCCTCAGTTTAATTTCTCCCGAGGACGTTAACACCAGAAACATTATCAAATGAGTTACAATAAAGTAACAACAGAAATTACAGTTCTCTTCTCACACTCATTATCGACTACAGCGCTTGGTGGTTGAATGTGATACTAACAATAAGTCTGCTGTAGATCAGATTTGTTAATACTACAATACTATAAATACAGCCTTCACTAATAAATCCACTTCTCCTTGGATTCCGTCATCCGACATTTATTACTGGAGGATTATCAACACTAGTCACGTGTTGTATGACGATCGCGATCATTATGATCATGACTGGATCGATGTTCCAAGAAGACAGTTGATTGTTTCCTGAATACAGCCCGAGGAATGTGTGGTAATACCTGGAAAAATACCTTGGGTTGAATTCTTGGTGATCACCCACCAACTTCCGACCTTGGGCGCCCGCCAATTAGGAGCCTTTGGTTCGAATACCTCATGGGTCTAGGAGACGCTTGATTTCACACGTGGTTTGAAAGTAAGAGTAGCACGAATAAGGCTCGATTCACACGTGGTTTGAAAGCGGGGGTAGCACGAATAAGGCTTGATTCACACGTGGTTTGAAAGCGGGGGTAGCACGAATAAGGCTTGATTTCACGCGTGGTTTGAAAGTGGGGGTAGCACGAATAAGGCTCGATTCACACGTGTTTTGAAAGCGGGGGTAGCACGAATAAGGCTTGATTCACACGTTCACCGGAAATAGGAAACAGAATCTTCCTCAGAGGCGCAGTAATTTACACACTTTAAGTTGACCCATGATGCATTGCAACACTAGCTTAAAACAGCTGATTATCAACAGATTTAATATACTAGAGGATAAACATATATTTTAGCTCATTCTCCCGATATATGTTTTCAAATTATAACGCCGTGTCGTGGCTCAATCCAATAGATAGATACAAGCTTTACATTAAATCTCCTCCCAACAACCAACGAAGCTGTCTGCTTGCTTCTAGCTTTACAGCGCATGCGCACGGATTTTAGATGGTTGGTTATGAGATTTGGTTGGTTCTCCTGTGCCGAACATCTCAGACAGAGCGGACAAAGTAGAGAATAGTTGAACTTTAGCAGAACAGCTTGCACCGATTAAACGTAAATCTTATGATTGGCTTATAGCGCGTCACGTGACCATGTTTCTGTTTTGCGCTAGTTTTTCGGCGGACGTGTGAATCCACAGTAAGTCCTATTCTCCTAGAAGCGTGCTCTCAGAAGCTAACCCCCCCCCCCCCACTCCCACCCCTTATAAACATACATCTATACTAGAGTAAGTGGGCACGTGGCCAGAATTCATATACTCAGTTTTGCTGCAGATGGGGAGATTGGGGTACATTTCCTCTAAATTTAATCCTACTCATCTCTGACACGTTAACCTAATATATAATACTACATATTCGTATGATCGAAAAGGACAGTAAGACGCGACGGAAAAAAAAGAGAAGGGATCATTTCAAAAAAGTTAAAATGTTTCGAATCAAATATTTTAAAATTAAATATTTCGAATTGAATATTTTATAATTAAAATGTTTCGAATTGAATATATTATAATTAAAATATTCATATCAAATCTGACTAAAATATTTTACAATTAAATGTTATCAAATTCAAATCTAATACTAAGCTAGATTTATTTTTTAATCGATTCCAATAAAACAAGATCAATAAACCGTGTCCAAATAATAAATATAGTTTTAAATATTAAGAGATTCACAAGTTTCTAACGTAAAGTCAGAATAATGGACATATGATAGGCTCTTTAAAAAAGGTTTTAGTTATTAAAATGTTTCTCTTTCAAGATTTGAATTTTTAATTAAATTCCATTTGATATGAATATTTCAAATATATTTTGATTTGGAATTTTGAATCAACTAAGAATCTTAACAAGATCAGGATATTAAATTTAGAAACTTAGCACAGTCTTAAAATTCCCCCCCCCCCCCCCCCCAATCTCTCTCTCTGTCACACACACTCTCCAGACTATTAGACACTCGCAGTGTAAATCAGCGGTCATTAAACTACTGAATTAAGCTGTTAGTCTGTAAATATTTATACAAAAGTGTTTAGACATCCGCGCTGTATTTGCATAAGAATGTTTGCTATCATCGTTTCCTTTTTTATTCTCCTTTCTCTCCTCTCCTCTCCCCCTTTAGCCCCTCTTCAACCCCACTGCCAAGCGTACAATACTAATGAGGCCAACTGTTAATAAAAAGACAAATAGGACGCGCCAGGATCTCTAGAAGAAAAAAATAAATACAGATATGACGTTACAAGAGATCATTGCATTACAGTTTTAAGAGCCCGTTGCATCCCAATTTAAGAGCCGCTGATCACAATTTTAAGAGCCCGCTGCATCACAATTTTAAGAGCCCCTGCGTCACAATTCTCAGGGTTCACTGCGTCACATACTATTTTGGAAGACCTATTTATTGTGAAGAGACAGGGATATTTTTCTAACGATCATGAAACGATCATTTACTGTAACTCTAGTTGGTCTGCTACTTATCCAAATATTATTTGTTGTTTTGGTTCAATCTTTCGTGCTCCATTTGTGCTCACGCGGGTATGAGGTCTAAAGCGTCAGTCTCGCGCTTTACCTGATTTCTGGTGATGATGGCAGAGGTCGGAGTTTGAATCTTGGGCTGGGTGCACTAGAGGGTGGTTTTCCAATAGTACTATTTTATTCACTCATCCAGGCTAATGCGGGTGCACTTCTCATCCCTAACCCTAAAACTAAGCCACCAAGGTGTCAAACGTAATAATAAAAAAATACAAGGGGAGGGGGGGGGGTTGGTTAAAATGGGGAAGGGATAGTTAAACATGAATTATTTACGATGTATGAACATTAATATTCGACGTTCAGTAAAGTTTGTTTTATTACACCGCGTCCTACCACCCATCCGGGCTATCTGGATTTTTGCAATACTGTGATAGGGAGGATGGGGGTAGATTATAACCAGAACCACCCCACCACCGACAAACAGAACCATGTGAGACTGACGCCTTTGCCAACGGGCCCACTGGTGCTTTTCCTGCAAAAGGTCCTAAAGATGATGAACCTCACACCCCAAACAAACTCTTTTAATACAGGCATTGCATTTACTTGGAAAAGAGAAAATGCTGGTCATTATATATAATAAATTATTTTATGATTATTTTATCGTATTTCGAAATATTTAACTGAATAAAATATTTGTATCCACTGCGTGGGTGAATCACTGTAAAGAACTTGTTTCCGTCACGTTCAATCACATGGTTTAAATTCGTTGTCGCCATTTTGAGACTATGTTAGTTATACTTTTTGTGAAAGTGATGTGAATAATAATTTTTTTTAAGTGGAATAAAACGATAAAAAAACTTTGTGCCCGACCTCAAATAAATATATAATTAATATTGTCCTAAATTACTGTGGTTAACTATCAAGTTCATACATAACCATACGTTTTCATTACAGTTGTGCCAGCTGTTGGCGTAGGAATATATTAGGGATTATTTCTAGTAACCTTTTGAGCTGTCATCCAAGTGGATTATAGCCGTCAGCCAACGGGCTGGTTCTAGAGAGTCTGTATCTCTTTGCAACTGTGTGTACATCTGGACACGATGAATGGAGGGAAGTGTAAGTTGTAGTCAGGACCTCGAGCTAACTCGTCGTGATTAATTGATTCGTACATTACCTGTTGTCAGCAGGGGAGAGCTACTTACAACACTGATCACGTATCTGCGTGCTGCCCCTGGACGCGCGCAACACACGCGACACGTGCAAATTAACCTTATCAGTGTGGATTAATGGTAATGGCCTCATTTAGATCAGTAAGAGTTTGTTTTAAAATAATTTTAATTTAAGTTATTTGGGGGATTTACGTACACTTTCTAAACTGGCTAGTTATATCAGCACACAATAATGTCTATGAGCGAGAGCTAAAGAGTTACCAATTTTGAGAGAAGTATTTTCACATATCTTCCTGGTTTCTTTTTACATCCCACAATTGACATGGTTTTAATTTCAATCTGAAGTAAGTTGTGCTACGAATTTTTATCATTCAAGAAAAACCCCGGTTGGGTTTGAACCCACGAACATCGAGTCCTGAGGTAAGTAAACACTTTAACTCAAGACCACCGACGCGATTCTTTAAAATAAAATATAAGACACAATTTGAAATTTAAGGGTGTGCTGAATAATACTCTTTTAATCAGAGGTAGGAAACTGGGTAGACAGGGGGTAGTGCCTAACTGGTAACAGGGGTAGTGCCTAACTGGGTAGACAGGGGGTAGTGCCTAACTGGTAGACAGGGGGTAGTGCCTAACTGGGTAACAGGGGGTAGTGCCTAACTAGGTAGACAGGGGGGTAGTGCCTAACTGGGTAGACAGGGGGGTAGTGCCTAACTGGGTAGACAGGGGGGTAGTGCCTAACTGGTAGACAGGGGTAGTGCCTAACTGGCGGGTATGCACTAGAGGGGGTAGTGCCTAACTGGGTAGACAGGGGGTAGTGCCTAACTGGGTAGACAGGGGGTAGTGCCTAACTGGGTAGACAGGGGTAGCTATGGGAACGGGTAGTGCCTAACTGGGTAGACAGGGGTAGTGCCTAACTGGGTAGACAGGGGTAGTGCCTAACTGGGTAGACAGGGGGTAGTGCCTAACTGGGTAGACAGGGGGGTAGTGCCTAACTGGGTAGACAGGGGGTAGTGCCTAACTGGTAGACAGGGGTAGTGCCTAACTGGGTAGACAGGGGGGTAGTGCCTAACTGGGTAGACAGGGGGTAGTGCCTAACTGGGTAGACAGGGGGTAGTGCCTAACTGGGTAGACAGGGGGTAGTGCCTAACTGGGTAGACAGGGGGGTAGTGCCTAACTGGGTAGACAGGGGGGTAGTGCCTAACTGGGTAGACAGGGGGTAGTGCCTAACTGGGTAGACAGGGGGTAGTGCCTAACTGGGTAGAACAGGGGGGTAGTGCCTAACTGGGTAGACAGGGGGTAGTGCCTAACTGGGTAGACAGGGGGGTAGTGCCTAACTGGGTAGACAGGGGGTATGCTAACTGTACAGGGTAGTGCCTAACTGGGTAGACAGGGGGGTAGTGCCTAACTGGGTAGACAGGGGGTAGTGCCTAACTGGGTAGACAGGGGGTAGTGCCTAACTGGGTAGACAGGGGGTGTGCTACTGGTAGACAGGGGATGCTAACTGGGTAGACAGGGGGGTAGTGCTAGGGTAACAAGGGTAGCCTAACTGGGTAGACAGGGGGTAGTGCCTAACTGGTAGACAGGGGTAGTGCCAAACTGGTAGACAGGGGGTAGTGCCTAACTGGGTAGAACAGGGGGGTAGTGCCTAACTGGGTAACAGAGGGGTAGTGCCTCCCTGGAAATAATAGGCTTACCCCTCCTTCCTTGAAATAATTCTGCCCCCCTCTAAATTTACTTCACTCCTTCTATTTCTCGAATATGAAGCTACGAGATGACCTTGCATCAAACCTAAAAAAGTTTATAAAGGCATCCAATTTTCAAATATATGTGAGAAAGACCACTTCAAATAGTTTTTAGATGAATTTTATTACCAAAAAAAAAATAATTAATAAACGACGATTACTACCGATAGCTATGGAAGTCCACGATCTTATAACACTAAGAGAACCGTGAAAACACAGGGAATGTTGCAACATCTTGTAAAAGTACCGGAATAGTTGTTAATTTGGGACATTTAACTGACGAACAATAGAACTGAAAAATTAAGCACGATGTTTAAACAGAGGCTGTGAAACGACAGAAGATTTATTTCCCCATCAGCCTTAAATCATCCTATTTTAAACACGTCACTTGACTTAACACTGGTTACTAGTCAGGTTGAGAAAAAATGAGATCTTATTACTATTTTTATATCTGTACAAACCTGTAAAAAAAACACAGGGAATAAGATAGAAACAAAATAAAAGCATTTTTAAGAGCCTCAATCCTTGGGCAAATATTTTGGTTGAAGGGCAACATTGAGAATTTAAGTTTAAGAATGGGCTACCAAATAACTTACGATTTTTCGGTGGGCACACTTTATTATATATAAAAAAAGAAAATTATATAGACAACATAAAAAGGTAAGACAATAAAACCGAGCTAACGAGACGGATGCATTATTTGTTGATACCTTCCATCATGTATTTAATGTCAGTTGTAAATTCAGTAGTTTGGCTTCTTAAAACTGCTTGTAAATGTTCATCGGTGTGTTGAGTATAAATCTTAGATCTTGATGCTTCCATAATAATATTATTTTTAATTATTTTATTTTTATCACGGTTTTTTTCCCCGTAGATATACAGTTATAGCTTGCAGGCCTAATAAAAATACGTGACTGGCCGCATACGGCTCACGGGCTGTGATTTTCCAAACCTGTTATAGATGAATCTAATTTTCAAAAATTGGCTGAAACAGGATCATTCCAAATAGTTTCTAGGGACATACAATTTTCAAATATCGACAAAATATGGTTCCCGAGCCCCCTTTTTTGTCATGGAGTTGAGCCCCTCCCCCTCCCTTTATTTGCTTACCCTCCTTACATACCTAGTGTTTCGCCACCACTGGTTTGAATATACCACTACACACAATATCACCTCTGAGGTAAGTGCACAACTTATGGAGAAAAGCTTATCTTCACTCTCTTTCAGTTAACTGTTGCCAAAATCCTCTTTCTTAATTGTTGCCAAATATCCTCTCTCTTAATTGTTGCCAAATATCCTCTCTCTTAATTGTTGACAAATATTCTCTCTCAATTGTTGCCAAATATCCTCTCTCTTAATTGTTGCCAACATCCTCTCTCTTAACTGTTGCCAAATATCCTCTTTCTTAATTGTTGCCAAATATCCTCTCTCTTAACTGTTGCCAAATATCCTCTCATCTTAGTTGTTGACAAATATCCTCTCTCTCTTAATTGTTGACAAATATCCTCGCTTTCAATTATATCAGAAGTTGATGTGCTGAGGTAAGAAGGAACTATTGGCAACATCGCTGCACCAGCGTTGCAAAGTTTGTCTTATATTTGAAGTAAGATTGACCACACGATCACAACAGTTCCCTCAGAGACGATATCCAATTAGAGGAAAGACCTCATGACTGAAAGCGCTAACAGAAATGAAACCAAGAAATCTCGCCTCTCCCTTAAAGATGTTCCTCGTCAATTAATTCCCGCTGAGCAGATCCTCTCGCTTGATGCAATCTCGCTCACAGAAGACAAGGCGACGTTATTGTTGTCTGCTTGATAACTATCTTCTTGGTGAAGAACCGCGGATTTTGAGGGGGAGGGGGGGGGGGGCAGGAAACTCAAATCTCGTGTCCGCATTCGAGTGAATGTCGCCCCCCCCCCAGAGAGAGTGACTTCTAGTTCAACCGACCAAAGGGCGCGCTCAGAAAAGGTGACTGGTGCCCGTCCTTTTTGGACAAATGCCACAATGTGCATGACACGGTGCATCTGATGAAGCAATGTTTTATTTATTTTAACAAAAAAAAAAGTGCAAAAATATGATCTTATCTCGCGTTTCCTTACATCCCGCCTTATCGCCTATATATTTGTGTGTGTGTATGTGTGCGTGTGCGTGTGCGTGTGCGTGCGTGTTGCACCGCCGCATGGACCTTCTCGTTCTTTTATTCAAACTCCACTCAAAGTTCGTAAGGTTTGAGAAACCAAATAACAGACATGGAATAAAGAGCATCAAAACTCCACTAAAGAGCGTAAATGGAAATAATATACAATGGCTGTAATTATGCGCAGGGCCGTGGAGTCAAGATGTCACAGCATTCGACTCCCGACTCTTTCATAAAAGGCAAAAGTATATTAATTAGTAATAACAAATTTACTGCAGTAAAATGTTCCAATACTTCACGGGAATCTTCTTTGGCGTTGTAAATATATATTTAAATAAGTTCGTCAATCCAAACTTCAAATATTGGTCTTAAATAATAATAATAAAATGTATACAATATAGTTAAAAATATTTAAAGCCATAGTCCGAGTAGGTAGATTTTTACCGACTCTTGACTCCTCAGCGCTGTGGTTATGCGTCGTTGCCTTGATTGGTAATCAATCACATGACCCAAGTGTCCGAATTGTCACTAAGGGGTGCCAATGTATCCCTCACACGCCCTTCAGTTCAAGGATGGAAGCAATGCGCCGTCTACACGTCCTTAGTGCGGTGTTTGACTGCCAACTGGTTGATTATTCTCTTTCCGTCTGATAAAGCTAAGAACTTTTTGTTGCCCGTATTTTTCCTACGCGGAGGGGAAGGGGGGGGGTTATGATGCAGACAAGCCTTATAATATTAAATCGTTGATTAGTCCATCTACGCCTATTTACTATCACCAAAAGTAGAAAATTGTTGGCATGCTCTAATTTTCGTAAAACAACGGGGAAATCATTGGCCTAAACAGTCCGACACCCTTAGCTTGGTCGGTAGCGTGTCTGTCTTCTGAGCTAAGGGTCCCGGGTTCGATTCAAGGGATGACCGAAAAGTGTACCAATGGTGAAATATGGGTTTTCCCCTTTCACAGTGATAAATTAACGGCTGAGGGTTGGATGTTGTGTTTGTTCTAGATTTAAATTAGTATATAAGTCGTGTGCTGATATAATCAGTCGGTTCAGAGATTGCCCGTTGTGGGAGGGAGCTGATAAAGTCGGTCCACTCAATAAACTGGTGCCGATATTAACCGTCGTAGGATATTTAGTTCCGTTAGGTCTGAGAGAGGGCGCTTGACATTCATTTCTAAGATCATTGGTTAGGAATACTCTGACTTTGGTTGTAAGAACAGTAGAGAAAATTCAAACATTCTTTGTGGCCAACATTGATAGTATTTTACTATATTATTTATGTTATTCTATAAGTTTTGATCATATCTATACAGAGGGACAGCTACAATAACATGACTTGACGTATGAACATATTAAGATTGTTTTAGCAACTCTAGTAACTAACTACTACTGTTCTTCCTACCAAAATCATACTATAGTAGCACCGTGGTATTAGCCGTTTCGATTGTTCGATGCGCTCTTCGATAGGAAGTGCGTGCGTAGTATGAATTCGTCAAGGATCCTTCTAAGGATCCTCGAGACTATTCGGACATGGCCTTAGTTAGACACGCCATCGCGGTCCATCAAAGAGCCTAGAAATTAACTCTCCATTTCAGAGACCTCAATTTAAAAAATATATATATATATATGTGCTTATAGCTCAGGAACTGTTAGATTTATAAAAATGTATTTCAAATACATTTATTTTTATTTGTAATAGTTATATAACTTTGCCATAGCAAACTATTTAAAGGTGGGGTTGTAGGGGACGTGAGAAAAGGTGAGTGTTTTTGCAGTTTTTATTGCAAAACCTTTTTTTTTGTCCAAAATAAATCAAATAGCTGCAACGTTTAGTTTAAATTTCTTCACACGGTGACATCAACAGTTGTTGAATATCTGTCAAGCAGGTCCTGGGATTTAATGACAACTTTTTTCTATTCATTCACCTAATGTTGCTATCCTCATGATGGATCTTCAACAACTGTTGATATCAACATCTGAAGAAAATTAAACTAAACGTTTGTACTGGAACAATGCACTATTTATTTTGTCAAAAAAAAAGTGTTGATATAAAAACGGCAAAAATTTTTTTTGACCTTTTCTTGCGTCCCCTACATCCTCAGCTTAAAATAGTTTCGGAAATGTCCTGTATTTGTAAATTATGCCCTACTCTCAAATAATTTTACCGGAAAAAGGAGATGCGTTATTTTGTGTGTAATGCTAAACACTGCGCCTAGATACGAATTGTAATAACAATTCCCAGTCTCTATTTCAATACAATACATTTTTATTGTTTTCCCCGTTAAGTAAAATACCCTTAATTTTACGGTTTGGTCGATAATTCCTAAACAAAATCAATAAGGTACCTTATGAAAACCCTAGATACCAAGTTTTAGCCGGATCGACTATAATCCCAGTGACGGACGGCATTTTGAAAACACACTTTTCGGGTTTAGGCTGTCACGAAATGTCGACATCTCTCCAAAATCTGGAGTTAAATTTATTTTTTTGACTATCACAAAACTTCTTTCGTAGAAGCCGCGAGAAAGTAAAAATCAAATTTGTTTCCTCGTAGCTCGCGAACTGTAGTGGTTTGAAATCAATTAACAGACCCTAATATCATTTCACACTTTTTCTCTAAATACTGTAGGTAGTATAATATTGACTTCACTAAGACTTTCAACATTTCTGTGTTTGTGAATGTGGGGAATGCCAGGCCTCCACCGTGGTTCGGATTCCACGTTAAACTGTAGGTCCTCCATTCCATCTCACGATCACCCTACCATTATATATTAGCGTAAGTGTGTATAACCCGAACGGGTAGTAAGACGCGGTACTAATTATAATAATATTTCTGTCCTGTTGTTTTGAAGTCGTGTTTAGAAAGTGCGCATCATGTAACACACATATAAAAGAGAGTGATATAAAAAAATATAAGACGGCATCCGTCAGAAAGGTCAGACATCATCTGTTTTGACAGCTGTGCTCTAGATCATCATTAGACGGGCATTTCTTTCAGCGAGGTTTCCAACATGGCGGAAACTAACACTTTAGCTTTGCTCACTCAATCCTCCACATCAAGCCGGGCGAAATGTAATTAAATATATAGCCAGTCACACACTCCGTCATATACAGTATACACTATCCTGTCAGGGATATCTTTAAGGAAATGCACCGAAATTCGTAGGGAGAAAGGATGGTTTATCACAATGCATGAGGAAAACTTTCCCAAGGGAAGCTGGGTGGGAATCAACCCTTATACATGTTTTCAGCTGGTTCATAAATACATGCTTTCAGCTTGTTCATAAATACATACTTTCAGTTTTCATCATGATTAGTTTGAGGATGTTCAAATGAGCTGTTGTGTGTGTATATATATAATATATATATATATATATATTGTGTGTGTGTGTGTGTCTTTTCAGGATACTAGATAAATCACATCGATATTATCAACGATAATATTTCATGTGTTTTAACCGGAATGTTTCAGAAACAAAGTTCTACTAGCGACCATACCATATGTGTTTTAACCGGAACGTTGTCAGAAACAAAGTTTGCCAGCGACCATACCATATGTGTTTTAACCGGAACGTTGTCAGAAACAAAGTTTTGCCAGCGACCATACCATATGTGTTTTAACCGGAATGTTGTCAGAAACAAAGTTCTGCTAGCGACCATACCATATGTGTTTTAACCGGAATGTTTCCAGTAACAAAGTTCTGCCAGCGACCATACCATATGTGTTTTAACCGGAATGTTGCCAGAGGGTTCGCAACGGACTTGCATGTCGAGAATATTCTGCTGTGGAGTTTTTTGCTCTCCTTGTGAAGTTATTAAACTGGAAATCGCTCAATTATAGTTTTATTTCCTCGGCATGGACCAGGGTTGGGCTACGTAATGATGAGAATATGTAAAAAACAAGACAGGATATATATTCAACGGCCGGACAGAAGGGCATAAGTGGAGACTTGTCATTGCTATACTCACCATATATATTTAATTTTTAATGGCGAAAATAAATAGGCAAAACATTCAAATGCGATGCGGGGTTGACAGGTTATAAGAGCCCTGTATTAACTCAGCCTTTTGGCATTTCATCTGTTTGTCAGGTTGAAACTAGGAAGAACGACGGGCATATTTTTGTTGTCGTTGTAAATTTTAACATCCATTGCGAGACGGACGTCTTGAACCGCGTGAGCAACGGCTATTATCTTAATATTGTATACTGTAAAATAAATTATTGTTTGGTTTTCTGCTTAACTTGACCAACATTAAATAGAAAGAGAAACTATATGAAATATTTCAAAGAAAAATCTTTAAAATGTGGTAGCCTAACGACAAAAACAGGAAGGGGGGGCGGGGGGGGCTAAGAGATATATCTTAGGTTTATTTCACTTGTAAGTCGTGTATTGGTGTAATCTATATTACTAAAGCGCACGTTAAATATTACTACGAATAGGTGATATAATTGACATTAGGGGGTTAAAACAATCCACTTTCCAAACTCAACCACTTGTAATGGGAGTTTGGCTGACATGACCTTCTTTTGGTTTCAAAGACGCGTGAGGCTCATTTATCCATGCACTTAGGTCCTTTTGGCAGCTCAATAAAGAATGATCATGTGAATGCCATTACTCTGTCCTTAGCAATGAAAGAGTTGAAATGACAACATTACAGGGCGCCACATCTCGTCTGAAACACATCCTTCAAATTAATTATCATCCTCAAGCCGTTTTACTACAGGACACGAACCCTGGTCCCTAACGACACAACAGATCATTCTTTACTCTAATCACAAGTGACCGGGCGCGTTACGAAACAAAAATCAACAACGACCAAGGTGCATTAACTCCGTGTGAGATGGAAGGAAGAAAGTCCTTAATTTTGTAGTTTTTTTGTGTGGTGTGTGTGTAAAAAAAACCTTTTGCTCAAATTAAAATTAAATTTAGTTCAGTTGAAAAGTTTTGTTTAATTTTCTCTAAATGATGAGATTGCATCATTTCTTGAATGTTTGTCTTGTTTGCCAAACGGAAATTCGAATTCTTCTCTTCATTTAAAACGGTTTTCCATAAACTGCCGCTATGCTCATGATAGATGCTCAAGAACTTTCAAGATGACTATGCGTATATAATTAAACTAAACATATCTAGTCAAGCGACATTTTATTTATTTGGCCCAAAAAGCATTTATTTATGGAAAACGGTAACAATACAGAGCTTAATTCGCGACTACCTACAAGATAGAATTAACATCCCCGAGCTTAGCAGTTAATGTTTGTGTTTTTTTAATGCGTCATTGGCTCATTAATGTCAGAAGCAGTGTTTCTCCGACCGATATGATAACTAAACATGGCTGGTTGATGGTTGGCAATGTCACTATTAAGGCTAGTCCGCACTCATATACAAAATCGTGCAACTCGTGTCAATAGACAATGTTCCACGCTTGTTTATGGACAAAAAGGGAACAAAAGGGGTGTTCTGCAACTCCCTATAGACCAAACTCGCAGGTCTCTAGTCTCCCATCTGAGTTGGGAGACTAGAGACAAGTTGCGCAACATTTTGTAGTGTGGACGTGTGATGGACAAAAACCATTTCAGTCTTAGTAGTTCATCTTGCCAACCTGAGAGACAAAACCATTCAGTCTCAGTCAAGCTTGCCAACCTGAGAGACAAAACCATCCAGTCTCAGTCCAGCTTGCCAACCTGAGAGACAAAACCATTCAGTCTCAGTCCAGCTTGCAACCTGAGAGACAAAACCATTCAGTCTCAGTCCAGCTTGCCAACCTGAGAGACAAAACCATCCAGTCTCAGTCCAGCTTGCCAACCTGAGAGACAAAACCATTCAGTCTCAGTCCAGCTTGCCAACCTGAGAGACAAAACCATCCAGTCTCAGTCCAGCTTGCCAACTGAGAGACAAAACCATTCAGTCTCAGTCCAGCTTGCCAACCTGAGAGACAAAACCATTCAGTCTCAGTCCAGCTTGCCAACCTGAGAGACAAAACCATTCAGTCTCAGTCCAGTTTGCCAACCTGAGATAAGCTGGTATGGTTTCTCTAAATCTTGTTTCCTCTTTTAATATTTTGCTTCCAATCATCTGAAGAAATTATTCGAAGTCTGAGGTAGTTAAACGAGTAGAATTTCTACAACCTGAACTATTTTATAGTTTCAATATTTTTAGAAGATTAATCCCAAATTTAGGGCCATCAGAAAAAAAGGTTCCATGTCCACCAACGTTTTCTTTTGAGCTTTTGTTTGGTGATCCTTTAGTATGATTACCGCACAAGCAGCAGCGATGCCACAGACAGCACCGTCGTTCATGGTGTTGCGGGAGAGCAAATGAAGGTGTGGACGCGTGACAAAGTCGATATAGACCGCCTTGAGATTTGTTCTCGATTTGTCTATTGACAATCGCGTGAGTTTGTCTATGAGTGTGGACAAGCCTTTAAAGATATTCATGTGAAGCTTTTCAGCTAATTTTCAAGGACGGTCTCGCACGAAATGTACGCAGTTCTTACATCAAAGTAAATTATTATTAACGTAGATCCAGCCTTCCTCCGACAGATGAGTAATTTTATTACCTTTTTAGACTCTCCCTCTCCTCACCCCATTTCACCCCCCCCCCCCCTCTTGTAACAGCATTACGTGGTTTACGGATCACCCTATGTTCTCCGTTACAATTTGGATGTCCCAAAGACAATTTGTTATTTAAAATGTTGCTTTAAGATAGTTGTACGTTTGAAAGTCTTAAAGAACGCCATCTTGTAGGATAGGTGAATATTAAAACTGGTATTTCTGTAAGCAGAAGACCTCCTCGCACCCTCCATTAAAAAAAAATGCTAGGTTCTAAATCAATGCAATTAATGGAAAGTAGCGATAAAGTTTTTTCGGTGAAAATGTCAGATGCTGGAATCGCAGACTAAGGGGGTATGATATTAACGTATCAATATATCTGGTCTACAGTCGAGCCGACACTAGTGACACGTTCAACCACCAAGCGCTGTAGTCTATACGTGAGTGTGAGAAGAGAACTGTAATCTCTGTTATTACTGTATTGTAACTCATCTGATAATGTTTCTGGTTATAAGGTAACTGGGGAGAAGTTGATGTAAACCTTTTTCTCGGTAAACAGGGTAAAATTTCTCTACCTCGCATCTGGCAGAGTATTCTGTGGGGTCTTGCTCTGGAGGGGGTATCTAGTGTGGGCCGACAGGGGGCGTAGGACCCGCAGTACTCCGCGATATTTGCCTCTTCCGTCTGCTCAGACGGACTGGACTCTACCACCGGTGGGTGTCTGGGACTGTCTGCTCTTCGTGGGCAGACAAGAGGACTTTGGACTTTCGCCCGCTCGCGTGGCCTCGACCCCAGGTGGGGGGGAGGGGGTGAAAGATAGCGTGGTTAAATATGATCCGAATCGGTGGGCACGTGGGTCATGGCGTCAACCTCGTCTGGTCTGGTTTGCCAGATGACGGGGAGATTCATATCCATCACGAATGTGTTGAAGTTTTTACAAGAATAATTTTACACTCTTTCTCTCTCTCTCTCTCTCTCCCTACGGAAAATGCGGGTACATATTATTCTATCTCTACCTTCCTCTTCCTTACTTAAAAAATATTAATTTTTTAGCATCGCGTATTACTACTCGTTTGAGTTATTCGTTTACATACTAATTACGCTAATGGTTTTAGGGATTAGGAAGTTATATTTAGAGGAATTTCGTGGAGGGAGAGTGGAAAACCATTTTTAAAAATCAACACATCCGACCACGATTCAAGCTTTGATCTACCCCAACTATCGTCAGTCTAGTCTGCAGCGAAGATAGCGCCTTAGACCACGCAGCCACCGAGGCGGATATATGTGATAGTTAAGTAATATAATGTTTCATGAATGAGCAAGATTGTATTTAGAGGAAGTGTGTCCGAATTTGCTTGGCGGGAGAGTGGAAACACCGTTTATGGAACAAACGCCCTCTGTACTTCCCACCATGATTCGAACCTCGATCCCCAACGTGATCGTCAGTCCATATTATTGCGAGGGTGACGCCCTTTGGACTATTCGACCACCGAAATAGCGAGGGGAAAACAACCAACTGAAGACATGGCTCAAGGAGCGCTGAACGAACCCCAATGTTGACTCAACCTAGCTCAAGGAGCGCTGAACGAACCCCAATGTTGACTCAACCTAGCTCAAGGAGCGCTGAACGAACCCAATGTTGACTCAACCTAGCTCAAGGAGCGCTGAACGAACCCCAATGTTGACTCAACCTAGCTCAAGGAGCGCTGAACGAATCCCATTGTTGACTCAACCTAGCTCAAGGAGCGCTGGACGAACCCCAATGTTGACTCAACCTAGCTCAAGGAGCGCTGGACGAACCCAATGTTGACTCAACCTAGCTCAAGGAGCGCTGAACGAACCCCAATGTTGACTCAACCTAGCTCAAGCAGCGCTGAACGAACCCCAGTGTTGAGAAAATCGATTTTTCTCTTTTTTGTCCTCAAGTAAACTACCATTAATTTTAGGGCTGGATTAATTTCAAAAACTCCGTGGTGGAAGATAATGAAAACCCCAGACACCAAGTTTTAGCCCAATCAGTAAAATAGTTTCGGATTTAGCTCGAGGTATAGACAGACGGACGTCATCGCAAAAACAACTTTTCCAGTTTCAGGGGATAATGAAACGTCGGCATTTATCAAAATATCGAGCTTGATATATATATATATATATTATATATATATTTGGTGATCACAATATTTTTCTCTTCAAGGTGTAGAGAGCAAGTAAGATCTAGTCCTTAGCCCACGTGATTAGCTAGTCTGTCCGAAGCGTTAACCCGGGTGCTAATGACTTACAGACATTTACAGCTTTGTTTAGATCCTCGCACACCGGTCTTCACTTGTCACGGGGAAATTAATTACGTGCTCCATATTTTTATAGTCTCAATAAATCATGGTCCTCCGTTTGGACGAGTCACTTATAGCCGGGGTTATGGCTTATTTACTGCCGGACGCGACCTGGGCTCCCTATTAACGATGCAGGGGTTCACTGCCAATTTATTGCGAACGCTCTTTAAAACCAGAGCACTTCGCTCCGTATCTACAGTTTTGAAAAAAACAAACAAAAAAACTATCGACTCAAATACCTTTTTTTTGTTTTGTTTTTGTCCCCTCAATACTCTCCGCAATTAATGGTTACACTGATGTGGAGGATAGTCTTTTATGGCGCTAGAATAGTTTGAGCAGAAACTTCTAAGCACTAGAAACTAAGTGGCTTTTTAACGTCACTGGGGGAAGCTGTCAGTAGGAGAACAAACAGGGAGGAGGAAAATAAAACTGTCAATACAATTTGTGTTGTGGTCCTCTCTATTAAATGACATTCTATTCACAAAGATCCATTCTACCCTCCTATAACAGTGTGTTGTGACCCTCCTATTAAATGACATCATTCTATTCACAAAGATCCATTCTACGCTCCTATAGCAGTGTGTTGTGACTATTAAATGACAATTCTATTCACAAAGATCAATTCTACGCTCCTATAACAGTGTGTTGTGATCCTCCTATTAAATGACATCATTCTATTCACAAAGACCCATTCTACGCTCCTATACTAGTGTGTTGTGACTATTAAATGACATCATTCTATTCACAAAGATCCATTCTACGCTCCTATAGCAGTGTGTTGTGACTATTAAATGACAATTCTATTCACAAAGATCCATTCTACGCTCCTATAACAGTGTGTTGTGATCCTCCTATTAAATGACATCATTCTATTCACAAAGACCCATTCTACGCTCCTATACTAGTGTGTTGTGACTATTAAATGACAATTCTATTCACAAAGATCCATTCTACGCTCCTATAACAGTGTGTTGTGATCCTATTAAATGACATCATTCTATTCACAAAGACCCATTCTACGCTCCTATACTAGTGTGTTGTGACTATTAAATGACATCATTCTATTCACAAAGATCCATTCTACGCTCCTATAGCAGTGTGTTGTGACTATTAAATGACAATTCTATTCACAAAGATCCATTCTACGCTCCTATAACAGTGTGTTGTGACCCTCCTATTAAATGACATCATTCTATTCACAAAGATCCATTCTACGCTCCTATACCAGTGTGTTGTGACTATTAAATGACATTCTATTCACAAAGATCCATTCTACGCTCCTATAACAGTGTGTTGTGACTATTAAATAACATCATTCTATTCACAAAGATCCATTATACGCTCCTATAACAGTTACCTTTCGTTTCCCGGACATTTAGCTCTCAATGATCAACAAAATATGTGAATTGTTGTACTTTTCACAGGAAAAATATAAACTTTAAGCTATGTTTACAAGTATTTATTATCTTTAGGTTCATAATACGTAATTTTTATTTGTTCCATTAAAAATCAAACTGGTGAACTGTGAAAGGTTTTGCCGATATTTAACCTAAGTGTAACATATTGGCAATATCTTAGCTACCTAGGCTTAATTGCCTAGCTGTGACGTCACGGCAAATCAAGATATGATTTACCATGTGAATGCATTTAAGTTTTATTCAATTAGTTTTAGAAATAAGACATTTAAGTAAAAATTATTCATTTCTAAATAACTTTCTAAAAAAAATAGTCTTAATTTGTTGGCTATTGAATTAGTTTTTTTTTTGTAAACGTATTTTTTATAACTCTTCTTCAACTCGGGTTCTTCTGTTTATTCACGGAATTGGTCAGTAGGAATCCTCCTGCCAGGAGGTAAATTAAAAGTGTCTGGATGCAATTGTCTATCTAGAGTAGGAGACAAAGACAAAGCTAGTTTTGAAATGCAAGTCAATTCAGTACTGGCTCAAACAGTATAGTGAATAAACTCGTCATAGGAAGAGGGGAAGTGCTATCGACACATAGGCAAGACACCTTGCAGGTTAAACTGCTCACCCCCCTCCCCTCTCTTTTTAGTACATTGACGGATAAGTGTGATGTAGCAGAGCTTCTAAGTGTGTCAAGTTATGATGCAACCCATTTAGCAAAATAGCTACGAAGTCAGCAAATAGGCAACGTGCTTAAGTTGCTATACTGAAGAAACTGAATGCTTACTATTGAGAAACAGCGTTGTCATTCTCTTATTTTGGTCATTGATCCTCTCTTAAATATAAGACAAATTTTACAACGCTGGTTTATCGATGTTGCCAGTAGTTCCTTCGTTCTCTAAAACTCACCAATCTCCGATATAACTGAGAGGGAGGAGATTTGCCAACAGTTAACCGATAAAAGGCGAAGATAAAACTTTTCCGTTCATTTTCCCCGGAGGTGATGCTGGATCGCATCTTGTTGACCGCTGTTCACTTGATGCTAAGACGGTAACGCTGCGCGAATAAAAGAACTGCTTCCCAGTGATCTGCAGGAGGCCATCGTCGCCCACGATCCACCGCCTCCTGTCGTCCTGTGTGTGTGTACCATATGGTTGACTCATGTGGGCTCTTTAACATATTCACAGCCGAGACAAGTGTTCGTCATTGGAAACGTCATCCAACAAACAAGTTGACTTGTAGGACAACTCTCGGTTTAAACCGGTTCTAGGTTGAGTTTACTTGGATATTTAAATTTCCCTTCCAAGGCTCGCAATTTAAAAAAAATATAACAAAACAAATAGGCCTCCAGTTGTATTTTGGTCACTACTTTTCAGCGTGAGGAGCTATTTTAATAACTTGATCCAAGACTTAGGGAGGAAGAGGTATGGGTAGTAGGAATTGCATCTTTATTGACGTGAAGATAAAATAGGAAAATCGCATTGATAAACCAAGCACCAATGCACCCAATATTTGAACCTCTCTATTCCCCCACATGTCTCTCAGTATTCAGACTAACGCCTCAACTGCATAACCACCTGTGCGTGTGTGTGTTTTTAGTGTTCAGATACTTGAATCCCAAAGAATGTATTGAAGTATTAACATATTATCTGGTCCACAGCAAACAAGATAAGTGTTTTTTCTATTTTTATACCAAATATTTTTACATTTGAAACACAAGAGTTTAATTTTCTTCACACGGTGATATCAACAGTGGTTGATTGTCTGTTGAGGGTGTCCTGTCATTTATTTAATAACAATGCCGTTATGCTCAGGACAGATATTCAACAAATGTTGATATCACCATGGGAAGAAAATTAAATTATGTTTTAAATGGAACAATATTTGATTTATTTTGCCAAAAAAAACTAAATTGTATTTTTATTAAAACTGCATATACACCTTTACTCGCGTCCCCGTTTGGCTAATTTGTCCTTATTTGATTCTGGATTCTCGAAAAATGTTTTTTTTTTTGCTCTTCCTGACCCAAGCTCGGTTTTTAGGTCAAGTTTATCATCTCCTAAACTCAAGTGTTTGTCAATAATATGTTTGGAACATTTCTTTTGTGACAACTAAAGTATAAACTGTGTTTGTAAGGGTTTGAGTCTCGACTTGTCCGAGTGATCAAGAATATTACTTAGAGGACTTGTAAGGACCCTTGTCACATTACCAGGTAGTTTGGGTTCGTCCTTGTGCCCTATTCGGTCCAATTCTTGGAACAAGGGTCGGGGGCTTGCCAAGTGTTTCTGACCTGTGTTGGTTCAAGGGGTGGTTTGTAAGGTGATGGGGTGCTGAGGGGGGATGCGGTATGTACATTGTACAGTACTCGTACTATCGTATGGGTAACGCATTAGTTGACAAAAACGTTATTCTCATCTTTGGGTATTCTGACTAAATGTCAAGCTCACTTTGACTTTTATTTCTTAACCTTTGTGGCAGAAAAAATCTGCATTTTGTGCAATTTTTATTGCTAAATCTTCTTTGGCCGAAACAAATCGAATTACTCCGATTGAATCATAGATTTTAATTTTAATTTTCTTCACGTGGTGATATCAACAGCTGTTGTTGTATTATCTGTCATGAACATAGAAGCATGATGAGAAGATTTATAAATGAACAGAAAAAGTTGTCCATGAATTCTAGGACATCCTTGACAGATATTCAACGATAATTGTTTGTATCACTTTGTGTAGAAAATTCAACTTGTTTCTCTACTGGAGTAGAATTTTATTTATTTTGGGACAAAAAAGGTTTTGCTATAAAACTGGAATAACACTTGACTTTTTAACACGTTCCTAATATCACCACCTTAAATTAACCCACTCAAAGAGTAATTACACATTCCTGGGAGACTGCAACTAGGCTGGAGAGGGTAGCTATTACTTTTCAAGCAGGTATTTGTAAAATATAAATTTTTTAACTAGCAGAATGCAAGAGTTTACTGGTTAAAGGTTTCTCATCATATATTTATATTTTTGTTTCCATTTTTATTTATTTAGCACCGCGTCTTACTACCCGTTCGGGTTATACGCTTTAAATACTAATTATGCTAATGGACTAGGAATTGGGAAGGTTGAATTAGAGGAAGTGAACCCGCATTCGCGTGGAGGGAGAGTGGAAAACCATTTAGGAAAAACCACCCCCAGTTCACCCGACCAAGATTCGAACCTCGATCTCCCCGTCCACGGCTTTCCATTTTTAAAATGTGTGCTTTAGTTACTCGTGTGCATTCATTTTTAGGTAATCTTAAGCCCAGGCCCTGTCTGTCACCCTCATTATAAACATCCCCACAGAACTAATCACTTATAAACACTGTCAAATAACACGGATATAATAAACCTGACCATAAGGTGTAAACTAATATGTACCATTTAATTGATAAGCTATCATAAGTGATTTTAGAATTACTGTCACTGGAAATGACAAGAAAACAAAAGTAACTTTAATTTTAGGTAAGCCCGAGTTGTAACTAATCAAAATCGTTAGAGCTAAATTTGAATTTTTTAAATATTTTCACCCTTGAGTAAACTACTCTCTAACTTAATGGTTGTATGGATAATTCTTAAAACACTTCCGAGGAACCGTGTGAAGATCATAATTAACAAGTTTTAGGCTGATCGGTATTATGGTTTCGTCTTTAGGCCAAGATGCGCACAAGCGGCATTGCATTATTATTATTATTATTATTATTATTATATTATTATTATTATTATTATTATTATTTAGCACAGTGTGCTCCGTTCGGGTTATACTCTTAAGTACTAATTACGCTAATGGATTAGGAATTGGGAAGGTTGAATTTAGAGGAAGTGAACCCGCATTTGCGTGGAGGGAGTGGAAAACTATTTAGGACCCCCCTCCCCAGTTCACCCGACCGAGATTCGAACCTCGATCTCCCCGTCCTCAGCAGTCGAGCTCAACACGACTAGCGCGTTAGCCAACTACGCCACCGAGGAGGGTTATCGTGATTGCAAAAACTCATTATTTATAGTCCGAGGGGTCATGAATCTCGACCATCAAAATCTCAAAGTAAAAATACAATATTATTGGTGTATATAAGCAGTGATGGCTGCAGACCACATTACTTGACTTATAACTACATTAAAATAGATCCCCGGTGTCAAATAAGGCCCTTTAGATGAACATGGGACTATATCAGCCCAACAGATCGATCTGCCCCGTCTGCTCCAGGGGAAGTCACCCTCGTCATGGGGAAATGAACAGCCGTCAGAAAGGACGCACATCTGACGCCGTAAAGACGATTATGTGCGTCCCCAAGACCTTGGTCGGCTTCTGGACTGACTATAACCCGGTTATTACGAGAGCTTTCGCACGGTTAACTGCGATATAACTCTCCGAAAGCGCTCCCCTGGAGTTTAGCGTGCACTTTCCTAACCGACTGACTATATCAACACAAGACTTACAAACTACCTCATCTAGAACAGACACAACAGCCATCACTGTGAAAGGGTAAACCCACAGTTCACCAATAATGTTTTCGACCATACCGGGAATCGAATCCGGGACCCTTAGCTTAGTATACGGACACGCTACCAACTGAGCCAAATTATTGGGCCATATTTTATACAAAATTTTGTTTCGAAAAACGAAGAGCTAAATATAATTTATTGAAGAAAATCACAAAAAATTGCCTTTTATTAATCACAATCGAACCCCGAACTTTCCCTTTACTGGTCAAATATTCGATACGAGTCTGAACTGCCGATGACGGGGAGATTGGGGGTTCAGATCCTGCTAAGGTCTATGGTAGAGTGGTTTTCCACTCTCCTTCTACGCAAGTGCCCGTACACTTCCTCTAAATTCAACCTGACTCATCTCTTTATCACATTAGTGTAATTAATGCGTATGCGTACTACTCGAATGGGTAGTAAGACATGCTACTAAATAATAGTAATAATAATTCGCTTCACTGGCCGAACGGTCTAAGGTGTCACTTTAGTGTTAGACTGATGACGGGGAGATTGGGGTTCGAATCCCGGTAGGGTCTAGAGAGAGTGGTTTTTCATAAATAGTTTTCCACTACCCTCCCATACAAATGCGAGTAAATTACTTCTAAAATATTTCCCTCCTCATCCCTACTCCATTAGAGTAATTATCATACATGCGTATAACCTGGACAGGTAGTAAGACGTGTGTGAATAATAATAATAATACTTGTCAGGCGCACTATCCACGGAAGTTTCTTTGTATACCCATGAACTAGACAAGGTCACACGTTTACATTTTTTTATGGCACATTTTGATTTAAATTTTAAAATTAAGATAATCAGCGACCACGCGTCATGCATGATGTATCAGCCTCTTGCTGTGACCTTGGCATTCTCTCTCCCCCTCTCCCCCTCTTTCTATCTCTCTCTCTTTCCAGGAAACTTTTACAGGATACATTAATATTGTTTTCGCGTTCTACTTTGATAACATTTTATTTTAATACTAGTGTTATTTTATAGCAGGACCTCCACTGTGGTCCAATGGTCAGAGCGCCTGTCTACAGATCCATTGGTCCCAGGTTCGATCCCCGGCGCTAAAAGAGTTCTCTGTGAACCAGTGGATCTTGAACAGGGTCATCTTAGCCTCGTGAAGATAAATGAAGCTATACTTGAATAACTATTAGCGGCTCCGGTCTAGAAAACGGGAGTGTCCGTCGTTCTGACCACGTGACATCCTCTATTCAGCAAAAGTTGGTAATATCTTCGTCAACAGACGTCGTCTGATCTGTCGGCGTAGCTAGCTTGTGTGTTGACGCGGTGTTATTTTTATAGCAGAGTGGCCACAGTCAGGGAAAATATGTAAAACTTGGAAAAGTCGATGAAACTGCCAGGAAAATTAGGGAAATGTCTGGAAATGTGGCTGTCGGTCAGGGGAAAATGGTATAGTTTGCTTTACAAGAAACAAAAAAAAAAAAAACAGACTTAGTTGCATCCTATTCAAAAATAGTTTTTTATTAAATTCCTTTTTTTCTAAGATTTGAAAGTGCATTTCAAATATTAGATATCTATAACAAGTTGAGTATTTGGATTATTTTCGTTTTAACATTTTTATAAATCTCTATATGGGTTGAATGAAGTAAGGGAAATTAGGATTTTTGGTTCAGAGAAGAGTAAGGGAATTTATTTTAGAGATGTTGTGGCAACCCTGTATAGGTACTGATGATATAAATCAGAAGTGAAACTGCATATCCGCATAGCTAAGTGAAAGTAGCTATATAGTAACTGTTTCTAGCTGTCAAATAAGGTTCTTCCCAAGAAAACTTGACTGTATTTCCCTAGTAAAGACTTACAGACTAAAAGTGCAGTCGGAATTCCCTTAATACCTCAACCACACTGTCTTCGTTTCCAACAAAGTTGTCGCGTCTACTGATCTCGATTCCGGACAAAGGTCCTCAAGAGGAAATATTACCTTCTCTCCCTCTACACCCGGCTGGGACTCGAACCCCAGGTCTTCCTCTCATTGGCAAAGCAGACAAGACAAGACTGATCCCTTTAACCCCCCGTGCGAGGGATAACGCTGTGAATCAGAACAAATGTCCTGTAACAGTTCACTTGGTTGAATCCCAGGGGAAGGGGCTGTATTCGAGAAGGATCTGATTATAATATCTGGTCTACAGCAGGCCAGACGTTAGTGATACGTTCAACCACCAAGCGCTGTAGTCTATACGTGAGTATGAGAAGAGAACTGTAATCTCTGTTATTACTTTATTGTAACTCATTTGATAATGTTTTTGGTGTTGACGACCTCGGGAGAAATTTAACTGAGGGGAACTTTTAAAAATTGGTTATCTTTATAGTATCCGTTCCATTTAAAAAGCTGATAACCAACACATTGCATGCAATTCCCTCACAAATTGCAGCCGAGTATAGTTATTCATTGGCGCCAAGAAAAGTTCTACCTTGCATATTAATAACGAAGGTCTCTATGTAAATCGGTTTGATCATTTTGATGCCCTTGAAGTAATCGCTGGATTATACAGAAAACATGGATGTTAAATGTCGGGCACTACCTGCCTTCTAAACGTGACAAAACACGATCGCCCAGCGTAAGAAATGTAAAGGTAACAACGGAGTGAGCCCGACAAACGGGAGGGAATCACGGAATGGGCTCAGGTCTGAGTTAACACGTGTCGTCTGGAGATGTTTGTGATTGTTTCGTTGTTATCACGTGTCGTCTGGAGATGTTTGTGATTGTTTCATTGTTATCACGTGCGTGGGTTGTTTACCGGCTTAGAACAAGGACACGCAGACTTAAATGTCGAGCTCTTTTCAAGTTTTATTTAAAGTTTTCAGCCATGAGTGTAAATAAAATAACAATATGTTGATAATATGAAGGGAAAAAAATCTGTATGTCCTTACGATTGAGAGGAAATGTGTCCGCATTTGAGAGGAGGTAGAGTGGGGAACTACCATTACTACTCCCTATCGGGGGATTCGATCCCTTTTCTTCTTCCTGGCCCAACATCCCCGTCCCTGACCAACCAGACTAGATTAGCCTAACATTTAGTCCGCGTGACCACCGATGCGGGCGACACGAGCATTGCAGACAACATGTGCGATAGTTAAGGCAACCGCCTCGGTTAGCGAGGAAAAGTATTAATCGCTGTTAGGCCGTGCGTCTTAAAAATACATTGATCTGTGTCGTTTTATGTAACTACTTCTCTTTTATGTTTTAGATTATACTCTATTTTGACCCTTCACCCACAACCACCCTTTGCCATGTCAATAAGAAAGAGGGGAAAGAAAACTACGGAACTTTTTATCTCAAGGTAAAGAGGAAAGCTCGCTGCTTGTTCTCAAATATCTTAACAATTACTGTATTTGTTAGAGGGAGGCTAAATATAGAGCTCTTTTTTTCATCAAGTATAGTCTCATAACTCAGCAAATATGATTGAAAAGTCTTTGAAATGAGCCAAAGTCACATTTTCACGCATTTAATTTCTATTCACAAGACTCAAAATATAAGGTTGTTAAAGAAAAGAAGACCTGTTGGAATCTTTCGACTTTATTTTGGTGCGAACCATATTTTGAAATAACTTATCGTAGAATTAAATATTGCGTTAGAACTGAACGCCTGCGCGGCGATTTCTAACTTACCGAGACGGCACCCTTAAAACACTTTACAATCACTTGTTGACGGTCTATACGAGAGCGCATATTATTCTCAAGAACACCACGTTAAAAACTGGACTAGACTTATTTGGAAAGTCCTTCCCACTAAACCCCGTGCGTGGCCTTTTGCTAACATCATTAGAGATACAGTTGTGTTTTTCTATCAACAACTTTACATAATATAAATTAGCATTTTTATATTTAAAAAAACACAACACTTTAATACGCTTAACGCCATTGGCAGTTTGCCCATCTGCGTCTTTTGAACTTTGGAATCACGTCAAGGGTTTAGTTAGATTTATTTTGGCTGTGTAAACAACAACAGAAATAGGGCCTGCATTAGTATATTTATGTACCCTTAAATCGAACAAGAGGAAAAAATATTTAAGAAAAAATAACGAATTTAACTTTTTTAAGATACGCGAAGAAGGTGTAGCCTCTAATAGAACTTTTATGTACCACTGGTTTCTTTTACATTTATTTTTATACAGGGTGGCCACAGTATAGGAAAGTGTGAAGAACCTAAATATGAAACATTATTATTATTAATTATTATTATTATTATTATTATTATTATTATTAGCACCGTGTCTTACTACCCGTTCGTATTATACGCACTTACACCAATCTGTAATAGTAGGGTGATTGTGAGATGAAATGGAAGACCTACAGTTTAACGTGGGATCCGAACCACGGTGGAGGCCTGGTATTCCCCATATTCACAAGTTGTGATTAATACAAGTCTTGTCAGAAGTGAAGGAAGGGTTTGGTAATCAGATAAATCTGTGCCGGGACCGAGGATTGAACCCCGGAACCCTATGAAACAATATTAAAAAATAACACACTTTACTCTAACATGGTTTTTAATTAAATGTATATCCACTCACTTTTGAGTGAAGTATTATTTAAATAATCTTCTTAACAAATACATTAGATTTTTTTTTTTTTTGAGACGGGAAAAATACGAGTTTTTTTATCTCCAAGATGTGTAAAACCCCCCCCCCCCCCCCCCCCCCCCCAAATTATATTTAGGCCTAAGCTTTTTATATATATACTAGAACGTCCGCCACTCGTCTAAAGCAGTGATTTTAAACATTTTTCAACTCGCAGCACACTGCACAGTGAACAAGGCACACCATCACCTTTTTTAAGGAAAGATTTTACCACTAAGAAAACTAAAATTAAAATTGTGTTTAGAATTTCAAAAGCTAGAATTATTATAATAATTGTTTTATTTAAAAAAATATTGATCCCGGATATTAAAAAGATTTATTTTTATTCTTCAAACTTTTTCTTCGATTCTTTTTAATCTTTTCCTGAACTTCCGCAGCACACCTGCTGACCCTTAGTGTCACACCTGCTGACCATTAATGTCACACCTGCTGACCCTTAGTGTCACACCTGCTGACCATTAGTGTCCACACCTTCTGACCCTTAGTGTCACACCTATCGACCCTTAGTGTCACACCTGCTGACCCTTAGTGTCACACCTATCGACCCTTAGTGTCACACCTGCCGACGACCCTTAGTGTCACACCTGCCGACGACCCTTAGTGTCACACCTGCCGACGACCCTTAGTGTCACACCTGCCGACGACCCTTAGTGTCACACCTGCCGACGACACTTAGTGTCACACCTGTCGACGACACTTAGTGTCACACCTGTCGACCCTTAGTGTCACACCTGCCGACCCTTAGTGTCACACCTGCTGACCATTAGTGTCACACCTATCGACCCTTAGTGTCACACCTGCTGACCCTTAGTGTCACACCTATCGACCCTTAGTGTCACACCTGCCGACCCTTAGTGTCACACCTGCCGACGACACTTAGTGTCACACCTGTCGACCCTTAGTGTCACACCTGCTGACCCTTAGTGTCACACCTATCGACCCTTAGTGTCACACCTGCTGACCCTTAGTGTCACACCTATCGACCCTTAGTGTCACACATGCTGACCCTTAGTGTCACACCGGTTGACAAACGCTTCTAAGGGCCAAGGATGTGTGAAATAGTATTGAGCTTAGAGGGTAAAACACTTCCAGTACATCCAAATGGGGGTCGAACATAGACCACCTCCGTCACTTGCAAGCTTACTTCCTTAGACCGTGTGACCCGCAGTGTTGTATCGTTCGTGTTTGTGCTGTTTTAAAGGCATGCTAGTGAATGACGTAGTTTATTTATTTGTTTTTTGCTGTTGCGTAGCGTCGAGCAAGGTCGCAAGCACCAAACATTCAATCCCGCGCACTGTGTGACAGAGAGAGAAAACAAGACATAGCCGAGAGTTTGAGAACTCTTCCAACAGCTTCTTGTGGTCCACTCATGGAGGATAACATACTAGAGACGAATCTAGGAGGATGCACACTGAACCACGCCGGGGGTCAAACCCGGTGGTTTCATGGTCTCTGGCGTCACTCGTCTGGGAGATCGGGTTTACTGAAGCTGGTATTCGCTAAATGGTAAACCACGCTCCACGCAAATGCGGGTATATTTCATCAATTACTTTCTCTTCCTACTCCCTAAATAATAGATAAAATGCAGGTAGCCTGACGGTTAAGAGATGTCAGGAAAAATAAAACTTTATTAATTTTTTTCCGAAAAAAAAATCGGAAAATTTTAACTAATTTTTTTCAAGAAATTTAATTGTTTTTTCAAGGACGTAAACACCAGAAACATTATCAAATGAGTTACAATAAAACAATAAAAGAGATATCAGTTCTCTTCTCACACTCACGTATAGACTAGAGCGCTTGGTGGTTGAACGTGTCACTAACGTCGGGTCTGCTGTAGACCAGATATGTTAGTATTTCACTATTGTAATCAGTTCCTTCATGAATACGTGTCTTGGGATTCTATCGTCTGAAATATTTACAGACAAATTTTCGTTTTTTAATTGTCATTATCTGTTTGGATTTTATTTTCAGTTGATCTCCTGTTTCCTAATTACCTCCCCTCCTTCATCACAGCCCCGTAACCAACTTAGTATGTCGCAAGACGCCACTGCGAGAAATGTTCATCTATCTAGTGATAAGACGTGGAGCATGGAATGGTCTCCTACACCTAATTTCATAGCTGAGGGAACTGCAAGGTCTTATGGAGAAAAGATTTATCCTCGCTCTCTCTCTGTTACCTATTGCCAAACCTTTTAGCTTTCGGTTGATGGGAAGGGAGGGGGAAGGTATACTTGGAAATACCTCATTGTAAACAAAGCGGCATGGGGAGGTTGGGGTGGGGGGTTTTCAATTGACAGGCAAAAACATTTCCTATCGGTGTACAGCCTTTTCTAGAAACATCAACTATTTCCACAATCGTATTTTTTTTCAAGATTGAAGTTTATTAACTTTTTCTATTCCCCACGTAATTATGCTTAAAACTATTTTATGTATAAAGCTTTTTTTTCTCATAATTAATATACAAACAATATGCATTGCCGCTTGATTTACTGAACAAGTTCCGTCTTAACGAAAATAGGTGTAGACTCTTTTAACGCCATTGTCCTTTCTCTACTACTTAATATTTTCTTCTTGGAATGTAATTGTTTATAACAAGCCGGAGATTCCATAATTTGTATTATATTTTAACTATTAACAATACACTATTATTCAAATAAATATATTAATATGCACATAAAACTATAATTCCACAACCTTACGGCAAAAAAATAACACAAAAAAACGCACAACCAACTCATACACACAACATCTTAACATGACCAATGACAAATATTTTTTTACACAGAGTTCTAACAAAATATGAGTGTTTATTTAGTTAATGTTATTGAGCTGGCTATTAGGAACACGAGACTCAGACTACTGTAACTGTATGACTGTACTGGAGGAAGAAACACCATTTACTGGCAACACCGACAGCCCAGCATTGCCAAATTTGATATACATTCGAAGGAAGAATGATCACGGAAAACAAAGAATGACAACGCTGTTGCCATAGTAAGCTGCGTTCCTCAGCAATGAGACCTGGTGTATATATATCCTCCAAGAGGTCCAGTGTAAAGAGCGAGCAATGAGATCTGGTGTATATATATCCTCCAAGAGGTCCAGTGTAAGAGCGAGCAATGAGATCTGGTGTATAATATATCCTCCAAGAGGTCCAGTGTAAAGAGCGAGCAATGATATCTGGTGTATAATATATCCTCCAAGAGGTCCAGTGTAAAGAGCGAGCAATGAGATCTGGTGTATAATATATCCTCCAAGAGGTCCAGTGTAAAGAGCGAGCAATGAGATCTGGTGTATAATATATCCTCCAAGAGGTCCAGTGTAAAGAGCGAGCAATGAGATCTGGTGTATAATATATCCTCCAAGAGGTCCAGTGTAAAGAGCGAGCAATGATATCTGGTGTATAATATATCCTCCAAGAGGTCCAGTGTAAAGAGCGAGCAATGAGATCTGGTGTATAATATATCCTCCAAGAGGTCCAGTGTAAAGAGCGAGCAATGAGATCTGGTGTATAATATATCCTCCAAGAGGTCCAGTGTAAAGAGCGAGCATGAGATCTGGGTTATATATTCTCCAGAGGTCCAGTGTAAGAGCGAGCAATGAGTTTGGTGTATAATATTCCTCCAAGAGTCCAGTGTAAGGCGAGCAATGAGACTTGGTGTATATATATCCTCCAAGAGGTCCAGTGTAAAGAGGAGCAATGGATCTGGTGTATATTATCCTCCAAGAGTCCAGTGTAAAGAGCGAGCAATGAGATCTGGGTATAATATATCCTCCAGAGGTCCAGTGTAAAGAGCGAGCATGAGATTGTGATATATATCCTCCAAGAGGTCCAGTGTAAAGAGCGAGCAATGAATTCTGGTGTATATATCCTCCAAGAGGTCAGTGTAAGAGCGAGCAATGAGATCTGGTGTATAATATCCTCCAGAGGTCCAGTGTAAAGAGCGAGCAATGAGATCTGGTGTATAATATATCCTCCAAGAGGTCCAGTGTAAAGAGCGAGCAATGAGATCTGGTGTATAATATATCCTCCAAGAGGTCCAGTGTAAAGAGCGAGCAATGAGATCTGGTGTATAATATATCCTCCAAGAGGTCCCGTTTAAAGAGCGAGCAATGAGATCTGGTGTATAATATATCCTCCAAGAGGTCCCGTGTAAAGAGCGAGTCTTGAGGGAGTTGTGGTATTTCCGGCGAATGACTGGACCGACATTTTTCATCTCCTCTTCTCTCCTCTCCGGTAAGTCCCATCAAGCGCCTGACAAGCACTTTGTGCCACTCTCAGAAACAGGTGGGAGGGAGGGGGGGGGGTCAGCCCGCTGATTCCATACAATACATATAAAACAACTCTTGATTGCAAGGCCACTTCCTCCCTCCCGCTACCTCCTCTTTACAGAACACCATGTTGTCAACCCTCGAGTGGCCGTCGTCTGTTGTGCGGGGATAGTGCCACCTTCTGTGGATATAGGGCGTCATGTGGCCAGCACAACGAACCCTCTGGCAGTTAGTCTCAGTTTTCTAGACAGGAGCTCCTCATTTGTCCTCACGAGACCGAGTTGACCTCATTCCAGACCCACTGCTTCACAGAAGATCTAGAAGCGCTGGAGATCGAACCCGAGTCCTTCCTATCTAAAGGTTGGAATTCTAACCACTAGGCCACAGATGCGGTCCCCTCTTTTACAGTAGTTTTTTTTTTAAATCATTGAATTCGACACAAGTCCGACACCTCAGCCCAGCCAGTAGCTTGTCTGTCTTCTGAGTTAAGGGTCCCAGGTTCGATTCCTGGCATGACAATACTATCGGTCACATTTTTGTTTCCGCTTCAACAGTGATAAATTAATGGCCTAGGGGCTGGGTGACGTGTCTTTTCTAGATTTAAGTGGGTCTATTTTATAAGTCGGGTGCTGATATACTCAGTTGGCTTAGAAAGTGCACGTTAAATACCTAAAATAAAATAACCATTCAATACAAAGGACGGTAACGTATTTGGCCATTAATTAGGTTTGAGGAGAGTTTAGAGGAAGTGCACTTATATTAGTGTGGAGTGAGAGTGGAAAAACCATTCAGTAAAACCACCCTCATTACACCTGATCGGGATTCGAACCTTATTCTCCTCGTCATTGGCAATACAGTTTATTGCAAGAGTAACGCTTTACACCCCGCGACCACCGATGCGGGCTTATAAAATCTTTTAATTTCTAGTGAAATGAAACCTCCCCGTCACTTTGCTGTGTTGATATTATTTTATATTTACCGAGAAATGAACAGCTTGTTTGTGTTGACTTGAAATATACATTCGTTTTAAATGTTTACCAAACTTTATTAACACTTTTATGGAATTGATGTTATAACCTTGATTTAAATCATATTCTTGGTAAAAAATAAACCTTTTTCAATAACTAATATAATGTTTTTGTAGTCGTTCTCAAATAGGCTACAGCATTTTTTTTAAATAAATTTTTTATTTAATTTTATTGCAACTGCTTTTTGTTTGTATAAATATTTAGTTATATAGACCAAGAAAGAAAGTTACTATTGTTTTACTCGTTTTCCATGAAGCTGAACTGCTTTTTAAGAAGGAACTTAATACATACTAAATTATGATATCCTACCCTCTTCTCCTTAATCCTCGTTTATTTTCCAAACACAACAGGTTGGCTTGTTTGAGAGTTTCTGCGCATGCGCTATAGAGTCTGGTCGATATATTCAGATTAGTTCAACATCGTGGATTACAGAGTTTTTTGGTCATGGAGTGGAACGAAGCGAACACCCCTAATTGATATTATTGAAATTAGAAAAAATGACACCTAGACACGGGAATCAAACTTGGAACATTTGGCTAGTAGCCAATGCTGGATAGCTCACAGGCTAGAACATTGGCCAACGGTCCTGGGTTTGATTCGCGTGTCCAGGTATAAATTTTAGATTTATAATAATATGATATTTATACTTCATTCACGGTAGGAATTACTCTCTGAAAGGCCTTTCAGAAAACAATTCGACGCTGAACAAACTATAGATGCGGCTTAAGGCGCAATTAACAAATATAATAGCTTGACTCTTTGTTCTATCAAACGTATTCTGTTGTTTGGAACATTACCTCGGCTGATCACAAGAATTCAAATGATCAAGAAGATGCACTTACTCAATAGCTAATGTTTTTGAACCCAACACAATTTTTTAAAGTTGTTTTTTCGCCGCAAGAGTGTACTTCCTTCACAATAAATGGCAAGTAATACGTCTCTTTCCGCGGCCAGAAATGTGTAGACTGATCAAACACTAGAGAAGGGTCTTACAAGTAGGCATAAATAAACCTGCTGCTCACTTTCCCCATATGTTGGTTGCAACTTGTTACTTAAAAAACAAGGCTTAAGGGTCATTCAATGACCTTGACTTGGCGTCCTTGGAAGAACAACAAGCACTCAACAATATGTCAGTTCCCAGCAGTTAAACAATTTTGTAACCACTTTATTTATGCACCAATTATCTCTGATAGCTAAGAAAAGTTACAAGGATTACTTTAAAGTATGCATACATTAAGCCATGTGATCTGCGGATATCACTTATTGATAGATGGTTGTAATACTACTATATAATAATATTATCAATTCCGACTGTAAAAATGATGTTTGTATTTTTTTTAAAGGGTCCAGGGTTAATCCTCGGTACCGGCAACAGATTTATCTGATTGCCAAACCCTTCCTTCACCTCTGACAAGACGTGTATTAATCACAACTTGTGAATGTGAGGAATGCCAGGCCTCCACCGTGGTTCGGATTCCAGTTAAACTGTAGGTCCTCCATTTCATCTCACAATCACCCTACCATTACACATTAGTGTAAGTGCGTATAACCCGAACGGATAGTAAGACGCGGTGCTAATAATAATAATAATAATAATAATAATAATAATAATAATAATAATAATAATATTAAAATGTTTTTAAAGGGGGCTTAAAATATCCATTCGTAAGAAAATCAAGGTGTAAGTGTTCGTATGATTGCCTGACATATGTGACGTATGTGGGAAGACCAGACCATCTCCCATGTGAACCTGTAACGGAGAAGTATCATATTAGTTTTCTATTGAGTCGGGTGTTGTTGTTTTCACAAGGCTGAACGGCTAGAATATGTTCAAGCCACAAAAAAACAAACGTTCACTGCCCAGTGCGCAGACCGTCTCGCACTTCCGTGTCTCCATGCAGGGAAAAACTGTTTACAAGAAATAAAAAGGGAAAAGAATCCTAAAACAATTATGGTAAGCAATAATTTGAAAAAAAAAAATTAGAAACAAAACGAGAAAATTGATTATATTTTCTCTACGCACTGTAATGATACTGTTTTGAACCTCTCTCATATATTTAAAAAGCCATGGATGAAGGGTATTTTTCTTCAATAAACTGTATGTAAAATATCCTTTTAATACTTCATCCATGGAGACTCACGCGCTTTTAGAACTAATGTCAAAGAATTGCACCATTAAAACTTATTTTATTTCTTTCGAAGATAAACTTCGTAGTATTTAGCAAAAATCTTGTGACTCACTGCTCCCTCTACCCAATAGGAAGCCAGCCTTCACAACACGTGTCTCCAGGAGTCTTTTCTATTAGTTGGTTTTAACACTGGTGACAAGGGATCCAAGAAGCAAGGGGTAGGTTATATATAAGCCACCTGTGCATATGAATATATAGCAGTAACACAAATCTAGAGAGAATATAACATTACGAAGTACACGGAACATATAATATTGTAGAAAAACAATCCGTAAATCATACCATTTAATATCATATCGACGGTGTAAGCAGTTAAATAATAACGTGTGCAACATCAAAAGTCTTTCTAATTTCATAATTATACGTATCAATATATGCTCAGATCACATAATCGTATGATAAGTGCACAGTAACGCAAACACGCGTCGCCATCTCAATAAAACCCCGATATCATTATAATTAGTGCTCAAACAACAGGGCACTATCTCATTATAAATCCGTATCATCTTAATTGGTGCCGTATCGCGGGTCAAATATCAATATATAAAACCATATCATCATAATCAGCGCCCATCGCGTGGCATATATGTATTAATAATAATAATATTTAGCATCGCGTCTTACTACCCGTTCGGGTTATACGCTCTAAGTACTAATTACGCTAATGGATTAGGAATTCGGAAGGTTGAATCAAAGGAAGTGAACCCGCATTTGCGTGGAGGGAGAGTGGAAAACCATTTAGGAAAAACCACCCCAGTTCACCCGACCGAGATTCGAACCTCGATCTCCCCGTCCTCAGCAGTCGAGCTCAACACGACAAGCGCGTTAGCCAACTACGCCACCGAGGCGGGTAAAAAAAAAACTAAACATATCTTTGCGGCCAACGTTGATAACATTTTACTATATTATTTGTGTTTTTCTATAGGTATTGATCATATCTAACTAAAAGGACAGCTGAAGATAACATGACTTGATGTATGAATATATTAAAATTGTTTTAGTAACTTTAGTAACAAGCTTATACTGTTTTTCCTACAAAAATCTTACTATACCAAGTCTTATCCCAATCAATCACATGGTTTCAACTTCATACAGACAGACAGACAGACATACGGCATCGAGAAAACCACTTGTTCGGGCCATGAAACGTTCACATCCATCAGGATATAGAACTCCCTTTTTTCTTTTCTTTTTTACTTTCTCCGAGGATTTCCGTTAAAGTACAAATTTGGAATTGAAGTCGAAGTATATTTTATTTTTTTCAAAATGAAGTCTACAGTTTTTGAAGTCCTGCACATTATCTAATGTACAGCCAAAACTCCACTAAATGTCTTACTACCCGTCCTCCACACCGTTGTCACAAAGCTCGTTCATCTACCGAGACAAACAAAAGCGGATCGGGGCTGCGCATTCGTGAATCGACGACCGCGGAGTATCGTCCTGGGCATATACTATTAAATGTTTAATTTCCCACGAGAGGAGGAACGTATTTCAAGGAAGATTTGTAACCCCCCATCTCCCCCTCTCTCTTTTTATGTGTGGGATGAGAGGGTGATGGTTTTAGGGGCGGGTGGGGGGGTTACAATTATTTAAATTAAATTCACCACGGTGATATCCCGTGGGTTTTACTTTAAACTTGCTTTGTTCATGAGCTAAACGTGACTCTAATGATAAGATTGTATGTGTTTGTGTATTAAATACACATCTGTCTCACAGCAACTGTTTATATATAAATACCTCGTTATTCTTTTTAAACGAATACACTGAGCAGGATTGCTATATTGAAACGTCTTCATTGTATTTGAAATAATTGCAAATAAATTGATATATCTTTATTATTTAAATAATTTTAAACATTTAGTTTTTTCTAAAAGGAAAGTAATTTCACGTCTTAAAAACTGGAAAACTGGGGGAAAACATGTAATGGTATCATTGAGGTGGGAATTTAGGAGAATCGAGAAAAGTCAAGTGTTTTTACAGTTTTTTTATAACATATTTTTTTTGCTCAAAATTAATAAAATATTTATTCAGTAGAAACATAGTTTAATTTTCTTCTCGTGTTGATATCAACAGTTGTTGAATATCTGTCATGAGTATAGCGGCATTAGATGAGAAACTTTTTAAATGAAGAGAAAAAGTTGTCATTAAATTCCAGGACACCCTTGACCGATATTCAACAACTGTTGATATACCCATTCGAAGAAAATTAATCTGTGTGTTTCTTATTAACCATTATCTGATTTAATTTGACCAAACAAATGTTTTTCTATAAAAAGTGAAAAAGCACTAGACTTTTCTTGCGTTCCCTTCCACTCCATCTTGAACGCTTCCGGCTTTCGTAATATATCTTCCGCCTACTACTTCTTTAAGGCCGGTTGAGTGGAGTTTATTTTATATAGGCCTACAATATGTTTCGTACATGCTTAGATCTCTTGAGTAGTTTTTTTTCCCGATCAGACCTCTCAAAATTGTAACGTCTTTACTAGGGGCTCCAAACAATTAAAAGACTAAGAATAATAACATGATTATTGTCCTCTTGTATTAGTACCCCTTCATATTATTCGCAGGTACTAATTACGTTGATCAAATAGGACCGAGGAAGGATAATTTAAACAGAATTGTACTTGGATTTGCCTGAAGGGGGGGGGGGGCAAGGAAACCATTTAGAGATAAACACCCTCAATACACCCGACCGGGATTTTAACACCCACTATTCCAATCATCGGCAATCCAATCTACACTGAGAGTGTGAATCTCATATGAATACAGGTCAGCGGGGAAAACCCGTCCAAAATAACCTGAAGTTTGGTTATAGGGTCAAAGGTCATAGTGATCTCAGGCATGGCCTCCTACTTATGTTTGCCTCGTTGCACTAGCTCGTTCATCTCCGACAGACTGCAGCAGTCATGCAACGTCACACAGTCCCTTGTTACCTCGTTGTCACATAGCTCGTTCATCTCCGGAACAGACAGCAGCGAGTCAAACAACGTCACACAGTCCCTTGTCCGCCTCGTTGTCACATAGCTCGTTCATCTCCCGGAACAGACAACAGCGAGTCAAGCAACGTCACACAGTCCCTTGTCCGCCTCGTTGTCACATAGCTCGTTCATCTCCCGGAACAGACAGCAGCGAGTCAAGCAACGTCACACAGTCCCTTGTCTGCTCGTTGTCACATAGCTCGTTCATCTCCCGGAACAGACAGCAGCGAGTCGAGCAACGTCACACAGTCCTTGTCTCTCGTTGTCACATAGCTCGTTCATCTCCGGAACAGACAGCAGCGAGTCAAGCAACGTCACACAGTCCCTTGTCTGCCTCGTTGTCACATAGCTCGTTCATCTCCCGAACAGACAGCAGCGAGTCAAGCAACGTCACACAGTCCCTTGTCTGCCTCGTTGTCACATAGCTCGTTCATCTCCCGGAACAGACAGCAGCGAGTCGAGCAACGTCACACAGTCCCTTGTCTCCTCGTTGTCACATAGCTCGTTCATCTCCCGGAACAGACAGCAGCGAGTCGAGCAACGTCACACAGTCCTTGTCTACCTCGTTGTCACATAGCTCGTTCATCTCCCGGAACAGACAGCAGCGAGTCAAGCAACGTCACACAGTCCTTGTCTACCTCGTTGTCACATAGCTCGTTCATCTCCCGGAACAGACAGCAGCGAGTCAGCAACGTCACACAGTCCTTGTCTATCTCGTTGTCACATAGCTCTTTCATCTCCCGGAACAGACAGCAGCGAGTCGAGCAACGTCACACAGTCCCTTGTCTGCCTCGTGTCACATAGCTCGTTCATCTCCGGAACAGACAGCAGCGAGTCGAGCAACGTCACACAGTCCTCTTGTCTATCTCGTTGTCACATAGCTCGTTCATCTCCCGGAACAGACAACAGCGAGTCAAGCAACGTCACACAGTCCCTGGTCCACCTCGTTGTCACATAGCTCGTTCATCTCCCGGAACAGACAACAGTGAGTCAAGCAAGTCACACAGTCCCTTGTCCCCTCGTTGTCACATAGCTCGTTCATCTCCTGGAACAGACACACGAGTCGAGCAACGTCACACAGTTCTTGTCTACCTCGTCACATGGCTCGTTCATTTCCCGGAACAGACAGCAGCTAGTCAAGCAACGTCACACAGTCCCTTGCCCGCCTCGTTGTCACATAGCTCGTTCATCTCCCGAACAGACAGCAGCGAGTCGAGCAACGTCACACAGTCCTTGTCACTCGTTGTCACATAGCTCGTTCATCTCCCGGAACAGACAGCAGCGAGTCGAGCAACGTCACACAGTCCCTTGTCTGCCTCGTTGTCACATAGCTCGTTCATCTCCTGGAACAGACAGCAGCGAGTTGAGCCGCGCCTTTTTTCAGAGACCGGAGGATATGAAGTGTATTGTGGTAGGATGTTACTGGAGGTGTTGAGGTCAACTACTATGTCGTGTTTACCACGACTCTCGGTCACGTGACCAGCTCAAGTATTGGGACATTTAAAAACCTCGTCTTTAGAACAATCACTCCGCTCTCCGGCTACTTTCAAAACAAAACACACAAACTGCGGTATTTTTAGATTGTACCTGACGCGTGAGAAATGTTCTCAAGATTTACATTTGTTAAGATTTATTCAGAAAAACCAAACAATTAATTTCGATATCAGAAATATAGAGAAATCCGAATTGTAGACATTCTTTTAATACAATTCCATCCAAGGAGATATATAATGTAGTAGTTCGACAGTTGAGCCGTTAAAAGTTTTGTTTAGGAAATTAGAAATTCATGAAATTTGGTCTGATAGGATTTAGAAAAATGTTATAAACAATAAAGCACCTCTTCGTACAATTTTCTTCTTAGAATCCTGTAAATTGGTACTACAATTCATCTAAAACTTCCCTTTTTATAAAATCAAAATATTTCTATGTGTGATTTAGAACAAAAATAAAGCTTTTAGTTGACCTTTAGGCGTGGGGGTGGGGGGTGAGCCTGGGCACGCCTTAGTGTCTAAAAAACAGTGTATTGGCGTTGTAATTTAATCGAATGTTATGCTCTATGAGTTTTTAATTACAGATGATATGTGTTACGCAAAGAACTCCATTCCCTCTTCGGTGGTTGCTTGGTCTAAGGCGTTACCTTCGCAATGGACTGAACCACCGATGACAGAGGAGAACGCATGAAAAGTGGACTCGGTGAAATTTGGGCTCAATCGGCTTTACTCGATTGGACTAAACTTTGACTGGGTTGGTGTGCATTTAGCCTTGGCTGTGCTTATCACCCCCTCTCCGTCTCATTAATCGCCTGCACAGCCCGACACTTGTCCCGACCCGTGCGCTGGCTGTGCGGTAGTGTGACACCTACACACCTGCAGCGCCCACCACCTGACCTCGCTCAGGCGACAATATCACCATCAGCATCACTTCCCCCCTCGGCTCGAGCCCAGATGATCGAACTCTGTCCCGGTTTAAAGGCAGTGCCTCTCTTATTAACATTTATAAAACATGTTTTTCTTTAAAAAAAAACACCTAAAAAGTCGTCCAGTAGTTGGATTATCTCTTTATCTCGGATACCCGGTATCGGTGGTCGCGGGGGGCTTAAAGCGCCAACTTTTCAATTATTCCTTTTAGCACCGTCTTACTACCCGTTCGGGTTATACGCACTTATGCTAATGTGTAATGGTAGGGTGATTGTGAGACGAAATGGAGGACCTACAGTTTAACGTGGAATCCGAACCACGTTGGAGACCTGGCATTCCCCACATTCACAAGCGATAATACCTTCTTGTCAGGGTGAAGGAAGGGTTTGGTAACCAGATAAATTTGTGCCTGGATCGAGGTTTAAACCCCGGACCCCGAACACAGAATGAGGAAAGTTGAATTTAGAGAACGTACACCGTTTCGGAAAAAAACTCGACCGGGATTCGAACCCCGATCCCTCGTCATCGGTAGGCTGATCTAACACTAGAGTGACGCCTTACACCGTGTGGCCACCGAAGCATAGAGCGTCATTAATTAGGTTTCTTGTAACAGGGAGAATATCAGGTGAAGGGGGTAGGGGTAGCGGAAAGAGTTTTCATGCGGGCTCTACGCATTTCTTAGCCGCGCTATAAACGTACGGATGAGAAAGGTAGGATTTAAAAGAAATGTACCCGCACTTTCATGGAAAGAAAGTAAAACAAACACGCTTATTGCTCCCGGCCAGTATCTGAGCCCTGACCCCCAGTAAACAGCAAACCAGACTGGATGAGAGTTGTACGTTTAGTCCTCGGGTCCATAAAACATTAAATTTTGTTATAATTTTAAAATCCGCCGCTAACAACCAGTCTCACTTGCACTAGAGCTAACGAAAATAATACGCCTTCAATTAATATAATAAAGCTACATTAGAGAGGTACTCTTAAAATATTGCTGTATAAACCCTTACATGTCACCCGCTACCCCCTCCTGATTGTTAACCGTCAGATGACAGTTGATACCGCATGTAATCGTTAGAATCATCAAGTGGTGTTTCTTTGATGAGTGATATCTATCCTCAGGCTACTGAGCGATGACGCAACTAGTAGTTTGTTACAGGAGAGATTTTAACAATCTTGTCTCGTTGTCACGTGGCTCGTTCATCTCCCGGAACAGACAGCAGCGAGTCAAGCAACGTCACACAGTCCCTGGTCTACCTCGTTGTCACATGGCTCGTTCATCTCCCGGAACAGACAGCAGCGAGTCAAGCAACGTCACTCAGTCCCTGGTCTACCTCGTTGTCACATGGCTCGTTCATCTCCCGGAACAGACAACAGCGAGTCAATCAACGTCACACAGTCCTTGTCTGCCTCGTTGTCACATAGCTCGTTCATCTCCCGGAACAGACAGCAGCGAGTCAAGCAACGTCACACAGTCCCTGGTCTACCTCGTTGTCACATGGCTCGTTCATCTCCCGGAACAGACAGCAGCGAGTCAAGCAACGTCACACAGTCCCTGGTCTACCTCGTTGTCACATGCTCGTTCATCTCCCGGAACAGACAGCAGCGAGTCAAGCAACGTCACACAGTCCCTGGTCTACCTCGTTGTCACATGGCTCGTTCATCTCCCGGAACAGACAGCAGCGAGTCGAGCAACGTCACTCAGTCCCTGGTCTACCTCGTTGTCACATGGCTCGTTCATCTCCCGGAACAGACAGCAGCGAGTCAAGCAACGTCACTCAGTCCCTTGTCTACCTCGTTGTCACATGGCTCGTTCATCTCCCGGAACAGACAGCAGCGAGTCAAGCAACGTCACACAGTCCCTTGTATACCTCGTTGTCACATAGCTCGTTCATCTCCCGGAACAGACGATAGCGCCTCATTCCAGAGACCGGAGAATAATTAATCCTGTATAAATCTGTCAAAGAGCTAGGTCTTGAAGCTGACTGATTACTTTACAACTCCAGTCTCTTTATAGATTCTATAGTGTCATTTAATTCTGGTCTGTTTTGACCCTCATGCCCGCTCGATTGCATTCACAGTTTTTTAGGTGAACAGTTAACCCCCCACCTTATCTCACTTGGCGATAATGAAGCAACCGCGGTCGACAATTGCTCGTCGCTTTCGACCAAATTTTCTAAATAACTCCTTGTCAGTAGGCAAACGCGATCAGGTCGCCTGCGATATTCGAATCTCCCGAAAGATACTTTGATTGACGGTCCGATGTTAATCGCCGGTAATCAGAAGCAGATCGCACGATAGTTGCTCAGTGAGTGCAACCGGGTCGCTCCACCTGCTAGATGTGCGCATCACTTGATTTTCCCTGAAACTGGACGTGTGACTGCACTCTTTCGATGGTTTCAGAAATTTCCTGGTATTTTTGTCGTTTTCAAAGTGATTTTTATGTATACAATTATTGAAGCTGAAGAAAGAGAGGCAAGAGGAAAAGAGGAACGTGATTTTGCAAAAAACTTAAACCATCGTTTTCTGAAAGAACTTCATCAGAACATACCGTTCTTTTCCATGTCCAAACGTCACAATGGTCAACCTTGAATTGATGGAAACAAGACGGAGGAAAAAGATCGGTTCACAACCATTGGGCTTGTATCTCGCCCAGTGAATGCTCTAGGAAGGCTCTATGAAGCCCACTTGTATCTCGCCTAGTGAATGCTCTAGGAAGGCTCTGTGAAGCCCACTTGTATCTCGCCTAGTGAATGCTCTAGGAAGGCTCTGTGAAGCCCACTTGTCTCCGAGTCACTGTATATACCCCAGTTTATTATGGAGTCAGTTGTTTCTTAAAGAGCCCCCCCCCCCCCAATTCCAGGTCGTAGCCCCGGGCTTAACTGCCCTCTCACGCGCTTTACGAGCAGGTCTTAGAAGCGCCCGGATATCCAACCCAGATTATCCGTGCTCTCCTTCACCGGTTACAGCTTCGTTCTTTTTATCGTGTCTCTGTATGCAGGTCGGCCATTTTATTCCTTAAAGTGCGTTAAAGAGGGGAGGGGGGGGGGGGAGATTCGTCGTCCTTGAATTTGATCAAGAATAATCTGGCACTCAACATCGTTTTAGGAGAGTTTTATTAGAAACGAAATTATGTCGGAAAATATCATTTTTAGAGGGGCTTAGAAATCTGCAAAGGGTAGAAAAATTGGGAAATTTAGTACACTCTTTGGTGGTCCATTGGTCTGAGGCATTATACCCACATTTTTCGTGGGAGGAGAGTGGAAAACCATTTTGGAAAACCACCCTCAGTTCCTCCGACCGATATTCAAACCTCGATCTTTCCATCATCTGCAGTCCAGTCTATTGATAGAGGGTTACCTGGCGGTATAGGGGTAAGGTGACGGACTTATGTGTTGGGGTCTGGGGTTCAATCCTCGGTCCCGGCACAGATTTATCTGATTACCAAACCCTTCCTTCACCTCTGACAAGACGTGTATTAATCACAACTTGTGAATGTGTGGGATTCCAGGCCTCCACCGTGGTTCGGATCCCACGTTAAACTGTAGGTCCTCCATTTCATCTCACAATCACCCTAACCATAACATAATAATAATAATAGGCCTAATAACATCAACAAACATTGCAGAGCACTAGAGTTATTTTTGTCATTTGTATTAATGTCATCTCAATCAATGTGTGTGTGTGTGTGTGTGTGTGTGTATAGTATGAAATTAATATTGTAAACCACACCGGTGTAAAATACTTGTTTCTCGAGGCAGACAGATGACAGACGGACAGCAAGTAATGTACGAGTGCTCGGGGGAAGGGGGGGGAGGGGAGGACTGAAGACGAACAGACGAAGAACAGCCCTCGAGCCCACGTGGGGTTGAAGTTGGTGGAGGAGCTACAAGAACTATACCAAGTGTCTCCTCGAGGCCACTCGACTGGGAAACAAAAGAGAAGCTTCATGCTACAAACCACCCAACAAACAAACAAACAAACGAGTGGGAGGGAGGGGTAAAAGCACCCCCAAGTCTAGGGGGTTGAAGATTTACAAGCTATGACCATAGAAAAGGGATAAGTATAGAAGCGCCACACACTAATGTTGGCTAGTAGAACCACACCGCTAGCGCTCGCTTCGTTAGTGCCGCGAACTAAAAAGATTAGACGCGAGACTTTACATTTGGAACACAACGCGTTTCCTACTGCGGAGTGTTAATTAATCAATTCTTATACCAAAATCAATAAAATGTAACTAATATTTTCCTTTATAAATAAACCACGTTGTAAAATGTAAAATCTAGCTAAACATCTTCTATAAAATAAACGACAAATTGCTAACAAAACAGTAATGGCGAGTTTTATATGGACTTAATAATATTAGCACCGCGTCTTACTACCGTTCGGGTTATACGCTTTAAGTACTAATTACGCTAATGGATTAGAATTGGGAAGGTCGAATTAGAGGAAGTGAACCCGAATTTGCGTGGAGGGAGAGTGGAAAATCATTCAGGGAAAAGCCACCCCCATTTCACCCGACCGAGATTCGAACCTCGATCTCCCCGTCCTCAGCAGTCGAGCTCTATACGTCTAGCGCGTTAGCCAACTACGCCACAGAGGCGGGTTACATAGACTTCATTCATGGTAGGAACTACTCTCTTAAAGGTCTTTTTTCCTACCAATATTCTACTATATAATAGATTTCTGGTAGGGAAAAAGGCCTTTCAGAAAACAATTCCTACTCTGAACAGACTTTAGACTTATAACTCACTTTTTTAGTGATTTTCTCTGTGACGTCATTGCAAGCTGCTCCTAGCGGTAGTGCCCCAAACTAGTCTACGAGATCAGCTAATCCTATAAGGGTGCCCGCCACATGGTTAGTTTATTACTTCAAAATAAGGTGCCTGCCCAAATGGAGGTGAAGTATATCAACATGTCAACAACAAAACATCTAAGTCAAAGATCCATGGTTCTATTCCCTTGTTCAGGTGTCATATGTCAATTTAAATATTTAGATGCGGCTATAACTGTAATTATTAAATATAATAGCGTGGATATTTAATCCGTCATGATCCTATACGATATCTTTTTTTAAACTTTCATTTAAAGTTATAAAAACTTAAAATCAATCATTAAAAAAGGAAATAAGGTAATTTTTAAGGATGTTTCACGCGAAATATTTCAAAGTAAATGATTAGAGATAGATTCCTTTAACAGGATCACAACAGGACATTGTTAGATCATTTAGGATGGTGATGGTGGATTTGAAGCCTCAGAACTGTCATCCCCATGAGAAACATTTCCCTTCCTTTAGCCGGTGTCCTTAAGAGGGGTAAAATCAGATCATGCATTCTCTTTATCTAAACACAGACAGAGGATGTAATGATTGATTGATTGTCGGCGGCTCTTTAGAACCAGCTACTGGTGGGAGCTCGGAGAGTCCAGGCTTCGAAACCCTTATGGGTACACTGAGGGTGGTTTCCCTAGACCACTCTTCCTTCGTGCGTTATCTTATACTTTCTCATCCCTACCGTGATAAACAGGTACCCCAGACGGGTAGTAAGACAAGGAGCACCAAAAACAAACCCAACTTTGTCTAAAACCTTCTTTTTTTTTAATTACTACTCTTGGATTCTTTCTTTGCCATAGACCTATAATTATGTATATATGAAAGAATGGAGGGGTGGGGGGGGGGTTGGAGAACTTTCTTTAGCTTCCTCCAGTTTCAAATATCTCCCTCCCTCCCTCTAAAGATATCCAATTATTTGTTGTTGAATCTCTTACCCCCTCAACCCCCCCCCCCCCCCCCCCCCCCCGCCAGTAAAGCATTAAACTCCCTTCCAGTCCTTACAACCCCTCCTTTGATTCATTACTTGTTTCTGTCTTTGTTTTCGTCTTGTCAAGTGATTCCTTCCTTTCCCTATTTTCTTTTACTCGACACGGAGTGAAGGGGGGGGGGGGGGAAGTTGTGTCGGGACAATAACCGATAAGGCTAGGTCAGGGGTCAGAGTGGTCACACTCGGGGGGAATGTGGAAATTGCCAAGGAAATGTCGGGGATTTTCATAATTGGTCAGGAAAATGGTGCATTTAACTTATTAGGGAACGTAAGTTGCTTTTTTTTTATCATTGCGTCTTACTACCTGCTCAGATTATACGCAAATATAATAATTATTCTAATGGGGTAGGGTTGAGGATCAAAGTATTTTATAATGTACCAGCATTGGCCTGGAAAGAGAGTGGAAAACCTTTTTATGGAAAACCATCCTCAGTAGAACTGACCAGGATTCTAACCCCGATCTCTCAATAATGAGCAGGCCAGTCTAACACGAGAGTGACGACTTAGACCATTCGGCCACTTAAGCGGATTTTAAACATATTTATTACATCTTATAAATATCTGTCAAGGATGTCCTGTAACTTGACGAGAACTTTTCTTTCCTCTTCATTTAAGAAGTTTCTCATCTAATGTTGCTCTGCTCGTGGCAGATATTCAACAACTGTTGATATCAACAAGTGAAAAAAATGTAACGCTTAGGCTTTTACTGGAGAAATGTTTCGTTTATTTTGGCCAAAATAAGTTTTTCCATAAAAACTGCAAAAACACTTGACTTTTCTCGCGTCCCCTGCCATCCCCCCTTGAGCAAACAATTTTTGGTGATTTTTTGGAAATAAAATTACTGTATGCTTACGAAAGATTTATAAATTACATAATATTTTTAGTAAAAACTTCACAATTATTAAAAAAAAAATTGCTTTGTCACCATAAAAATAGATACTTAATTTTCAGGATACAAAGATCTTAGGCTACGGCCGTCCCTCATCTTTAAATAGCTAAAAAAATGACATCTTGAAATGATAATAGAGCCCGGTGTTCATCCCCCGCTCAGGGCAATTCTTCAATCATAACAAAATGACCCGCCTCGGTGGCGTAGTTGGCTAACGCGTTAGTCGTGTTGAGCTCGACTGCTGAGGACGGGGAGATCGAGGTTCGAATCTCGGTCGGGTGAACTGGGGGGGGGGGGGTCCTAAATGATTTTCCACTCTCCATCCACGCAAATGCGGGTTCACTTCCTCTAATTCAACCTTCCCAATTCCTAATCCATTAGCGTAATTAGTACTTAAAGCGTATAACCCGAACGGGTAGTAAGACGCGGTGCTAAATAATAATAACAAAATGAGTAGTAATGTCCATGAGCACAGACGTATCAGATCGATGGGCACGCCTCGTTTAGAGACCCGGGGTTCGATTCCAGTGTCAGGCTCTAAGGCATCACTCTATCGTCATACTAGACTGCCGATGTTAGGGTGGGTCGGGGGGGGGGGGTTCCAGTGAATTGAAGGGGGTTTAATTATCCTAAATGGTTTTCCACTCTACCTCCACGTAAATGCGGGTACACTTCCTCTATATTCACGTTTCCTTACCTCTCACACAGAGTAGCTAACATATAAGCGTATAACTCAAACGGGTAGTAAGACGCGATGCTAAGAAAAATTAAAATACAGTTTTATTGAAACAATATGTTTTGGAAACGGGAGGGTGAATCTTTGGAAAAAAAGTGATTACCTTGCGCCAAGAAAATAATATCCTAGCCACAGGTTGACCAACACTGGCCTACACTTGAAAAAAATGTCGGTCTGTAAAGGTTTTTTTTTACCTTCTTTTGTTTTTTACAATGTCTTGTTTCGTGCTGTGTGTTATTTTACGGAGGTGTTTGCGTCTGGCTTTATTGCACGTTCCTCGCTGGAGGTATCAAATAAATCCGAGCTCGATGTGTTTTATATGTGGTGCGCCCTAAAACGCCGACCCCTACCTCCCCCCGTCCTTAGGAGTGAGTGGATACGAGGTGTAGATGAAAAGGGTGTAACATACCCCACAGGCGTGTCAAACCCTAGGCAGCTGTGATATTTGCCAATGCAATGTTGCACTTAGGTTAAATATTGATACAAGTTTTAACAGTCTACGAGTTTGTTGTTTACTAGAATTAACATAAAACTATGTTCTATGACTATAGACATTATATAGACAGTTGTAAACATAGTTTAGAAGTTGACATTTTCCCTTTTAAAAGTACAACATTTCCACATATTTCTGTTGATCATTAAGAGCTAAATGTCCGGGAAACAAAAGGTATGTGTTATAGGAATGTAGAATGGATCTTTGTGAATAGAATGAGTGTCATTCAATAGTCACGACACACGCACGTATAGGAGCGTAGATGGATCTTTGTTAATAGATTGATGTCATTTAATAGTCACAACACACTGTTATAGGACGTTGAATGATCTTTGTTAATAGAAATGTCATTTAATAGTCACACACACTGTTATAGAAGCTAGAATGGATCTTTGTGAATTAAAATGATGACATTTAATAGTCACAAACACTGTTATAGGATTTGGGATTAGAATGGATCTTTGGTGATAGTATGATGTAATTTAATTGTCACAAACACTGTTTAGGAGCGTAAAATGGATCTTTGTTAATAGAATGTCATTTAATAGTCACAACACACTGTTATAGGAGCATAGAATGGATCTTTGTGAATAGAATGATGTCATTTAATAGTCACAACACACATGTTATAGGAGGGTAGAAATGGATTTTGTTAATTGATGATGTCATTTAATAGTACAACACTGATTATAGGAGCTAGAATTGGATGTTTGTGAATAGATGATGTCATTTAATAGTCACGAATATACTGTTATAGGAGCGTTAGAATAGATCTTTATGGAATAGAATGATGTCATTTAATAGTCACGACAACTGGATATAGGAGAGAATGGACTTTTTAATAGAATGATGTCATTTAATAGTCAACAATTACTGTTATGGAGCGAAATTAGAATAGATCTTTGTGAATAGAATGATGTCATTAATAGTCACGACACACTGGTATAGGAGCGTGAATGGATCTTTGTTAATAGAATGATGTCATTTAATAGTCACAACACACTGTTATGGAGCGTAGAATGGATCTTTGTTAAATAGAATGTCATTTAATAGTCACTAAACACTGTTATAGGAGCATAGAATGATCTTTGTGAATAGAATGATGCGATTTAATAGTCACAAACACTGTTATAGGAGGGTAGAATGGATTTTGTGAATAGAATGATGTCATTTAATAGTCATAACACACTGGTATAGGAGTAGAATGGATCTTTGTGAATAGAATGATGTCATTTAATGTCACAAATTACTGTTATAGGAGCGTAGAATAGATATTTGTGAATAGAATGATGTGCATTTAATAGTCACAACACACTGGTATAGGACGTAGCGTAATGGATCTTTGTTAATAGAATGATGTCATTTAATTGTCACAACACACTGTTATAGGAGCAGTTAAATGGTCTTTGTTAATAGAATGTCATTTTATAGTCACAAACACACTGTTATAGGAGCATAGAATGGATCTTTGTGAATAGAATGATGTCATTTAATAGTCACAACACACTGTTATAGGAGCGTAGAATGGATCTTTGTGAACTAGAATGTCATTTATAGTCATAACAAACTGTTATAGGAGCGATAGAATGGAACTTTGTAAATAGAATGATGTACTTAATAGTCACACACACTGTTATAGGAGCGTAGAAATAGATCTTTGTTAATAGAATGTCATTTAATAGTCACAACACACTGTTATAGGAGGGTAGAATGGATCTTTGTTAATAGAATGATGTCATTTAATAGTCATAACAAACTGCTATAGGAGCGTTAGAATGGAACTTTGTAAATAGAATGATGTCATCTAATAGTCACAACACACTGTTATAGGAGCGTAGAATGGATCTTTGTGAATAGAATGATGTCATTTAATAGTCACAATATACTGTTATAGGAGCGTATAATAGATCTTTGTGAATAGAATGATGTCATTTAATAGTCACAACACACTGTCATAGGAGCGTAGAATAGATCTTTGTGAATAGAATGATGTCATTTAATAGTCACAATATACTGTTATAGGAGCGTATAATAGATCTTTGTGAATGGAATGATGTCATTTAATAGTCACAACACACTGGTATAGGAGCGTAAAATGGATCTTTGTGAATAGAATGATGTCATTTAATAGTCACAACACACTGGTATAGGAGCGTAGAATGGATCTTTGTGGATAGAATGATGTCATTTAATAGTCACAACACACTGTTATAGGAGCGTATAATAGATCTTTGTGAATAGAATGATGCCATTTAATAGTCACAACACACTGGTATAGGAGCGTAGAATGGATCTTTGTGAATAGAATGATGTCATTTAATAGTCACAAACACACTGTTATAGGAGCGTATAATAGATCTTTGTGAATAGAATGATGTCATTTAATAGTCACAACACACTGGTATAGGAGCGTAGAATGGATCTTTGTGGATAGAATGATAATAGTCACAACACACTGTTATAGGAGCGTAGAATAGATCTTTGTGAATGGAATGATGTCATTTAATAGTCACAACACACTGGTATAGGAGCGTAGAATGGATCTTTGTGAATAGAATGATGTCATTTAATAGTCACAATATACTGTTATAGGAGCGTAGAATAGATCTTTGTGAATAGAATGATGTCATTTAATAGTCACAATATACTGTTATAGGAGCGTATAATAGATCTTTGTGAATGGAATGATGTCATTTAATAGTCACAACACACTGTTATAGGAGCGTAGAATGGATCTTTGTGAATAGAATGATGTCATTTAATAGTCACAACACACTGGTATAGGAGCGTAGAATGGATCTTTGTGAATAGAATGATGCCATTTAATAGTCACAACACACTGGTATAGTAGCGTAGAATGGATCTTTGTGAATAGAATGATGTCATTTAATAGTCACAACACACTGTTATAGGAGCGTAGAATGTATCTTTGTGAATAAAATGATGTAATTTAATAGTCACAACACACTGTCATAGGAGCGTAGAATAGATCTTTGTGAATAGAATGATGTCATTTAATAGTCACAACACACTGTTATAGGAGCGTAGAATAGATCTTTGTGAATGGAATGATGTAATTTAATAGTCACAACACACTGGTATAGGAGCGTAGAATGGATCTTTGTGAATAGAATGATGTCATTTAATAGTCACAACACACTGGTATAGGAGCGTAGAATGGATCTTTGTGAATAGAATGATGTCATTTAATAGTCACAACACACTGGTATAGGAGCGTAGAATGGATCTTTGTGAATAGAATGATGTCATTTAATAGTCACAACACACTGGTATAGGAGTGTGAGAATGGATCTTTGTGAATGGAATGATGTCATTTAATAGTCACAACACACTGTTATAGGAGCGTAGAATGTATCTTTGTGAATAAAATGATGTCATTTAATAGTCACAACACACTGTCATAGGAGCGTAGAATAGATCTTTGTGAATAGAATGATGTCATTTAATAGTCACAACACACTGGTATAGGAGTGTAGAATGGATCTTTGTGAATAGAATGATGTCATTTAATAGTCACAACACACTGTTATAGGAGCGTAGAATAGATCTTTGTGAATGGAATGATGTAATTTAATAGTCACAACACACTGGTATAGGAGCGTAGAATGGATCTTTGTGAATAGAATGATGTCATTTAATAGTCACAACACACTGTTATAGGAGTGTTAGAATGGATCTTTGTGAATGCAATGATGTCATTTAATAGTCACAACACACTGGTATAGGAGCGTAGAATGGATCTTTGTGGATAGAATGATGTCATTTAATAGTCACAACACACTGTTATAGGAGCGTAGAATGGATCTTTGGGAATAGAATGATGTCATTTAATTGGTCACAGCACAGATTGCATTGTCATTTGTATTTTCCTCCTTCCCCGTTTGTTCCCCTACTTCTGGACAGCTCCAACTAAAAATGTTATAAGCCCACTTGCTTTCTGGGCGGTAGTGAAAATAAATGGCCACTGCTGACTCGACTAGAAGGAATCATAAACACGTGAATTAGGCACTTTATAGTAGAATTTCAATTCAAAATGAATACAATAAATCGCCATTGGCCAACAGTTGAGTGTAAGCCATCCAACTGAACTTTATCTGGTCCATACAATATGGCTGAGGTAATATTACTGGAGTAGTAGTAGCAAGTTTAGGTTAACATTGCCCAATTACCATTGGCGTTTGGAGGGTGGAGAGGGGGTGGACGTCGGTAGTAGCCTGGGGCTAAAGGCAGTGCCTAGTCAACCTAAGACAAAAAACACTCAACCATAAACATCTCTGTCACTTATGCGGTTGCTGATCTGAGCTTATAACCTTGTTGCAACCCTCATGCTTTGTAGAGTGGCCCAACCCACTGCTGTATATTACACTTGAGGTTTGCAGCTTACTACGGCAGACTTCTCAGGGCTGTGAAGAGTTGGGGTGGAGGGGAGAAAAACATACGGATCTCACAGCGCCCCCCTAAAGCCCGCTAGAGGTCGCTTCAAACCAGGGACTGGATAAATCCGTTGTCAGGGAACGTTGCTATGGATTTAAGAGGATCGTATTATGGAGCCCGAACACTTTTTACACACCGCGTCTCGTATCAACTAATTACGCAAATATGTGAGGGATGAACGCTGGATTTAAAACAATTGTACTCCCATTTGCGTGGAGAGAGAGAGTGAAAAACCGTTTGGATGGAATACTACCCTTGGCAAACTCTACCAGGATTTGGACCCCGTCATCGGCAATCCACTCTATTATGATAATGAAGCCTTAGACCATTCGGCCATCGAATTGGGTAACTGTTTTGCCATCACTAAAAGAAAATCCAGCATTTTTTTTAACATTAAGGTGGGGTGGGGTGTAAGTAATATTTTCGGTCAAAACAAATAAAATATTGCTCAGAGTACAAACGTTTAGTTCAATTTTCTTCACATGGTGACCTCAACAGTTGTTGAATATCTGTCAAAGGTGTCCTGGAATTTAATGGCAAACGTTTTATATTCATTTGAATAACTGTTGAATATCAAAACAGAATTTGTAATATTATTATTAATCACGTTCCATAGTTTAAAAAACTGCTCTGGACGGACTATAAAGTAATGTTCTATAACCTCCCATTTTCTTTCAAGATGGCCGCCATGTCTAATCTATTTAGGAGACTTTTAAAGCTGGTCCGATAAAATCCGTAAGTAGATATGTATCCGCTGTCCTCAAGAAAATGGCAGACTTAAATCGTGAATTATTGTCTTATATTTTAAACTGGACGTCCATGCGATATTTCAGCACAATTATTGCTATAGTGGTTTTTATGTTCAAGAGCAACGCACATCAACTCATTAAACACCAGTAGTCAACCTCGGTGGTCTTGGCGTCAAACCCAACCGGGGTCGACGGATTTTTTATCGAGCGATAAAAATCCGTAGCACAACTTCCTTCGGATGAGAAGTAAAGTCGTCGGTCTCGTGTCGATTGTGGCGTGTAAAAGAACCCTGGAAGATATGTGAAAATAACTTTCCCGGCGAAATTGGTAGGCCTTTTCGATCTCACTCCTAGAAATTCTCGTGTTTGCTGATATAATCAGTCGGTTCAAAAAGTGCACGCAAATATATCGAGTACATTATAGTCGCGACTATCCGTCCTAAAGTGACGTCATTCCGGTCCGGATAATAGGGAATCCTAGTATAAATAATTGTCAGTGTGTAAAAATTTCCACAGAACATTTAACTTTGTTTTAATAGAATCCGTCCATTTTCTGATTGCGATGTAAAATAGAAATTCAGTATTTGTAAAGGGACGGTAATAATTAAACGAGAAAGAGATTGTTAAATTCAATACCAAACCGTAGTTTATTTTGGAAATGGAACATCGGCTACAAAACAAGAACAAGTGAAAAGAGCGTCAAATGGAGTACATTAGAAATACAGGAAATGTTTTATAGTGGACTAGCTTTTACCCGCCACGGCTTCGCCCGCAATAATTGATAAAATCTTTTAATTTTTAACTAAACTGTTTAGGTCATAAATCATTTTTTTTTTTCAAATATCTATGTGTTTTTCTCAGTTCTAGCTGTAAATAATTTTGCTGTATTTTAATTTTCACTTTTAAATATTTCGTAATAAAAGAAATATATATTATTGAAATTATTAATTAGATTTTTTTTTAAATTTTTAACTTCATAATTAGTAAGATAAATAAATAAGTTAAATAAAAAAAATCGAACTACATACCTAGAATCACATCATATTTATTATTAATTAGTATGAAACTACGACACACTAATTACTATTTACTTTAATTACAAAATATCAAATCACAAATTCTTAAATAACATCGTTTCAATCACATTATAATCTTATATTTATTATTAATGTAAAATCAAAGGTTGGGAATAGTCCTATATGTTATTCCAGGACATATTCTACCAACGTTCAAAGTTTCATTCGAATCCGTTCAGCAGTTTTGGCGTGATTGAGCAACAAACATCCAAACTTTCGCATTTATAATATTAGTAAGATATGTACCGGTTTGTTTATTTTAAAACGTACTTGTTAACATCGAGAACTGGACCGGATAATACGGAGGGCCTGATAATCCAGCTCATATATATTGAGTAGTACATCAATTGATGTAATTGCAAATTGAAAACGGTCCTCTGGTGTTTAAAAGGGCTCGTTAATAGCGCTCGAATAATTCACCAAGTAAACTATGAATAAAACCGCAACTCTTTTTTGAACGCTTTGTCGCAGCTATTATAGGCCATCACATACAAACATATATTTAACCAGATTCTAGTCACGTTGTCCTGCAACATGGCATGACTACACATTTCATGACTTGTGATGCATTTCAGCGGTGTTGCCAACAGATCGGCTACTAAGCTACCCGCCATTTTCCACATCCATCACTGTTTCCAGCCTGTGGACTCTTAAGACCAAGACAGACACAACATCCAATCCCCAGCCGCTGATTTATCACTGTGAAAGGGTAAACCCATATTTTCATCATTGATAAATAATTGTCGGCCATGTTGGGAATAGAACCCAGGACCCTTAGCTCAGTATGCAGACACGCTACTGACTGAACCAAGGTGTTGGACAAACATAATTTATAATTATTTATATGAGTAGGCCTACATATTAAAAAATAATTAAATACAAATAGTATTTAATGCTTAATAATGTTTTACACATACACACACACACACATATATATATATATATATATATATTTTACAGTGGATTCCGGTTAATCTGGTAGGTGGTTAATCGGGTCAGCCACTTATTTGAAACATATCATAAATTCAGCCTTAATTTTATCTTCTTAATTGTGCCAAAACAACCAAGTCCCGATTTATTCAAACTAATCGGAATTCATTGTATTATATTGTTCCTCGAGGCTCATAAAAAAGAGAGGGTCGCGTTGCATGATGGTCCGTGGTCCACACGGATAGGGATGTGATTTAGACACGCCTCATCTAGCAGGTAAAACTACCAAATTGACAAACACTGTCCGCGTGGTCTAACACGCTACCCTCGCGGCAGGCTAGACCACCGTTGATGGGGAGAGACCGTGGTTCGAATCTCGATCGGGTGAATTGAGGCTGGTTTTTACAAAATTGTTTTCCACTCTCCCTCCACGCATATGTGGGCAAACTTCATATAAATATAACCTTCATCGTCCCTAAAATCATTGGTGTAATTAGTATATAAGCGTGTGACCCGAACGGGTAGTAAGACGCAGTACTTAAAAAACTGCTCTCCAAAGTTAACCGTGAGATCAACACGAGGGAGGGGAGGGGGAGGGTTATTCAAGATTCCCCAAATATTTTATGTGCAAGGTTTAGGTTTTGGGACGAACTACAGCGGATCTGTCATCTTCGAGACAAAAAAAACAAACTTTCTTGCAACAAATGTACAGTGTTGACAATCTCTCTAACGTAATTGTACAGTGGCACGACATAGGATGACGTCACACAGGAAATTACGTGGAGCTCCTCTCGTCATTCCACTTGGTACAGTCACAATCTTGTCTGAAAAGTCTGATAATCTGTAAACTAACTCACTCCGAAAACTGTCAAAATTGAAAAGACTACCGGAGCTTGACTGATGTGACAAAAATAAACTGTCAGGAAATCGAGATTAGAAGCTTTGAATTTTTTTTTTAAATCTAGCAGCTCATTGAATTTCAGCTCATTAAGATTTTGAAACCTCAGCTCCATTTGCTCAACCATGGTGTTAAAACTCTGACGCCGAGTCCAAGTGCCCCCACCCCCTGTGCGGGTATTTTCTTTTTAAATAATAAGACACATTTTGGCTAGTCCGTGGCTAAAGTCTGAAACGAAACACGTCCGGTTTTTAGTCTTCTCTGTTGCGGGATTTTATCTCTTCCCGGTTAACCGACATATTTCCTTCCTTGTACTCCCGAACTATTAGATCTGAGGGTTGAAAAGATGTTGTGGTGGTTGTATCTCCAGGACATTTGTATGCCAAGGGGCGGATAGCACAGTCGCAAGGCACGCCGCTTTTAATTGCTCTTTTTAAAATCATTTGCAAGAGCGGTTGGCAGGGGGATTACTGTCGAGTCCAGATATCTTGGGGACAAGACAAAAGCATCATTCTGGTATCTAGTCTGGCTGTCGACATGTTCCCTCCCCGCGAATGTGGGTGTATTTGAGCCAAAATGATACCTTCCTCATCCTTATCCCGTAAGTATGTATTTTATGTGGACCACCCCAATGGGTAGGAAGACGCGGTAAAACTCTCTCTCTCTCTCTCTCTTTCTCTCTCTCACACACACACACACACACACCATAGTTAAAATTGGCAAGTTTAAGGTTCGAGTCTCGGCTGGCTGCACCTTACATATTTTTACCCTTCTCTCTCCACGCTAATGCTGGTAGACTTTATCTTAAAAACCCTAATTTATCCCATCCTCTTTGATGAGCTTTTACTAGCCTTGATTTTAAACAACTATCCTCGTTTTTAAGTGATTAGCCAAGGCTTTAAACGATTAACCTCGGTTTTAAACAACTAGCCACGGCTTTAAACGACTAGCCATGGTTTTAAGCGACTAGCCCGTGTTTGACACGCAATATTTATTTTACTAAGTCAATAAGACGTTCGCCCTCACTTGCCACCCTTCAATATTTTTATCACATGTTCCTAACACTGGTTACTACCAACACGTGACCTTCAAACTAACTACTACATAACCTTAAGACAGCTACAGACTGTGCATGAGAAGAATCAAATATTGCGCGACCTGAAGACTTCCCCTCGGACCAGCCTTCACTGCGCCATCAGTACAACACTGTAATCGCGTCACTTTGCCGTGGCTGGAAACAGAATCAACCACTAGAGAAGATATCGACTGTTCATGGGATCGATAGATCGTACCGCCAGCGACTTAATTACCACCCCTTTTATTCCTCTCTTCTGTTGATTGTCGTGTGAGAGAGCGGGGAGAAAGGTTATCAATCATTCCATGTCTACGACCCTTGGCTGAATGAATAAAGTGATTCATCCGAGATGTGGTCATTGGTGGATCAGTCTTAGGTTCGTATCTCGTGAAGGAATACCTTGGTTAAATATCTTGCAATGGTGATACACAGCACAGCTATCCACATGGTAACACTAATGCATTGAAGGACCCCTGGGTAGCACGTAGCTTTAGGTAGATACCACAATCCTCACCTCCTGGGTAGCACGTAGCTTTAGGTAGATACCGCAATCCTCACCCCCTGGGTAGTACATAGCTTTAGGTAGATACCACAGTCCTCACACCCCTAGGTAGCATGTAGCTTTAGGTAGATACCACAATCCTCTCCTCCTAGATATCACGTAGCTTTAGGTAGATACCACAATCCTCACCTCCTGGGTAGCACGTAGCTTTAGGTAGATACCACAATCCTCACCCCCCTGGGTAGCATGTAGCTTTAGGTAGATACCGCAATCCTCACCTCCTGGGTAACACGTAGCTTTAGGTAGATACCACAATCCTCACCCTCCTAGATAGCGCGTAGCTTTAGGTAGATACCACAATCCTCACCTCCTGGGTAACACGTAGCTTTAGGTAGATACCACAATCCTCACCTCCTGGGTAACACGTAGCTTTAGGTAGATACCACAATCCTCACCTCCTGGGTAGCACGTAGCTTTAGGTAGATACCGCAATCCTCACCTCCTGGGTAACACGTAGCTTTAGGTAGATACCACAATCCTCACCACCCTGGGTAGCACGTAGCTTTAGGTAGATACCGCAATCCTCACCCCCCTGGGTAGCATGTAGCTTTAGGTAGATACTGCAATCCTCACCTCCTGGGTAGCACGTAGCTTTAGGTAGATACCGCAATCCTCACCTCCTGGGTAACACGTAGCTTTAGGTAGATACCACAATCCTCACCCCCTGGGTAGCATGTAGCTTTAGGTAAATACCGCAATCCTCACCTCCTGGGTAACACGTAGCTTTAGGTAGATACCACAATCCTCACCACCCTGGGTAGCACGTAGCTTTAGGTAGATACCGCAATCCTCACCCCCCTGGGTAGCATGTAGCTTTAGGTAAATACCGCAATCCTCACCTCCTGGGTAACACGTAGCTTTAGGTAGATACCACAATCCTCACCTCCTGGGTAGCATGTAGCTTTAGGTAGATACCGCAATCCTCACCTCCTGGGTAACACGTAGCTTTAGGTAGATACCACAATCCTCACCACCCTGGGTAGCACGTAGCTTTAGGTAAATACCGCAATCCTCACCTCCTGGGTAACACGTAGCTTTAGGTAGATACCACAATCCTCACCACCCTGGGTAGCACGTAGCTTTAGGTAGATATCACAATCCTCACCCCCCTGGGTAGCATGTAGCTTTAGGTAGATACCGCAATCCTCACCTCCTGGGTAACACGTAGCTTTAGGTAGATACCACAATCCTCACCACCCTGGGTAACACGTAGCTTTAGGTAGATACCACAATCCTCACCTCCTGGGTAGCACGTAGCTTTAGGTAGATACCACAATCCTCACCCCCCTAGGTAGCATGTAGCTTTAGGTAGATACCGCAATCCTCACCTCCTGGGTAACACGTAGCTTTAGGTAGATACCGCAATCCTCACCCCCTGGGTAGCACGTAGCTTTAGGTAGATACCACAATCCTCACCCCCTAGGTAGCACGTAGCTTTAGGTAGATACCACAATCCTCACCTCCTGGGTAGCACGTAGCTTTAGGTAGATACCACAATCCTCACCTCCTGGGTAACACGTAGCTTTAGGTAGATACCACAATCCTCACCCTCCTAGGTAGCACGTAGCTTTAGGTAGATACCGCAATCCTCACCCCTGGGTAGCACGTAGCTTTAGGTAGATACCACAATCCTCACCCCCTGGGTAGTACATAGCTTTAGGTAGATACCGCAATCCTCACCTCCCTGGGTAGTACATAGCTTTAGGTAGATACCACAATCCTCACCTCCCTGGGTAGTACGTAGCTTTAGGTAGATACCACAATCCTCACCCCCTGGGTAGTACATAGCTTTAGGTAGATACCACAATCCTCACCCCCTGGGTAGTACATAGCTTTAGGTAGATACCGCAATCCTCTCCTCCCTGGGTAGCACGTAGCTTCGTATCCTTCGTATTACGGTAATATGAAGTCTTCATAAGGAAAAAGCAAAGCAAGCATTTTAAAAGATTTAGAAAAAAAATACAATCCCATTTTCCAATTTTGCTACGCAGAAATGTGTTTGTATACAATATTTCCTTCTTTAAACAGACAAGTAGCTAATTAGAGTCTAAGAAAATTCATGACCCTAAAACCCTAATTATGTTCAATATAAAAGAGCTATATATTTCTTAAATCTAGATTTTATGTTTAAAAAAATATATCAACCAGATTGTGTTGGAGGACTTTAACCCCTCCCCCCTCCGTAGTACTAACCGCCCGCCCTTTTTTTTTCTTTCAAAAATACCTGGCTATATTATATGGCACAGAACACAATGCCCTGGGGCACATTGACGCATGGAACTCTAGTTAGTAACTTTTATGGACTGTCGTTTAAGGTTCTTCCGATATGTGTTTTACTTTTTATCGACACCTCGGGTAAAGAAAGTATTGTGATCGTAAAAAATAATCGAACTCTTAATTTTGATAAATGTCGACGTTTCGACCCCCTGAAACCATAGAAGTGGTTTTCCCACTGCCGTCTGTCTGTCCGTCTGTACCTCAGGTTAGAGCTGAAACTATTCTATAGATTGGGCTAAAACTTGGTATCCGGGGTGTTCATTAGTTCCCCCCTCCCCTCCTGAGGTTTTTTTTGAAATTATACATCGAACCTTAAAATTAAGGATAGCTTACTGAAGGGAAAAAAGAGAAAGAAAATATTTTCTCGAAATTATTTCTAACAATTTTGATTAAATTTTGTGTATATATATGCACTGTTTACCTTTGTGAACAAGATAGCAATTCTCATTTTCTCATGAAAAGGACTTTGAGGGTACCTTAAATAGTGACATTTTCCAATTTTCATAATTTCTCCGCAACTATTTGAGATAAGAAATAACTTATCATTGTGTTAATGTAGTACTATTAAAGATACAAATCTTTTATTTAAAATATATTTTTATAAAAGCAATGATTTTTTAGTTATAAGCGAAAATATAATATACTTTTTAAGTCAGGTCTTTGAAAATGAATTTGATTCTAATGTTCTTTGGTGGACGAAGATGTTTCTCTTTTCTCATTTATCTGTAACAGTGTTCTTAGCTTCTAATGCCATAGAGTAAGTAAGTAACAATGTATATTATTTCATTTATGATCTTTTGTTTAGTGTTTCTACAACAATGTATACACCTATTATTTCGCTACACAGTTCTTGCGAGTTTTAAATAAATGTCTATTTTAAAATAAAAGCGGGAGAAAGTCTTTGTGCAGTGCACTGTACTATTTATTATAATATTTATTGTCAAATTAGCAACAACATAACATTAAAACTTATAAAAAATTAGGAGAAGGGAGCATTAGAATTGTTTTAAATGCACTTTGCTTCCCTCGTGTTGTGTTTATGGACTGCGACATCATTTAAACGAGGTTTTCAGTTTTATTCAGTCTTTCCTTTTTTCTTTTTCGTGTATGATTTGTTTGCGGTAGTATTTCTGTCAGACTCATTCGATTGTTCGGGATGTTTTATGTAGAAAACGGGGGTGGGGGAATGTATATGGGTTGATTTTTGTTTTACGGTTCTTGTGAGACAAGCGTTCAAATCCCAGACGGGTATGTACTGAGGTGTTTTGACTTCATTGGTTTTTTATTCTCTCTCCACGCGTTGAGTATAATTGTGTTGTGGGAACCCCTCCACCCTATACACACATATCCTTTTGTATTATTATGGACTATTATTATTATTATTATTATCATCATTATCATCATCACCGCGTCTTACTACCCGTTCGGGTTCTACGCACTTACGTTAATGTGTAACGGTAGGGTGATTGTGAGATGAAATGGAGGACCTACAGTTTAACGTGGGATCCGAACCACGGTGGAGGCCTGGTATTCCAGACATTCACAAGATGTCTTGTCAGAGGTGAAGGAAGGGTTTGGTGATTAGATAAATCTTTGCCGGGACCGAGGATTGAACCCCGGACCCACAACACAGAGGTCCGACACCTTACCCCCTAGACCGCCAGGTCACCATTATTATGGAGAGTTCAGGGTTTGAAATCCAAACAGGGTGTATTGTGGTAGTTTTTACTAAAGAGTCTTTCCAAATTCCTCTTCGCAGATGTTCGTACACTTTTCATATTTTACCTTCTTCCTTCTTACATAATTAATGCAAATTCATATATAGTCCTAATCGGGAGTAAATATCGATTGACACGTTCGTCGGAAATTGAAAGAATAACCTGATCTACTTTCGCATCAGTTCACACCGTCACGACATGTTGACCCATAATGCTTTGCAACACAAACTTAAAACAGCCGGCTATTAAAATATTTAACTATCCAATTGATAACACCTTAAAACTCGTGAACTATGTAATTATGTAGACTTTCCCATTTCATATTAGTCCAATCAAAAGTCGAGTCAAAGTAATTGGACAATTTTATAATATTGAACTTAATGAATACTTGTGTGTTGAAATCTTATCTACTAATTTAATAAGTCTGGGCGGTCCTTTTTTTAATTTTTTATACTGTTGACAAGTCTGTGACACTGTCGTAAAGTTGTAGCTTTTGCTAACAGGTTTCAACCCTTCTTCTTCTTAAAATGTCCACAAGGCACTCCTCGCGGTTGCCCCCCCCCCCCCTCGTCTCCCCTCATTTCAAAATCTGATGAGATAGGGTGCAATCTAATGAAAATGGAAGATTCTAGATGCTTTCTTGTCCGACTATAAGCACTCGGCCTGCAATCCTGTTGTAGGTGAGGTCCGCTGCGCGCGCTAATATCCACATCTATTGTCCGACTATAAGCACTCGGCCTGCAATCCTGTTGTAGGTTAGGTCCGCTGCGCGCGCTAATATCCACATCTATTGTCCGACTATAGGCACTCGGCCTGCAATCCTGTTGTAGGTGAGGTCCGCTGCGCGCGCTAATATCCACATCTATTGTCCGACTATAAGCACTCGGCCTGCAATCCTGTTGTAGGTTAGGTCCGCTGCGCGCGCTAATATCCACATCTATTGTCCGACTATAGGCACTCGGCCTGCAATCCTGTTGTAGGTGAGGTCCGCTGCGCGCGCTAATATCCACATCTATTGTCCGACTATAAGCACTCGGCCTGCAATCCTGTTGTAGGTGAGGTCCGCTGCGCGCGCTAATATCCACATCTATTGTCCGACTATAAGCACTCGGCCTGCAATCCTGTTGTAGGTTAGGTCCGCTGCGCGCGCTAATATCCACATCTATTGTCCGACTATAGGCACTCGGCCTGCAATCCTGTTGTAGGTTAGGTCCGCTGCGCGCGCTAATATCCACATCTATTGTCCGACTATAGGCACTCGGCCTGCAATCCTGTTGTAGGTGAGTTCAAGCTGTCACGTATTGATAACTTTTCTTTCGTCCCGACTGTTAAATACCGTGTCACCGTCTTGTCATTTTATTATATTAAATCCAACATACTTATAGAGCTGCTATTTTCATGATTAGTTGGATCTAGTGTTCAAGTTTGATAAAGTTACAGGTACGTTCAATTATTTAAATCCATGACGACGAGAGGTCACATTTTGATCCCTTAGGATTCTTTTTTAGGAGGTATGGCTAGAGATGAACATTTTCCGCAGTGGCGGCTTGCGGTGGAGGGTTTACATTGTGGAGGGGGCACTTAGAGCCTATTGTACTTAAGAGACGAGTGGGTTATAAGAAGGGGGGAGGGGGGGGGGAGACAAACGTCGGGCCGAACTTAAATTTTTTTTAAACCAACTTATTGATGATAAAAGTAAAGTCTTGATAAGCAACTAGTAAAGAGTTTGGGAACCCCAACCTTAGTGACACATTCAGCCACTAAGCGCTGTAGTCGATACATGTGTGTAATAAATAATAACTAATAGCTGTTATTGGAACTAGTTTGATGATGTTTCTGGTGTTAAAGCCCTTACGAGAAAACTTTTAAGTATAAACGTTGACATTTGGGATATCTATATCTTGTTCCATTTAAATCAGTTGAAATTATTTTACAGAAATAATTATTGAAAATTTCCGTTTTAAAAATGTTGCGTCTCACACACACACATATGTATATGTATATATATATATATATATATATATATATATATGTTAAAATGACGAAGCTATTTTTTTCGGAGTAGTGACTGAAAGAAGGTGGGATGCCCCTGAAATCACTTTCCCCCAAGATAATCTGCGGTTTAAGTTAATTCACTTTATCGCCATTTTAAATGTGCGGTGAGCCGGAAGTGCCTTGCTGCCATCTATCCTGATAGAGTTCGTGCTTTTTATTGTATTTACATGGCGGACCGGGATATAAACACTTTTAACACTTTAAGTACCAAGTTTATTTACACGCGCTTAAAGCACACTTGGGCTCATAAACACCTCAGATAGCACATTTAGTGTTTTCTCTACAGTACACTCATACCCGAAAATAGTGGCCCAGTATTCAGCGTAATTCTCACTGGGGGGAGAGATAGCTAGTCTTACTGAACTCCTATAGCACAAATAGTTATTATTATTATTATTATTTAGCTCCGCGTCTTACTACCCGTTCGGGTTATACGCTTTAAGTACTAATTACACATATGGATTAGAAATTGGGAAGGATGAATTTAGAGGAAGTGAACTCGAATTTACGTGGAGGGAGATTGGAAAACCATTTAGGATAAACCACCCCCAGTTCACCCGACCGAGATTCGAACCTCGATCTCCCCGTCCTCAGCAGTCGAGCTCAACACGACAAGCGCGTTAGCCAACTACGCCACCGAGGCGGGTAAATAGATATTAAATATTTTATATAAGAAGGGAGGTGTGTGGAGGCTAACAAAAGAGGAAATGCAACCACATTCGCTGTAGATGAATGATCTGGAAAATCAAAATTATTTGTAAATACCCGCGATCAGGTTTCGAAACCTGCCGTAGCAGGTAAATCCTCCAAGATGAGACAACATCTTTGTCAGCCAGCCCACCGGTGAGGTTAGCTACAGTCCAATTTGTCAGAAGAGAACTGTAATCTCTGTTATTACTTTATTGTAACTTATTTGATAATGTTTCTGGTGTTAACGTCCTCGGGAGAAATTAAACTGAGGGGAAAACTTTGAAACTTGGGATATCTCAAGTGCGTTCCTTACGTTTGAATAGGCGGTGAAAATCTTCCTTGAAAAATTTTAAAAATAAAAATTTTCTGGTATCTCTACTCTGGACTTGCATCAAACAACCAACGAACGCAATACCACCCATATCCTTCCGTGGCAGCTCGCGTGCGGAAAGCTATCCATCTAGCCCCGGTATCCGTAAACATCCGCAGGCTCGTCGTTAGGGGGGACCCCCCCCCCCCTCCTCCCCTTGCCGGGCAGTTGTCTCACGTAAATCCGCGCTGCAAGTAATGATAACCTACCTCGTACCTCTTGATTTATGCGCTCGCGAATAATTCCCCCCCCCCCCCCCCTCAATCGATCGTTTCTCCAATTTCCTGTTCTCTCTTCTCTCCCGCTCCGTCATTTCGGGACCCGCCCTTCTCCCACCTCGTAGTTACGGCCTTTCCAACAGTCACCCCCCTCTTCCCTTGTAGTTACGGTCTTCTCAAGAGTCCCCGCGTGCTCTACAGGGTGTTCCAACAGTCACCCCCTTCTCCCTTGTAGTTACGGTCTTCTCAAGAGCCCCCGCGTGCTCTACAGGGTTTCCTTCCCTCCGTATTGGATATTTGTATCGCAAGGAAGTAGGAGACTACAGGCTGGACGGTGGTCACCGCCCTTCGATTAACCGGAGTAACAAGAGGGGGGGGGGGGGGCGTGATGTGGTTGGGGTCCAGAATATACCAAAACTCCTTTTATTTTTAAGTGACTGAATATCTGTAAAATCCACTTCTGGTGGTCTAATGGCGGTCACTGTCGCAATAAACAGGACTGCGAGTTCGGGGTTTGAATACCGTTCTGGTTTCCCCATAAACAGTTTTCCACCCTCCTTACACGCAAATGCGGGTACACTTTCTCTTAAATTCAACCTTCACCATCCCTAACCCATAGGTGTAATTAATACTGAACATATGCCGTACAGTTCGAACGGGTAGTAAGATGCAGTGACAAAAAAACACTGTTAAATGTACCGCTCCATTCCTAACAGGTAGAGTGATCAATCACACTCCTAGGAGACCCTGAGTTAGACTCCGGGGGGAGCAGACGAACATTTTATATTTACTATTTTGTAAACGGGATCGTCCTGTTATCTACAGTAAATATTTACGAGACATAGCTGTAAGATTAGACTGTTGTTTTAGGTTAAGTTACATTGTAGGACTTGCTAGACCAGTAAGTATGTAAACTACTGGTATAAATCACCCTCCCCGTCCTGTTCATGTAGACTACTGGTATAAATCACCCTCCCCGTCCTGTTCATGTAGACTACTGGTATAAATCACCCTCCCCGTCCTGTTCATGTAGACTACTGGTATAAATCACCCTCCCCGTCCTGTTCATGTAGACTACTGGTATAAATCACCCTCCCCGTCCTGTTCATGTAGACTACTGGTATAAATCACCCTCCCCGTCCTGTTCATGTAGACTACTGGTATAAATCACCCTCCCCGTCCTGTTCATGTAGACTACTGGTATAAATCACCCTCCCCGTCCTGTTCATGTAGACTACTGGTATAAATCACCCTCCCCGTCCTGTTCATGTAGACTACTGGTATAAATCACCCTCCCCGTCCTGTTCATGTAGACTACTGGTATAAATCACCCTCCCCGTCCTGTTCATGTAGACTACTGGTATAAATCACCCTCCCCGTCCTGTTCATGTAGACTACTGGTATAAATCACCCTCCCCGTCCTGTTCATGTAGACTACTGGTATAAATCACCCTCCCCGTCCTGTTCATGTAGACTACTGGTATAAATCACCCTCCCCGTCCTGTTCATGTAGACTACTGGTATAAATCACCCTCCCCGTCCTGTTCATGTAGACTACTGGTATAAATCACCCTCCCCGTCCTGTTCATGTAGACTACTGGTATAAATCACCCTCCTCGTCCTGTTCTAATGATGACCAACTTGACGCGTGCTGTTTTGTTTACTAGTGGGTATAAACCCCCCCCGCCTGTTCTGTGAACTGGATAAGTCCGCCCCCCGTCCTGTCATGTTAGACACTACTGGTAAATCGCCTCCCGTCCGTTCATGACCAACTGACGAGGACGTGTTGTTTCTAGTGGGAGGCTGAGCCGTCCCGCCCCCCTCGTGAAGAAGGTGCCGCCGCTCCCGGAGGTTTCCTACACCTGTAGCAGTTCGGTACGGCGGGTAGGAAATGGGGACGGTTTGTCTGGGCCGGCGGGCCTACGTCAAGAACACTCGCTCACATTCCCCGGCCGTAATGGGAGAAGGGAGGAAATTGTGCACCAACATCTGCCGGTTGCTGAAAAACTCGGTTCACATTCGCCCAGGCCAGTAACTGAGAGGTAGTATCTCCTTGTTGCACCAAACAGCCAGTATCTGAGAGTAGATATCTCCTTGTTGCACCTAACCAGGCCAGTATCTGAGAGTAGATATTCTCCTTGTTGCAGCCAAACACCAGGCCAGTATCTGAGAGTAGATATCTCCTTATTGCACCAAACACCAGGCTAGTAACTGAGAAGTAGATATCTCCTTGTTGCACCAAACACCAGGATTTGTAGAATATCTCCTTGTTGCACCAAACACCAGGCCAGTATCTGAGAGGTAGATATCTCCTTGTTGCACCAAACACCAGGCCAGTATCTGAGAGATAGATATCTCCTTATTGCACCAAACACCAGGCCAGTATCTGAGAGGTAGATATCTCCTTGTTGCACCAAACACCAGGCCAGTATCTGAGAGGTAGATATCTCCTTGTTGCACCAATCACCAGGCCAGTGTCTGAGAGGTAAATATCTCCTTGTTACACCAGGCCAGTATCTGAGAGGTAGATATCTCCTTGTTGCACCAAACACAGGCCAGTATCTGAGAGGTAGATGATATCTCCTTTTTGCACCAAACACAGACCAGTATCTGAGAGGTAGATATCTCCTTGTTGCACCAATCACCAGACCAGTATCTGAGAGGTAGATATCTCCTTGTTGCACCAAACACCAGGCTAGTAACTGAGAGGTAGATATTTCCTTGTTGCACTAAACACCATGCCAGAATCTGAGAGGTAGATATCTCCTTGTTGCACTAAACACCAGGCCAGAATCTGAGAGGTAGATATCTCCTTGTTGCACTAAACACCAGACCAGAATCTGAGAGGTAGATATCTCCATGTTGCACTAAACACCAGGCCAGAATCTGAGAGGTAGATATCTCCATGTTTCACTAAACACCAGGCCAGAATCTGAGCGGTAGATATCTCCATGTTGCACTAAACACCAGGCCAGAATCTGAGAGGTAGATATCTCCTTGTTGCACCAATCACCAGGCCAGTGTCTGAGAGGTAGATATCTCCTTGTTACACCAGGCCAGTATCTGAGAGGTAGATATCTCCTTGTTGCACAAACACAGGCCAGTATCTGAGAGGTAGATGATATCTCCTTTTTGCACCAAACACAGACCAGTATCTGAGAGGTAGATATCTCCTTGTTGCACCAATCACCAGACCAGTATCTGAGAGGTAGATATCTCCTTGTTGCACTCAAACACCAGGCTAGTAACTGAGAGGTAGATATTTCCTGTTGCACTAAACACCATGCCAGAATCTGAGAGGTAGATATCTCCTTGTTGCACTAAACACCAGGCAGAATCTGAGAGGTAGATACCCTCCTTGTTGCACTAAACACCAGGCCAGAATCTGAGAGGTAGATATCTCCATGTTGCACTAAACACCAGGCCAGAATCTGAGAGGTAGATATCTCCATGTTTCACTAAACACCAGGCCAGAATCTGAGCGTAGATATCTCCATGTTGCACTAAACACCAGGCCAGAATCTGAGAGGTAGATATCTCCATGTTGCACCAAACACCAGGCTAGTAACTGAGAGTAGATATCTCCTTGTTGCACCAAACACCAGTCCAGTACTGGAGGTAGATATCTCCTTGTTGCACCAAACACCATGCCAGTAACTGAGAGGTAGATATCTCCTTGTTGCACAAACACCAGGCCAGTGATCATCCCTGCCACGTATCAATGTTTCGCATTATCTGTGTCCCGAGATTTTATTGGCCCTATAAACGAGAGCTCGGCGACAAGATGGCGGTTTATTTCCGGACGACAAACAAGTGAACATCAACTATCTCCACTCCTGACCTTCGTCCTAAGCCTTTATTTATACTCTTTCGTGCCAGGACCGACTATCAACGTAGCTACAGTAGGAAGGACAGCAAGGACAGTATCTGTAACTTGTGATCTGTAGTTATCACTATTACGACTGAAAGAATAATACCAATAATTTAGGTTTTGTGGCTTTCAGCACCGTGTCTTACTACCCGTTCAGACTATACGCATTTAGACTAATTACACTAATGTTCTAGGCATGAGGAAAGCTGAATTTAGAGGAAGTGAACCCATATTTGCGTGGAGGGAGCATTAAAAAGTACATTTGGGACACACTACCAGGCTTCAAACCCCGATTTCCGCTTCTATAACAAGATTGATGCCGGCTTAGGGCTTAGACTAGTGTTTCTAAAAAAAAAAATTCCCCCTCACAGCACACTATTATTTGCCGTGAGTATTCCATACACACTTAGTGTGCAAATTGGCGGCACTACGGGAGACTCAGATCGGACATGCGCATGCGCAGACAGTCTTCTAAGTTTGACCTTTACTCTACCACGCATGCGCAGAGATACTTCTCTCAGTCAAACACTGTTTGTCCTCTATTCAACCGAGAATCGTACTTTTGTGAAAGAAACGATCATCTCAAGTTGTTATTATTATTATTATTATTATTATTATTATTATATCACCACGTCTTACTACCTGCTCGGGTTATACGCACTTACGCTAGCTAATGTGTAATGGTAGGGTGATTGTGAGATGAAATGAAGGACCTACAGTTTAACGTGGAATCCGAACCACGGTGGAGGCCTGGTATTCCCCACATTCACAAGTGTGATTAATACACGTCTTGTCAGAGGTGAAGGAAGGGTTTGGTAATCAGATAAATCTGTGCCGGGACCGAGAATTGAACCCCGGACCCCGGCATAGAATTCTGATACCTTACCCTAGACCGCCAGGTCACCTACCCTAGACCACCAGGGCACCTTACCCTAGACCACCAGGTCACCTTACCCTAGCCACCAGGTCACCTTACCCCTAGACCGCCAGGTCACCTTACCCCTAGATCACCAGGTCACCTTACCCTAGACCACCAGGTCACCTTACCCTAGACCACCAGGTTACCTTACCCTAGACCCAGGTCACCTTACCCTAGACCACCAGGTCACCTTACCCTAGATCACCAGGTCACCTTACCCTAGACCACCAGGTCACCTTACCCCTAGACCACCAGGTCACCCTTCTCAGCTGTTCATTAATTACTCAACTCTTTAATTCTAAGCCACTAAATTAACAAGAAAATAAAGAGGCTTATAGTAAAACTTTCGAAAAATGTTCTCTTACTTATTTAAAAAAAAAACAATAATATTGAATGAAACTACTTTTATTATATTTACCTGTCTCTGTGGCCGCATGGTCTAAGGCGTTACTCTCACGTTAGACTAGACCGCCGATGACGGGGAGATAGAGGTTCGAATCTCGGTCGGGAGTAATGAGGATGGTTTTTTCCAAAATGGCTTCCCACTCTTATCACGCAAATGCGGGTACACTTCATCTTAATATAGCCTTCATAATCCCTTAAATCATTAGCGTAGTTAGTACATAAGCGTATAACCCAAACGGGTAGTAAGACACAAAATGTTTATGTTATCAACAATAGAATAGCGTCCAGAATTTTGCGGCACACTTAATGAAGGCGGCACACTTGTTAGAGAAGCACTATCTCAGACTGTGTGACCTCCGAAGCGGACTAAAAGACTCTATTGTAGGTTCCCTTGGCTGTGAAAGTGTCTCTCGCTAAATAAGTCACGTGATGTTTATTTCTTGTTATCCCCGAGAAACGGTGTTACCAACTGTAACTTGTTGATTTTACTTTTATGAGTAGTCAGCCCTGCTCCTCGTCTTTGTTTTAATCCAATCACAACGTCCGTGTTGTTCTTGTTGCGTCCCCTAGTTCAACAGGAGCAAACGCGTCTTTCCGATGATCAGATTAGATCTGAAAACTCTTCGCAACTTTGAATAATTCTGTTGGAAAAGTTGGAAGCTTCGTCTCCTTATTCGGATTCATTAGTTAATTGGTTTACACCCCTCCCCCCTCATTTTTTTTGTGAAGGTATGAATCTTGATTTACAGGAATAATAGGCTGCCCCCCCCCCCTTTCTCCGCCTCATCTGGGAGCATTTGAAGCTAAATATTGCATTAAAACACACAAAAACATGTTTCGCCAATCTCCCATATCAATTTATCTACTTCTTACCCCTCGTCCGGGCTTTACATATTTTAATTTCACCAGTGGGACAGGAGTGTAGAATTGAAAATAAATGTACCCGAATTTGCGTGGAGGAAACAATGGGGTAAACCATTTAGGGTGGGAGGTGTGAAAAAAAACACCCTCGAATTTACCTGCACCTGGATTTGAAAGCCCGACCTCCACCGTCACCGGCCCAACAAGACTAGATGAGCTTTCTTTACTCTTATTAGTCCGCACGTCCACCGATGTGGATTTATCAAGTTTATATGTTTGTGTACGATGTTGTAGTTAAAATTGCTAAAACCTTTAGTAACTGAACAGTTCTTGGTGGTTTTATTAAGGCGATCCATCACTGTGGTTTTCCCAACCTCTCTCCTCGCTATTGCGGGTACATTTCGTATAATTATTCTCCTCGCATCCAAGCCTTTGGATTAAGCCGTTAAATAACTCTTGAGCTACCCACTTCGGTGGTCAAATGGTCTCCGGCATCAATCTCGTGTTAAACTAAACTGCCGATAACGGGACGATTTGGGTTCGAATCCTGGTCAGGTGTACTGAGTGTGGTTCTTCCTAAATGGTTTCCCACTCTCCTTCCACGCAAATATGGGTGTATTACCTCTAGAATACTTCCTTCCTCATCCCTACCCCATTAGAGTGATTATCATATACACGTATAACCTGAACAGGTAGTAAGAAGTGGTGATAAAAAAAACTGGGGGTAAACCTCTATTCCACTCGGCCGGGATTCGAACCTTCGAACATCAAGTCATTGTCAAACCAGACAAGACGAGACTGACGCCTCTCCGCATGGCCACCAGTTTGACCATGAAATTAGGTTTTATATGTTCACTATCTGCAATACCCGTCAAGTCATGTGATGTGCAGCTGTCACTTTTGATAAATATCATCAATATTTATGAAATAGCACTATTAATAGAGTAAAATGTTATCAATGTGGACCGCAAAAAAAAAGTGTGTATTTTATTTAAAAAAAAATTGGTCCATATGTCCATTCGTAAGAGAATCAAGGTATATAAATGTTCGCCCCAGACAAGAACATATCGATACAGATACGACGAAAGATTACGGATAATGAGTTGTAATTAACAGCCACAGACCACATCTGAACCAATAATTAACTTAAAACAAGGTACACACCGGGTTTGAACGAAATGGGGATAACTGAATACTTGACGTCTGCGCGCGCAGGTGGCTTGAGAGGGTGGAAGGGTGAGGGTCCTGGTTACAAACCGGGCTATAGTCTATTAATAATATATTGAGACGCAACGTATCGATCGACCAAACCTGAACGTTAAAACATTGTTGTATACACTCGCTTGTGTTCGGGTAAACTCGCCTGTGTTCGGGAAAGTTCGCCTGTGTTCGGGTGAACACACTTGGGTTCGGGAAAGCACGCCTGTGTTCGGGTAAACTCGCCTGTGTTCGGGAAAGCTCGCCTGTGTTTGAGTAAACACACTTGGGTTCGGGAAAGCACGCCTGTGTTCGGGTGAACACACTTGGGTTCGGGAAAGCACGCCTGTGTTCTGGTGAACTCGCTTGGGTTCGGGAAAGCTCGCCTGTGTTCGCAGGCTATGATGCTATGCTTGTGTTTAGAAACTACCCACTCAAATACCCAAACGAAAATATACGCTATGACTCTCTTTGGGCTTTTTTTTATACCGGACTGTACACGCGTAACGTGTGTGATAAATCACATGTGGAAACAAAACTCCCTTGTGTGTGGCGTTAAAAACCTGTTGTACAGCGCCGAGGATGGCCCATAATTCATTGCGGGTGTAAGATCTCTTCTCCCTCCAGTTCTCGTTACACTAATAAATACAGAGATCTATTTTTAATTACTGTCGGAGTTCTCGCGCGGAGAGACGGGCCGTGTATATCGGGATATCGGAAGAGATGAACATTTTTAGGTAGAATATTCATCCGATTGAATCCCAGGGGAAGGGAGTGTGTTCGTTAAGGGTCTGATTAAAATATTGAAGTATTACCATGTCTGGTCTACATCAGATCCGACGATAGTATTTAAAAAAAAAACTGGAAGTCATCAGCCCTTATTCCAACATAATCCCCTGGAAGTTCTTAGCCCCTATTCCAACATAATCCCCTGTGAGTCCTTAGCCTTATTCCAACATAATCCTGTTAGTCCTTAGCCCCTATTCCAACATAATCCCTTGTGAGTCCTTAGCCCTATTCCAACATAATCCCCTGTGAGTCCTTAGCCCCTATTCCAACATAAACCCCTGTGAGTCCTTAGCCCCTATTCCAACATAATCCCCTGTGAGTCCTTAGCCCCTATTCCAACATAATCCCCTGTGATTCCTTAGCCGCTATTCCAACATAATCCCCTGTGAGTCCTTAGCCCCTATTCCAACACAATCCCCTGGAAGTTCTTGGCCCCTATTCCAACATAATCCCTGTGAGTCCTTGGCCCTTATTCCAACATATTTCCCTGTGAGTCCTTAGCCCCTATTCCAACACAATCCCCTGGAAGTTCTTGGCCCCTATTCCAACATAATCCCCTGTGAATCCTTGGCCCTTATTCCAACATATTTCCCTGTGAGTCCTTAGCCCCTATTCCAACACAAGCCCCTGGAAGTTCTTGGCCCCTATTCCAACATAATCCCCTGTGAGTCCTTGGCCCTATTCCAACGTAATCCCCTGTGAGTCCTTGGCCCTTATTCCAACATAATCCCCTGTGAGTCCTTAGCCCCTATTCCAACATAATCCCCTGTGAGTCCTTGGCCCTTATTCCAACATAATCCCCTGTGAATCCTTGGCCCTTATTCCAACATATTTCCCTGTGAGTCCTTAGCCCTTATTCCAACATATTTCCTGTGAGTCCTTAGCCCTTATTCCAACATAATCCCCTGTGAATCCTTGGCCCTTATTCCAACATAATCCCCTGGAAGTTCTTGGCCCTATTCCAACATAATCCCCTGTGAGTCCTTGGCCCTTATTCCAACATAATCCCCTGTGAATCCTTGGCCCTTATTCCAACATATTTCCCTGTGAGTCCTTAGCCCCTATTCCAACACAAGCCCCTGGAAGTTCTTGGCCCCTATTCCAACATAATCCCCTGTGAGTCCTTGGCCCTTATTCCAACATAATCCCCTGTGAATCCTTGGCCCTTATTCCAACATATTTCCCTGTGAGTCCTTAGCCCTTATTCCAACATATTTCCCTGTGAGTCCTTAGCCCTTATTCCAACATAATCCCCTGGAAGTTCTTGGCCCCTATTCCAACATAATCCCCTGTGAGTCCTTGGCCCTTATTCCAACATAATCCCCTGTGAGTCCTTGGCCCTTATTCCAACATAATCCCTGTGAATCCTTGGCCCTTATTCCAACATATTTCCCTGTGAGTCCTTAGCCCCTATTCCAACACAATCCCCTGGAAGTTTTGGCCCCTATTCCAACATAATCCCCTGTGAGTCCTTAGCCCCTATTCCAACACAATCCCCTGGAAGTTTTGGCCCCTATTCCAACATAATCCCTGTGAGTCCTTAGCCCCTATTCCAACATAATCCCCTGTGAGTCCTTGGCCCTTATTCCAACATATTTCCCTGTGAGTCCTTGGCCCTTATTCCAACATATTTCCCTGTGAGTCCTTAGCCCCTATTCCAACACAATCCCCCAGGTATCCTCAGCAATTTTTACAGTTAAACTCCTTAATGATATTTACTGCGAAAGGACCTATTTTCTTCCTTTTATTATAAATGTAACCAACAATTTTTTTTTTTTTAACCTTAGGGCGATAAATTAAAAAGACAGGGGTTCCCCGATTACTCTCCGCCTCTTTGAGTTGAAAAAAACAACCAAAAAAACGTGCGTTCTTTAATTCAAATGGCGGTGAGAATTTATCGTCTTCGAGCGAGTCTTGGCCGGGTCTAGAAAGCCGTGCTTTTTCCGGGGACCTGAAGCAATTTGTCTATTGCTTGTCCGCTCTTCCTTCTCAAGTGTAGTTCCGATTTTCCCCACCTCGCCGCGCCGCTCAACACACATATATTTTCTTGCAAGTTTTGTGTTCTTTCTTTTTCTTGCTTCCTAGATTTCGTATTTCATGTAAAGGGTGGGTAGAACACTGCGGAAGTCATCTTTCAATTTGCTCCATGTAACAAATGCTCGCTCACGCGCGAGTCTAGAAATTGTATTTTAGTTTGATAATTTGTTTTAACTCGACCCAGACTTGAGTTTGGGACATTAAACTTCCCCTTTTACTGGTCAGGGAGGAAGAGGAAGACTAAACCACTAGAGGTCTCTAGTTCGATCACTTTGGGTGATATTATTATTATTATTATTATTATTATTATTATTATTAGCACCGCGTCTTACTACCCGTTCGGGTTATACGCACTAATGTGTAATGGTAGGGTGATTGTGAGATGAAATGGAGGACCTACAGTTTAACGTGGGATCCGAACCACGGTGGAGGCTTGGCATTCCCACAATTCAAAGTTGTGATTAATACACGTCTTGTCTGAGGTGAAGAAAGGGTTTGGTAATCAGATAAATCTGTGCCGGGACCGAGGATTGAACCCCAGACCCCAGCACAGAAGTCTGACACCTTACCCCTAGACCAGCAGGTCACCCAATAACAACAATATATTATACTTTGTACTTGTTCAACAATAATAGGATGTGGCTATAAAACTGGACCCCCGGAGATGAGGAAATTGATGAAGTAACATTTGGAAAGCGCTGAGATGGGGTGCGTTAGTGGAATAGAGAGGATAAAGTTGAAAGATCGGGTGACTAATAAAGAAGTTCTAAGGACGACGAATGAAAATACTGGACGGGTTACATTATGAGAAGAAATGTCTTATTTAGTGACGTCATAGAAGGCAAGGTTTTAGGGAGGAGGGCGCAAGAAGGCAACAAAAACAAGATGGTTGACCTCAAACAAACAAAGAAGATCAAGTTCCAGAATAATACTAGGTTTGGACAAGGCGACGGACCTATCGAAAGACAGAACACCCAATAATAATAACTTACTGTGTTACATTACTAAAACTGGTAACGTTTTTGAAAAGAACATTTAATACAAGAGTTGTAATTGGCTTAATCTAAGTGGGGGGGGGATTAGGAGGGTATATTAAGAAGTAATGCACCCGAATTAACGTAGAGAGAAGGTGGAAAACTTCACTGAAAGTTGTATTTTGAAAGGGACTTCCGATCTTAGATTCAAACCCAGTTCTCTAATTAAGTTGAGATGGATGAGAAAGTTAGCTAATTCAAGCCAGTATTTTTGGGGTTTATTTTCGAAAAAATAAATAAAATATTGATTTAGTAGATGCGGTTAGTTGTATTCTCAACACTTGTTGAATATTTGTCATGTTGCATCCTGGGAATCGAAGAACAACGTTTTAAATTAAGATAAAAAATTCTGGTAAAATTACGCAATGCTTGTATCTTATATTTAAGAATTGTTGAGAAGACCACTTAGTGACGTCACCCACACCTCTTACTACCCCCACCCATAATAAAATAATAACCCACCTCGGTGGTCGAATCCTCTAATTCGTCACTTTTGAAATAGACCGACCTGCTGATGATGGGAAAATCGGGGTTCGAATCCTGATCGGGTGTACAGAAGGTTTTTTATAAATGTTTTTCCACGCTCTCTCCATGTGAATGCGGATACACTTACTCTAAAATTCAAACTTCATCGAAGCTCACATTGACTTGACGTATGAATACGTAAAATTAGAGACAGTAACTTTTCTAGGCCCTCACTATGGAAATTGTTTGTTTGTTTGTAAGAGTTTTATTTTATTCTTGTAAGTCATATATCAGATTATAACATTAATAAAACATGTGAAACATAAAGAACAGACAGTTAACACCAGCCCCGAAGGGCTCTCGAGAACGGACACGACATAGGACGTAAAAAACAAAAACTCAAAAAGAAATACAATGGCGCCCTGGCGGGCTGAAGGCTGGTATCTATAGGTTGGGGGTGGGAAAATAATTGAAACTATACTGTATTAACTCACGTCTAGCTCTAAGCGAACTATACTGTATTAACTCACGTCTAGCTCTAAGCGAACTATACTGTATTAACTCACGTCTAGCTCTAAGCGAACTATACTGTATTAACTCACGTCTAGCTCTAAGCGAACTATACTGTATTAACTCACGTCTAGCTCTAAGCGAACTATACTGTATTAACTCACGTCTAGCTCTAAGCGAACTATACTGTATTAACTCACGTCTAGCTCTAAGCGAACTATACTGTATTAACTCACGTCTAGCTCTAAGCGAACTATACTGTATTAACTCACGTCTAGCTCTAAGCGAACTATACTGTATTAACTCACGTCTAGCTCTAAGCGAACTATACTGTATTAACTCACGTCTAGCTCTAAGCGAACTATACTGTATTAACTCACGTCTAGCTCTAAGCGAACTATACTGTATTAACTCACGTCTAGCTCTAAGCGAACTATACTGTATTAACTACGTCTAGCTCTAAGCGAACTATACTGTATTAACTCACGTCTAGCTCTAAGCGAACTATACTGTATTAACTCACGGTCTAGCTTCGTTAATAGCAACCTATATACTGTATTAACTCACGTCTAGCTCTAAGCGAACTATACTGTATTAACTCACGTCTAGCTCTAAGCGAACTATACTGTATTAACTCACGTCTAGCTCTAAGCGAACTATACTGTATTAACTCACGTCTAGCTCTAAGCGAACTATACTGTATTAACTCACGTCTAGCTCTAAGCGAACTATACTGTATTAACTCACGTCTAGCTCTAAGCGAACTATACTGTATTAACTCACGTCTAGCTCTAAGCGAACTATACTGTATTAACTCACGTCTAGCTCTAAGCGAACTATACTGTATTAACTCACGTCTAGCTCTAAGCGAACTATACTGTATTAACTCACGTCTAGCTCTAAGCGAACTATACTGTATTAACTCACGTCTAGCTCTAAGCGAACTATACTGTATTAACTCACGTCTAGCTCTAAGTTAACTATACTGTATTAACTCACGTCTAGCTCTAAGCGAACTATACTGTATTAACTCACGTCTAGCTCTAAGCGAACTATACTGTATTAACTCACGTCTAGCTCTAAGCGAACTATACTGTATTAACTCACGTCTAGCTCTAAGCGAACTATACTGTATTAACTCACGTCTAGCTCTAAGTTAACTATACTGTATTAACTCACGTCTAGCTCTAAGTTAACTATACTGTATTAACTCACGTCTAGCTCTAAGCGAACTATACTGTATTAACTCACGTCTAGCTCTAAGTTAACTATACTGTATTAACTCACGTCTAGCTCTAAGTTAACTATACTGTATTAACTCACGTCTAGCTCTAAGTGAACTATACTGTATTAACTCACGTCTAGCTCTAAGTGAACTATACTGTATTAACTCACGTCTAGCTCTAAGCGAACTATACTGTATTAACTCACGTCTAGCTCTAAGTTAACTATACTGTATTAACTCACGTCTAGCTCTAAGTTAACTATACTGTATTAACTCACGTCTAGCTCTAAGTTAACTATACTGTATTAACTCACGTCTAGCTCTAAGTTAACTATACTGTATTAACTCACGTCTAGCTCTAAGCGAACTATACTGTATTAACTCACGTCTAGCTCTAAGTTAACTATACTGTATTAACTCACGTCTAGCTCTAAGCGAACTATACTGTATTAACTCACGTCTAGCTCTAAGTGAACTATACTGTATTAACTCACGTCTAGCTCTAAGCGAACTATACTGTATTAACTCACGTCTAGCTCTAAGCGAACTATACTGTATTAACTCACGTCTAGCTCTAAGTTAACTATACTGTATTAACTCACGTCTAGCTCTAAGCGAACTATACTGTATTAACTCACGTCTAGCTCTAAGCGAACTATACTGTATTAACTCACGTCTAGCTCTAAGTTAACTATACTGTATTAACTCACGTCTAGCTCTAAGCGAACTATACTGTATTAACTCACGTCTAGCTCTAAGTTAACTATACTGTATTAACTCACGTCTAGCTCTAAGTTAACTATACTGTATTAACTCACGTCTAGCTCTAAGTGAACTATACTGTATTAACTCACGTCTAGCTCTAAGTGAACTATACTGTATTAACTCACGTCTAGCTCTAAGCGAACTATACTGTATTAACTCACGTCTAGCTCTAAGTTAACTATACTGTATTAACTCACGTCTAGCTCTAAGTTAACTATACTGTATTAACTCACGTCTAGCTCTAAGTTAACTATACTGTATTAACTCACGTCTAGCTCTAAGTTAACTATACTGTATTAACTCACGTCTAGCTCTAAGTTAACTATACTGTATTAACTCACGTCTAGCTCTAAGCGAACTATACTGTATTAACTCACGTCTAGCTCTAAGTGAACTATACTGTATTAACTCACGTCTAGCTCTAAGCGAACTATACTGTATTAACTCACGTCTAGCTCTAAGTTAACTATACTGTATTAACTCACGTCTAGCTCTAAGTTAACTATACTGTATTAACTCACGTCTAGCTCTAAGTGAACTATACTGTATTAACTCACGTCTAGCTCTAAGCGAACTATACTGTATTAACTCACGTCTAGCTCTAAGTTAACTATACTGTATTAACTCACGTCTAGCTCTAAGCGAACTATACTGTATTAACTCACGTCTAGCTCTAAGCGAACTATACTGTATTAACTCACGTCTAGCTCTAAGCGAACTATACTGTATTAACTCACGTCTAGCTCTAAGTTAACTATACTGTATTAACTCACGTCTAGCTCTAAGCGAACTATACTGTATTAACTCACGTCTAGCTCTAAGCGAACTATACTGTATTAACTCACGTCTAGCTCTAAGTTAACTATACTGTATTAACTAACGTCTAGCTCTAAGTGAACTATACTGTATTAACTCACGTCTAGCTCTAAGCGAACTATACTGTATTAACTCACGTCTAGCTCTAAGTTAACTATACTGTATTAACTCACGTCTAGCTCTAAGTGAACTATACTGTATTAACTCACGTCTAGCTCTAAGTTAACTATACTGTATTAACTCACGTCTAGCTCTAAGCGAACTATACTGTATTAACTCACGTCTAGCTCTAAGCGAACTATACTGTATTAACTCACGTCTAGCTCTAAGTTAACTATACTGTATTAACTAACGTCTAGCTCTAAGTGAACTATACTGTAATAACTCACGTCTAGCTCTAAGCGAACTATACTGTATTAACTCACGTCTAGCTCTAAGCGAACTATACTGTATTAACTCACGTCTAGCTCTAAGCGAACTATACTGTATTAACTAACGTCTAGCTCTAAGTTAACTATACTGTATTAACTAACGTCTAGCTCTAAGTGAACTATACTGTATTAACTCACGTCTAGCTCTAAGCGAACTATACTGTATTAACTCACGTCTAGCTCTAAGTTAACTATACTGTATTAACTCACGTCTAGCTCTAAGCGAACTATACTGTATTAACTCACGTCTAGCTCTAAGCGAACTATACTGTATTAACTCACGTCTAGCTCTAAGTTAACTATACTGTATTAACTCACGTCTAGCTCTTAAGTGAAACATAGATAGAAAGCGTTTCAACGAACGAGATTGGAAATTAAACCTTTTGAGAAACTCTTGGACTGCGCGTGAGCGACACGCGGCACACACCCCTCCACTGAAACGTTAAATAATGATTAAGACCGACCACGGTGGAACCATTTCCTTCACTGCTATACTACGGTCAGAGTCAAAGATATACGCGTCTGGCTACTCTTTAGTTGCAGTGATCAGACATTGAAGCCAAATGGCGCTAGTATCGTTGCGGGGCAGCGCGCGCGCTATTTAAATATTGTAGAGACCAAAATGATAACATACAAATTACAATTTATCACTAGCTCATGGCTGTAATATAATTTACATTTATTTGTAATACTGTATTATCAATCACATGCTACTTATTTGTTTGGTAAAAATAATGATTTAGGTCAATATGTCTGATTACGAGGCCTAAGAGTATTTCCTTCAATAAATGCATAAGGCAGAATGCAATACTGAAATAAGCAAACGTGAAGAGTGAATGAGAAGTGGGATTTTTGAGTATTATTTATAGTTGAAAATGTGAGAGGTTAATAAGGAAACTTAGAAGGTACGCTCTTGCAGACAGCTCAATACTAAGGCAAATTAATGCAACTCACCCTTCATTTTTAATTATTTCGTCTTGCATACAGTCTATAAAGTTTCAAATCACAACGGTCCCAAGTTTGTTTCCCGCCTTCAAGTAGACATTTTTCAAATAATATCATTGGCTTATACGTCAAGATAGTTATGGATAGTACTGTCCCTTAATATTATTTAACTAAACGACTGTAATAATATTACTTGCAGCAACAAATCCAAAGTAATTTGATTATTACTACCAAGCAGTAGTACAGTCAACACTTCAGTATGTGAACAGTTTGTCCTCGATGAATAACTTATTACTTTAGTGGAAAGCAACTTTTAAAAAAAGTTACTTTTTAATGGTATTGTCAAATACTTTCGAATGTAAAGAATACTCTCAAAATCCACTGGAACATCACCTGCCTGAGATTTGGACATGAATCCAGAAAACAAAATTCAGAGTCAAGCAAATGAGTTGAACATGCTTTGAATGACCTGGTGGCTTTAGACTAATTGTTGATAATGCTAGAGCCTATTTCGAGGAAATAGGAAAGTTGACCCGCCTCGGTGGCGTAGTTGGCTAGCGCGCTAGCCATGTTGAGCCCGACTTCTGAGGACGGGGAGATCGAGGTTCGAATCTGTCAGGTGAACTGGCGTGGTTTTTCCCAATTGGTTTTCCACTCTCCCTCCACGCAAATGCGGGTTCACTTCCTCTAACTCAACTTTCCCAATTCCTAATCAATTAGCATAATTAGTAAATAAGTGTATAACCCGAAAGGGTAGTAAAACGCGGTGCTAAATAATAATAGGAAAGTCACCATTTTTGTGAGAGTTTGGGGATCAGAGATAGGACTAAAATACACTTGTTTCATCCGCTTTATAAATGTGAGTATATTGTATACAGTAGGATCCCTAACATATGTGATTAAATTTGATTGAAATTGGTTTTGATACAAACTGAAGCATCAGCAAGACAGGCTCCAGGCCAATCAATACATATATTTTAAATTGGTGCATTTTTAAGAATTAATAATTAATTCCTTAGAATGTGCATTTTTTTCTAACTATACTAATCAAAACTTGAAAATTATTTTATTTAGGTAGCACAAAGTGAATAGATTTATACTTTTGAAACACTTGACTCAATATTTGATTTATTTGTAAAATACTCAAGGACATTATTCCAGAAACTTCTGAAAAGCTGATTTTACATATTTGTAAAGTTTGATTAAATAGGAATAATTAACCCCCTGAAGCTTTAGCTCAGAAGATTCGTGTTTACATTTATTTGGGATAAAAAGATGTTTCAGACTTGGACACGGTCTCCAGTAGTTTGGTTAGTAAAGATAGTAATGAGATGAGTTTTAAGGTCGGGGTTTGAATTATTATTATTAAAATAAATCTTTCAAATTAAAGAATATTCCTAGCCTGGCGACGTATCTGAGTTTTACATCTGGATTAAATATTTTTTAAATTTCAATACCGTTAGCAAAACCATCAATAATAGGAACAGGATAAGGGTTAGAAAATTGTTAGATCAATTTTAAAGCAAAGAGTAACCATTTACTTTATTGAATGTTAATGTATTTAACAATTATAAATTATTTTCTTATTTATGTTATTGATTCAGGTTCATATATATAAAACACACAATATTTTGATTATTTACTTTACAAGAGAGTGTAATTTTTTTATATATTATTAATATATGCATTACTCCATATTAAATATCTCCATACATAAAAACATATGTATGAGGACATCCCTGAACCCAATAGTGTACAAATATATATTAATAAAATTTACTAAAAGATGGTTATTAAAAGTGAGGAACCTTATAAGAATCCTGAAATATTTATCTTGACACATACTATGACCTACATATTGTCACGTCCTTTTGATTAAGACTGTATCAAATTATTTAAATTGTTAATACTACTTGTGAGCATGACGCTCTATACTCTAAGTGTTAATTGCTATCAATATCCCAGTCACTATTCTCACATAATAATTACTTAGCCTTTGTACATCATTAATACCTATTAATAATAAGCTGTAAAATGTTTCAAATTATATACATATTTAAATAACACATTACAATATAAAGTATATTCTATTATTTGCACTTGCTGAGCAAGAAGTTTCAATGCAATATCATAATATCTTACATAATCATATAAATTTTGACCATAAGAAGAATACTTGACACATTTTAATAATAATGCTATTTTGATTTGCTGTACATATAACAAGCATTGATTTATTGATATAAGTTATATTTGTTTATAGTAACTAAATTAACAATAAGCTTTTGATTGTTTAAAACTTTTCATATTTATATTATGAGCCATCTTCTAATAGTTTCCAACCATATTCTTTGAATGGTATGTTTCTGTTTCAATTTCAAAATGGTGTAGTTGGTGTAGTTAAAAAAAAGATAGGGCCTAAGTATTTAAGAAAAGTACTTGTTTAAGTGCACTAGACCTGGTTATAAACCTATTAGGCCTAATAGATTTTTTTTAGCCTTTAAATAATAATTATTTTTATACTATTTAGACCACATGTCAAAAATAAGCCCGAATAAGTAAAAAGATGGGACGCTTGATTTGACACCGGATCCTTTATAAGATATGTCATCTTTTCTAATCACCATTGTTTCTTAAGTTAACAGGGGTGTGCCAAGTCCACCTTGAAGCAGAATCAAAGTTTGAATGCTTTTGTTAAGTGATCTATCCTTTATAATATATTGATATGGCCAAGCGACCTTAAATTTTGTGAGTTTGGTTTTCAACTATTTATTAAATAAAAAAAAGTCAATATTTATAATTTTAGTTTCTATTGATTATCCATATCTTTATGAGCGCATTGATATAATAAATTATGAATGTTTAAATATTTAACAAAAATAAGTATCATATGTATGAGTATTATTTTTGAGTATCGTCCCCATCTTACTTAAGCTTTCAAAACTTTAATGCACAAATAAATTAAAATTTCTAACAATAGTGGTCATATAAACAACTTGTCATTTAAGGCCCTGTGTTTGGATTTTAATTTTAGTGAGATGTTTGAGTGATAAAAAATAAAATTATATTAAATATACTTAAATATGATTATATTAAGTTATCGTTTGATTTGCTGTTTCCTTGCAAGCATAAATTGTAAGGGCCTAATAAAAATGTATTTATGATTTGATGTTTTGAGGAAATAGTGTGTTGTATCGATTCTAGAGCAACATTCCCAATTAAAAAATATACTTTCTCATTTTTGGTATATAAATAATGTCTAAAGTTAAGGCATTAGAAAAAGCAATGGTATAAATCAATATACAGCCAACTATAGCAGAAGTTTTTTTTATTACACACACTGGTCAACCAATGTGGAAATAATTAAGAGTAAAACTAACCTTAAATTATAAAAGCAATTGCACACTAACCTTTTGCAAAATTCTTCCTTCACTATCTGTTACAATCCACTCTCGTAGAATATCTTTTGGCCAAAAATGTTTTTCACAAAATCTATCATTAGATTTTATACTAAAGTTCTCTTGACCACAAATCTTACTTATAGTTTTCTCCCACAGTTCACGTCTCTCAAAATTTGAGGGCGTAATAAACATTGACACGTCAATTTTAAAACAACCCGGTAATTTACATTTAGTTTTATTTTTGACTTGTAAAACCATTGTTAAAATAAAATCTATAAATTAGAACTGTATATATCTGTCTGCTTCAGAGTAAAAGATGTCTGCCTGAACAGCTGTTGGTGTAAAACGTCACAACGACCCGCAACGATCACAACGCTTTCTCTTATAGCGGCAAATCGGGCAACTAAAAAGCTTCAAAGTCTGATCAACATTTACAATGAATGGCTTTTAGTAGAGTGTCATAGGGGTGACTACTGTGTAAACCTTATGGCGGAATTCTGGGAAAAGCTCTCACCTTGCCACTGAGAAGAAGTTTTTATTTTCCGCCGCGCACAACTGTTAAAAATTATAATCACCCTTCTCTCCTTCACGTCAATCCGCTTAAGGCTATTTGATCTTCTCAATTAATTTATAGGTGTCAGTTGAAAGAATAATGTATGGTCTTTTAGACACTTAAATAAAAAAAAGGGGGGCGCAATTATTAAGAGACTGGCTCAAAACAGTATCTGTCATATAAAAAAGCCTGACTTATTTGTACATTTGAACATTAATCGGTCGTATTTATTTTCTTAATCATGTGAGGTAACTTTTTAATAACTGGTTTTATAGCCGAGTGAGTGTAATGCCGGCCGGAAGGTCGATCTTGGTACCTGCTTGGCGGCGCCAGCAATGGCTGTAAAATATATTATAGCTTGCTGCATCGGTAACGTATGTTTAGTGTTGGAGTGTTGGTAATTATCATCAGATAAACTCTAATGTATCCATACGCCAAATCATATAATCTGCTAGACCATATATTGATTAGAAGTTACTTTTAGCAGTCAAAACTTTCACAAAGAACCATTTGTTTTTAATTAATTATATTTTCTTTAAACCGTTTTTACATTATTGGAACACAAGCTTATGATAATAGCTTTTTTTTTGTGTGGAAATGGATTCTCTTGTTCACTAAAGATTGCTTTACAAACGATAACTTTCTAAAAGGATTAGCTCTTTTCATGAATAAATAATTATTGCGAATCAAACAAAATGAGTAACGTTCTATTTCGAAACTAATATTTTGTATTACCCTTTATCTAATTTATAAAAATACATTTATTTGATACATTATGGAGGTCAGTTATAACAATATACAATTAATGTGAATATAATACTTTTTAATTTATTATTTATAGTTTTATGATTAAATTTTTTCTTTCATTTAGATAGGAAAAAACCAATTAAACAGTAGCCCATAGGGAAGTATAGAAAGAAGCGTTTATTAACACTTTTGATTGATAGTATAGTATTACTAAGAAAATAATTATTTTTACTTATGTAAACACAGATGACTTTCAAGAGCCAATAAGGACCCAGGGGCAAATCATTTTTGTCAGGCCTCTGTGCAACTTTTCGGAACCCTCATAGTAAAAAAAAAAAAGAGCCTCAAAGACTGTGCACTTTTCAGAGATAACTGCCTATTGTTTTGTAAATATCAAAACTAGTACATAATTTTTTACAGCGACTTTAAGAAAATTATTCCAGAAGCTTCTCCCAAGACAACTTAAAAATAAAAAAATAAGAAAAAAAGCCATTACCAGCCGTTTATGTACGATAATTTTTCAGAAATACAATGGACATAAACACATTTGCAACATTTCAATAGCCTTAATGGAGTAACCTTTAATATTTGTTTATGGCTCATCAACTCAAGTTTAAATACTGGTAATTAATGTACTTTCTTTCACTTTCATATTATATTTCACCTTTCTTTTGTTTCGCTAAAACGTTCATGTTTTCCTCCAACGTGAGAAGGAAAAGCCTCGAAGCCGAGTCGGGCCCCCCTGGTGCCTGGGCCCCGGGATTCCCCCCTCCCTCTATTCTCCCACTCTCGGTGGGGCTGGCTGTAGATAGGGTGGGCCTATAAGTACAGTAGCCCCATGGCTTCTTTGGTGCTGACACCTGACAGCTTTGAAAAGTTACCAGACCAAATTATGTATCCCTACGCCGAACCATATGATCTGCAAAACATGTGGTTAGCATCTGTCACTTCTGACAGTTAACATTTAGGTACTTACCTAAATGTTGACTGTCAGAAGTCAGCTGTGAGCTGTCAGTCAGCACCAAAGAAGCCACGGGGCTACTGTACGTGGTACATAAGATAGTAAAAAGTTTCACGTATCTGGGCAGTATTGTAGAGGAGAGAGAAGACACGACTAAGGTGGTATGGCCGTGTGAGAGGAGAATGGAGAGGGAAATGAGAGAGTAAGAGGAATAGTAGAGGAAGAACCAGGACAGGAGAGAGAAGACACGACTAAGGTGGTATGGCCGTGTGAGAGGAGAATAGGGAGGGAAATGAGAGAGTAAGAGGAATAGTAGAGGAAGAACCAGGACAGGAGAGAGAAGACACAACTAAGGTGGTATGGTCATGTGAGAGGAGAATGGAGAGAGAAGGAACGACTAAGGTGATATGGCCATGTGAGGAGAATGGAGAGGGAAATGAGAGAGTAAGAGGAATAGTAGATGAAGAACCAGGACAGGAGAGAGAAGACACGACTAAGGTGGTATGGCCATGTGAGAGGAGAATAGAGAGGGAAATGAGAGAGTAAGAGGAATAGTAGAGGGAGAACCAGGACAGGAGAGAGAAGACACGACTAAGGTGGTGTGGCCATGTTAGGAGAATGGAGAGGGAAATGAGAGAGTAAGAGGAATAGTAGAGGGAGAACCAGGACAGGAGAGAGAAGACACGACTAAGGTGGTATGGCCAAGTGAGAGGAATGGAGAGGGAAATGAGAGAGTAAGAGGAATAGTAGAGGAAGAACCAGGACAGGAGAGAGAAGGCACGACTAAGGTGATATGGCCATGTGAGGAGAATGGAGAGGGAAATGAGAGAGTAAGAGGAATAGTAGAGGGAGAACCAGGACAGGAGAGAGAAGACACGACTAAGGTGGTGTGGCCATGTTAGGAGAATGGAGAGGGAAATGAGAGAGTAAGAGGAATAGTAGAGGGAGAACCAGGACAGGAGAGAGAAGACACGACTAAGGTGATATGGCCATGTGAGGAGAATGGAGAGGGAAATGAGAGAGTAAGAGGAATAGTAGAGGGAGAACCAGGACAGGAGAGAGAAGACACGACTAAGGTGGTGTGGCCATGTTAGGAGAATGGAGAGGGAAATGAGAGAGTAAGAGGAATAGTAGAGGGAGAACCAGGACAGGAGAGAGAAGACACGACTAAGGTGGTGTGGCCATGTTAGGAGAATGGAGAGGGAAATGAGAGAGTAAGAGGAATAGTAGAGGGAGAACCAGGACAGGAGAGAGAAGACACGACTAAGGTGGTATGGCCGTGTGAGAGGAGAATGGAGAGGGAAATGAGAGAGTAAGAGGAATAGTAGAGGAAAGGAGGCCCATGTTCCAAACAGGCCCAGCCAGCTGCTTATGATGATGATGATGATGATGATGATGATAATGATGATAATTCTTGTATCCTCAATCTGAACAAACTTCTATCAGTTCCGTTAAACGAGGTTTCTATTGTATCTATTTCTGTTGTTGGTAAATGTAATGGTGTGATGTTGGTACCCTTGTGTTTCAGATGGCTGTGACCACACCGAGGTATACTCCATGGCGGGGAAGTCCCCTGGCGGGCAGTTCTCTTACCCGGCCTTCACCTTCCCAGGACCTCAGGTGAGACAGTCAACGATTTGGTCCGACCACAAACACAATAACGTGCGCTCTAAGTTGTGTCTGTCCTCAAGGTCGAGGTGAACATCTGCCGGTGATTGAACCCCAGGGGAGGGGGCTGTTTTCCTAAAAAGACACTAATGAATATATATTTTAGCACCATGCCTTACTACCCGTTCGGGTTATAGCCTACGCACATGTCCTAATGTGCTGAGGATGAGAAAGGGTAGCCTCATTTACTTGAAGACAGAGTGTAAAATAAACCACCCTTAGTACACCCCGTAATTGGCAGTCCAGGTTATTTGCCTGAGTCACACCTTGGACCATGCAACCACTTAAGCGGGTTTATTGTTAAGTTGAGGTATATCTTATATCTGGTCTACAGCAAACCTATTGTTAGTGATACACTCAACCACCAAGCGCTGTAGTCTATACGTGAGTGTGAGAGTAATCCTGTTATTACTTTATTGTAACTCATTTGATAATAATGTTTCTGGTGTTGACGTAACAGGAGAAATTAAACTGTATTATTATTATTATTATTATTATTATTATTATTATTATTATTATTATTATTATTATTATAACCGCATCTTTCTACCCGTTCGGTTATACGCACTTACGCCAATGTGTGATGGTAGGGTGATTGTGAGATGAAATGAAGGACCTACAGTTTAACGTGGAATCCGAACCACGGTGGAGGCCTGGCATTCCACACATTCACAAGTTGTGATTAATACACGTCTTGTCAGAGGTGAAGGAAGGGTTTGGTAATCAGATAAATGTGTGCAGGGACCTAGGATTGAACTCCGGACCCCCAACACAGAAGTCCGACACCTTACCCCTAGACTGCCAGGTCATCAATTAAACTGAAGGGAAATTTTTAAAACTTGGGACATCTCGAGTGCACTCATTACGTTTAAATAGTTGGAAAATTTTCCGTTTCACAACTTATTTTAAGACCAGGGGTGATATTGAATGGGAGGAAATATATATAGATATTTTTACAAACTTGGTTCCTGGCAACATTCCACGAGCCGCCACTGGTGTGTGTGTGTGATGCAGTACTGTTTGTCCCAGGGGGTGCAGTACACTCAGTTGATGCTTGCCGGGAAAGGCTCCACCTATTATCACCACCAACTGTCGCTGCAAGAGGACCAGGGTATCGACATGACTCAGGTAAATACTCGGGGATAGTACCTTTCATATAGACCAGGGGGTTCTCGACCCTTCTAGCGTTACAAAACCGCCAGTGGATTGCCCAATATGTCCCAGATTGTCGGAATAATCATCACCAGGGCTATTAGTTATCAGAATGACTTCGACACATCGCAATATCTTTGTTTCACCCATATGTATAGGAACAGAACAGCATTTTATTATAATTGAGGGGGACTTTGAAATCCAGGTTAGGTCGCTTAGTGTGAAGAATACCAGCCGCTGTGTTGGCACAAAATGTTTGTTACCCAGAATACAACATAGGATGTTGTCCACACGTCGTAACCGCAATGATAAGATGTGATGGTGGCTATTAGGATTTTGTAGAGCTGGGGTGAGACCTAACTTAACTTAAGTCTGATTAACTAAACCCTGGTGACCATTGGGATAATTCCCCTAAAGCGAAAAATACCCGAGGTACCAACCGGGAATAGAGCCCGGGACCAGGTGAACTGACCACTAGGCCATCGGGCTGGTTATATAATAGTTGAAAGAAAGTTATACACTAAGGGTTCTATTATATATTCTATAGAACAAAGATAAATCACAAATGCACAATCTGTATTGAAGGGTGATATTTTATTATAATCTAACAACAGCTATTTTATTAAATTGTTCATAAATAGAGTCCCATACCCTGAGCACCCATTACATACCCTCAAGGGGCACGGGACCCCCTGGTTAAGAACCTATATAAATATATCATTCCCGTACAGCAGGAAATTTCCATTTGCCCATATTTAATTCACAAAGTCCCAATTTTCAATCCCCCCTCCCCTGCCTCCCCCTCAAAGTAGGGATGGACATTGAAAGAAAAATATTGATGTTACCATCGGATACCTTAGCATCAATAGGGGAAAACATTGATGTTTTTAAAAATATTGATTTTTTTTTTAAATCGATTATTTATCAATATAACAGGTGTTTTAAGTTGTTTTTTTATTCAAATAAATTAAGTAACTGTATCTGCAGTACATTTATTTATATTCAATAAATCAAAATCTTTAGCTCAAATTTAAACAAATTATGTTTATAAAATAATGCATACATTTTGAATTTAAAAAAAACTATTTAAAAAATATCTGTTAAATAATATTATAATATCAACAATCGTCCACTGTTTGTAAAACCACTCATTTCGAAACCGCCTACTCTTTCCAAACAGTTTCTTGTCTTTGTCAAAGTTTGTCCTACTTAACCCACCAGCAGTTATTGATAGGAATGAACATCAGACATCGATGTTTTCTAAACAATATTTAAATTTCGATGCACATGCCATCGACTTTTATAGGTTGATAATTTTTAACCATTGATATTTTGTACCAATATCTAAGGTGTGGTAATAATACATGTGTGTGTTATTGTCGGAACTACGAGTGTCAGCTCTAACCCTTAACCACCCTGCTATAATCCCCGCCACCCCTCTCATTCACTGTTAAATATGACCTTCAGTTACAGTTTAGTTGAGTTAAAAAACAAAATATAGTGTTTTATTTTTTTATAAAATCGATATTTTACAGGTAATGATTCTTTTCATTGATTGATATTATCATTTCGGTAGGGACATTGATGCCCCCCCCCCCCTCTCCCATTAGAAATCATCCCTACCAACAGGTAAACCAATAAGAACCCTTGTTTCAATATATGTAACATACTGTACATTATAATTATAATGTTTGGTGGGCGATGATTTTCAACCATCAATGTTCTTTAGCGACACCCAAGACACACACGTCATCGATCAGCAAACATCGAACCGTGAACATCGATGGTTGAAAATGATCGCCCAATAAACATCAATGTTTTTAAAATACCGATGTTTGATGTCCATCCCTACCCCAGAGACCCACTCTTGATATAAAATCATATTAAATTATTTCAAAAAAAGGAGAAAAACTTCTCGATATATTAAAAAAGTTAGCCTTCAGTTAACAATTTACTTATTTTTAACTCCCATGCTATATATTTTTTACTAACTTAACTACACTAATAGTATGAGGAAGGTAACATTTCAAAGAAATGTGTTAGTACTTTTTTTTGTTGAGGGAGGATACCATTTGGGGGGAGGGGGCAAAAGAAACCCTTCCATAATACATTTAGCTGGAATTCGAACCTCGATCTCTTTGTCATTTGTAAAATCAGACTAAATGATCTCGACGTTTATTCCGTTGTGCACTCTTTGCACACACATGTATATCTGTATATAAATATATTTATTTTCTAAGAGATTTAACCAGGTAGCTCATTGTTAAAATAATGGTAATGTTATGAACACAGTAATCAAACCCAGAACCTTTTTCTTAACACATCAATGCTTTATCACCGAGCCACCAGGTTCAAATATCATTTATGTTCATATCTTTATTAATGATAAATATAAATATTTTTACTGCGCCATTAAAACCGTGTCACAGTGTACCCCCAAACCCCGCCCCTGCTAATGTGTCCCCATATCTCTTCCACAGAGCCCCGGTCGAGACAGCCCCGGATCCTCGGGCTCTGGTTCAGGTTCCGGGTCGGGTTCCCGGCACAGTACGGCAAGCCTGGACAGCGGCCGGGCCTCCGGGTACCACCTGTTGGGCCCCACGAGGGGCAGCGGTAGCGGCATGTCGTCCAGCCCCCGGTGCTCGCTATCTAGCTCCTCTCTGGGGTCCAGTGACCACGGAGCAGTGAGGGCAGAGCGTCTACTACAGCAGGGAGTACCGGTGAGTGTGGGTAGCGGTCAACATCGCAATCAGAGTCGACACGGCTCGAATCCATGGTCTAACCTAGGTTTGCTACCTAACATACAGTTTCTAGGCCTGCAGTAAGGAAATATCTCGGCTATCGAGGTAGACATCTTAGTAATACGAGCCAGCTACCTACTGTTGATGATAGATAGTAATCTCAACGTTTTGGAATGGCTGTAAATCTTGAAACAAGTCTCATACCAGTATTTTTTATATACTAACTAAATTATATATTTTCTTCTCCTCAAAGTAATAAAAGTGTGGTCAAAGCAGCTGTTGTTAATTTACAGTGTTGTAAAACTGGCCCAGAGGGAGGGAGTTGCGTCTGGGGCAATGGCGGGGGCAATGGAGCTTGAACAAAATGTCCAAACAGAGTTTTTTTTATTGGTGCTTCAAGGATTTGTGATTCACACATTTGTTAGACCGGGTTTATTTTAATGCATAACGCATAACTAATAGTGAACATTGCATAAAACATAGTGTGCAAGAAGTTGAAACATACAGTACATTACTTTCAATGATAGGGCTCATAATCGAAACTTAGTACATAGTACACAATGTTTTAGTTGACATAACCATAACTTTCAACACATTATCCAAGAGTTGAGCATAGATGACCTTTGAACTTAGGTAACTAAGATTTGACAAATTTCTATGAATAAAAATCCATCCATTTGTATTAAGATTTTAATTACAATGTTTCTATTAGCAGTTTTATTTTTCTTATTACTGTACACTACATGTCGATGCATGTATGTAAACCAAGCCTTACTCTCAATTAGGCCCAGTCTACATTCAGCTGTCGCACTCGTAATATCATCTGTCCACAATAGAACGCACAAACGCAGTCTCATGTCAGAATCACACATCGGAAGGAGATTAACATTATCGGTCTCTAGCGGTTATGTAGTTCTTCAGGGCCACGTCTAAGAGGGAGGAGAGGGAAGCAATGGGGGTAATTTCCCTGGGCCTCACATTCCAGAGAATCGCATTCCCCCCAAAAAGTATTTAATTCAATTACAGTTATTATTCTAAATTTCGCATCAAATAGTGTGTAGATAATTAATAGCAATACGTATTCGCTTAGTGATAGGATTCCATTCCAGATTGCTGAAAACCCTAACTTTATGTAATTTAATATTTGCGTTATTCGAGTAATGTGCTGCAGTACCTGTTTCAGGATTTACATTTTATTAAAATGGCGCTAATGTAGTTAGTTGCCTTGGCTTGTGTTCGGCCACTCGGAAAACTAATATAGGTGCACTAATGTAATCAACTAAAGAAATTAGTTATTTGGACAAGAATATAAGTTTGTGAAAATGTATTTTAAAAGGTATTTCATTTGTAGGTAGACACAAAATATGTCACCTGGTTATCTAGCAGACGAAGTTTGTGTTGAGTTAGGGCTAGGTTATATGGGTCACATCTGGATTGAGCGCATTAAGAAATCAAGAAAGTAGCATCGGGAGTGAATAGAACACGTATTCCTGGCTTATTGAATAAAATGTCTTCAGTGCCATCGAAGAAAGAAAAAAAAAAGTGTTGCATTTAAAATTGTTTATTAAGTGTAATAATTTAATAATCATTTTCATATATTAATTTGGTTCTCTTTAACTCATGTTTGCAAACTATAATAAAACTTTTGATGATGGAGTCATTTTGGTTGAAATTACTTTTACTGACATTTTACTTTGGACAGTTTTTGTCTAGGCAGAACAAAAAACATAGCACGTCTTGCGAGTGAGTTTGCTCTTGCGAGTGAGTTTGCGTCCAACAAGCGGTTGGTGCGGGGTGCGACTGATCGTAGACTAGCCATTACTTGCAATTAAAGACAACGGGCAAGTTTTATTCGCTGTCACATTTTGTGATTCATTGTTTTGAGAGCTCTTGCCTGGACCTGTTGTGTGTCCGAGAGGCCATGAAGGTCGACTACAGACAAGTGGTCCCCAGCTCTACTCCAGGGAGTGCCTCTTTAATTTATTACTGATTTCGTGTTTCATTTTATCACCGGACTATTATATAGCTTCTGGCCCTAAGACTGGGCGTAGTGTGTTAGGTGTGCTGTCCTAGGTTAAGTGAATTTATAAGTCGTGTAGTGTGGTAAAGTTGGGTTCATCAACAAACAGGTTGTCTGCCAGTCATGAAATTAGCATTTTGAGTTTTTGTGAGCCAAGTTCATTGTGCGGAGTTTTTTTTAAATACCTTTTCTCAAAATTAGTTTACAAGACAGAAAATAAAATGAGTAAGCAAAAATGCAAGAGTGGAGAACTATAGTAAAACCAAGGACGTGAGTGAACGACCCCGTGGTCTAGTGAAGTATTAAGGACATGAGTGACCAACCTCTTGGTCTAGTGGAGTATCAAGTACGTGAGTGGCCAACCTCTTGGTCTAGTGGAGTATCAAGTACGTGAGTGGCTGACCTCTTGGTCTAGTGGAGTATCAAGTACGTGAGTGGCCGACCTCTTGGTCTAGTGGAGTATCATGAGTGACCGACCGCTTGGTCTAGTGGAGTATCAAGTATGTGAGTGACCAACCTCTTGGTCTAGTGGAGTGTCAAGTACGTGAGTGACCAACCTCTTGGTCTAGTGGAGTGTCAAGTACGTGAGTGGCTGACCTCTTGGTCTAGTGGAGTATTAAGTACGTGAGTGGCTGACCTCTTGGTCTAGTGGAGTATCAAGTATGTGAGTGGCCGACCACTTGGTCTAGTGGAGTATCATGAGTGACCGACCAATTGGTCTAGTGGAGTATCAAGTACGTGAGTGACCAACCTCTTGGTCTAGTGGAGTGTCAAGTACGTGAGTGACCAACCTCTTGGTCTAGTGGAGTGTCAAGGACGTGAGTGACCAACCTCTCGGTCTAGTGGAGTATCAAGTATGTGAGTGACCAACCTCTTGGTCTAGTGGAGTATCAAGGATGTGAGTGACCAACCTCTTGGTCTAGTGGAGTGTCAAGTACGTGAGTGGCCGACCTCTTGGTCTAGTGGAGTGTCAAGTACGTGAGTGACCAACCTCTTGGTCTAGTGGAGTGTCAAGTACGTGAGTGGCCGACCTCTTGGTCTAGTGGAGTGTCAAGTATGTGAGTGACCAACCTCTTGGTCTAGTGGAGTGTCAAGTACGTGAGTGACCAACCTCTTGGTCTAGTGGAGTATTAAGGACGTGAGTGACCAAGCTCTTGGTCTAGTGGAGTGTCAAGTACGTGAGTGACCAACCTCTTGGTCTAGTGGAGTGTCAAGTATGTGAGTGACCAACCTCTTGGTCTAGTGGAGTGTCAAGTATGTGAGTGACCAACCTCTTGGTCTAGTGGAGTGTCAAGTATGTGAGTGACCAACCTCTTGGTCTAGTGGAGTATCAAGGATGTGAGTGACCAACCTCTTGGTCTAGTGGAGTGTCAAGTACGTGAGTGGCCGACCTCTTGGTCTAGTGGAGTGTCAAGTACGTGAGTGACCAACCTCTTGGTCTAGTGGAGTGTCAAGTACGTGAGTGGCCGACCTCTTGGTCTAGTGGAGTGTCAAGTATGTGAGTGACCAACCTCTTGGTCTAGTGGAGTGTCAAGTATGTGAGTGACCAACCTCTTGGTCTAGTGGAGTATTAAGGACGTGAGTGACCAAGCTCTTGGTCTAGTGGAGTGTCAAGTACGTGAGTGACCAACCTCTTGGTCTAGTGGAGTGTCAAGTACGTGAGTGGCCGACCTCTTGGTCTAGTGGAGTGTCAAGTATGTGAGTGACCAACCTCTTGGTCTAGTGGAGTGTCAAGTACGTGAGTGACCAACCTCTTGGTCTAGTGGAGTATTAAGGACGTGAGTGACCAAGCTCTTGGTCTAGTGGAGTATTAAGGACGTGAGTGACCAAGCTCTTGGACTAGTGGAGTGTCAAGTACGTGAGTGACCAACCTCTTGGTCTAGTGGAGTGTCAAGTACGTGAGTGACCAACCTCTTGGTCTAGTGGAGTGTCAAGTACGTGAGTGACCAACCTCTTGGTCTAGTGGAGTATCAAGTACGTGAGTGGCCGACCTCTTGGTCTAGTGGAGTATTAAGGACGTGAGTGACCAAGCTCTTGGACTAGTGGAGTGTCAAGTACGTCAGTGACCAACCTCTTGGTATAGTGTTCAGCGCCCCTGGCTACCAATATAGAGGCCCTGGGTTTAATTCCCAGTGGTAACATAAGTATTTTCCTTGGAAGAGAACCATGGTCAGGCTTAAGATTTCCACAGGCTCCACCCCTTCATAATCACTATCGGCACTTCATCTCATTGGAGGTACGAGGTGTAGACAACCTCCAAGGTCTGATTCTCACAGAGCAGTCGAAATTCTACGGCTAACAAAAAAAAAAAAAGATGTGAGTGAGTTTTCTTTCTTCTCTCCCTCTTTCTTTTGGTTTTTGTAATGAATATTTATTAGTAAATTTGAAAAATTACACCCTTGGACACACGGGAACCGAACCCAGAAGCTTTGCCTTAGCAAGGCAATGCACTACCACTGAGCTTTCTAGGAATCCACCCGTGGTTCACGATCATTGTTCACTCTTAGTTTAAGTCAGAGTCTGTGATGGACATGTGGAAACAATCATCTAACAATGAGCTATCATTGATACCACAGCTACCGGTGACTCGGGGAGGGGGGGGTTAGGGGGGGGGGGTGAACCGGCCATGAAAAGTAACTGGTATAGGAGCATAGAATGGATCTTTGTGAATAGAATGATGTCATTTAATAAGGCAAGAGGAAGAGGGGGGATCACAACACATTGTATCGCCATTTGTATTTTTTCTCCTCCCTGTTTGTTCTCCTACTACCGGACATCTCTACCCAGGAATGTTATAAGCCCGCTGGGTTTGTGGTGTTTAGGAATTTCTCATCGACTATTTGAGCCCCTTGACCCCTTTTTGTGTGGACGTCCTTGCATAATTTAGGGTGGGTCCCAACCTCATAGACAAGGGGTACTTAAGGGGATCACTCTTTGATATATTATCCTGGCCAATGTTTGCGACCCCTGAAAGTGGTTTTGGATGATTGGGTGTTGGGTGGGGCAGCCTGTGCCTGTCATCTTCTTAAATGATAGCCTTAAAGAGCTAGTTTGATCCGCCAAACACACATGTCCAGATTGCTTTGGAAAATCAATGTTTCTCGCTGAATTATTGTTTTAATTAGTGTTTTATTTAAAATTAATAAGAATGTGTGTAGCAACATATCATTTGACAGGGTTAGGGCTGGTCTTATGATTACCGGATAAATATTGCCATGGGAGGTTAAAGTTAGCGACAAGATAAAGGTTATAGTATTATGAAGTGAATTTATCTGCTGGATATCTGTCTGTAGGATAAATATATTTTCATGCAGAAAATGCAAGGTTGTTACTGTTTTTACTGGTGCGCGCATGTGTATAAGCCCTGCTGATAGCGCTACGAGTGGTGAGAACGCTCAACATTTGTTGAATTATGGTGGCTAAATAAGGGCGAGAAAACAGATGGCGTCACATGGGCGCAGAAGCTAAGTTATCTTGCAAGTATAAATTTAGGTGTTTTCCAAAATGTGGGCGATAGTTGGGTACAACATTTACAAAATTTCATTTATTGTACTCACATTTTGATAATTTGTTCTTATATTAGTATAACTACTCTCTAGGTGTTGTTGACCATGTCCGGATTACCTTGTGGAGACTTTGGTTCAAATCCAGAAGTGAGGTCTTAATAATTATTCTATAGTTACTAAAATTACATTTACATTCCCTACACAAAACTATGTCAAGTACCGTAATGGGATCTGAAACTGTCACTTTTATATGATATTATAAATACTGCTGAGAATGGCGAGGACTAGGTATAAATCCTAAATATGTTAAAATTAAGATATTTGGCACATATTTAATGTAAAACTTCCATCCTGTAACTATCACCTTGTGCCCTCTTATCACTCTACTGTATTTTCCTTTTTCGTTGTTGATTTTTATGAAAAAATTAAAATGATGTATTTGTGATTTGCTATTAACAACTTTGAATCGTCAACATCCGAGTTAACAAAGATTAAATTTTAAAATGTCAAATTTTCTCCCATTCACTCTTCAACTGTTTTCTTTTCTTTTTTATTCTCTTCAAGAAACTTGTGAAAAATATAATGTTTCTCTTTCAATGCGCTCATCTACAACTACATTTTATTTTTTGTTGATTTTTCAGAAACTTTGTTGTTGTTGTGAAAATGTCCTTAGATGCTCTAAAATTCCCTCCCATAAGGTGAAATTCTTGAAATTTTCTCTCAAGGAGGGGGTAGGGGGTGGGTCTCACTCACCTCCAGCAGATGGGACTTCAATCTCTCCCCCCCCCCCTTCCCATATTTAAAACACACATGACCCTCCTTGTTTATGTATGGTTGGGTGTGTGTTTGCATATGTGGGTTGGCAGAATATGTGTGTGTTATACATATATGTATATATGTTCATTTGTAAGCTTGCAAAATATGTGTGGGTGTCCATCTTTGTTTACCAATAAATTTTCCCAAACATATGGGAAGATTTAGGACCCAAGAAGGCCCCCCCCCTTCCCCCCTCCACCAATCCCCTTTACTTGTGTAGGAAGCCGACCAGGTCCTTTTACGTCACCTGAAGACTTCTTGCTCCTTAGTCGATAAACTGGCTCAGTTCCACCATGCACACGCACACACACACAAGCTCGCATATGTGAGTGTGTTTCGGTTAAGGATGTGGCTGTGACCGCAGCACGCATGTCTAAATTACAACCTGTGGACCTTTAGATGTACCAACACGCAATGCGGCCCTGTTCTTATTTTTATAAATGTCGTAGGAATAGTAAATTTGGAAACTTTACATAATTTATTAAAATCTGGTGTGTGAGGTTCTTGTAACAAATATATGCTCTTTCTTTGACACATATCAATTAAAACAAAAATGTTGAATTTGCGCACCAAATAATTACAATGTTAGGCAACACATACATACCTATGTTAACAGTTCTCACATGAAAAGGAACCCAAGTGGTTGATGTCTCAAAGAAACACGTTTGTCAGCCATTATGAAAGTGACATGACACAAGATATAAAGCTTGATAACCACACAAAAGGCTCTGTATGAAATAATAAGTCAGGATTTGTTTGACTCAAGAAAATAACTACTGAATTGCCATTTAAAAATTGGGTCCCTATGTTCAGACAAGTTAGACATCCATATCCTATCTTTAGCTAGTTCTATCCAGTCCCCCTCATTACACCCTATCCCTATCTTGAGCTAATAATATCCAGTCTATCTCATTACACACGATCCCTATCTTGAGCTAATTCTATCCAGTCCACCTCATTACACTCTATCCCTATCTTGAGATAGTTCTATCCAGTCCATCTCATTACACCCTATCCCATCCACGTCTAGGTATTCCCAAAAGTATCTTCCCATTGGTCCTACCAGTCAATAGGTACCCTGAACAGCGAGATCTGACTATCCTAATCCTACCCTAACAAAAAAGTTTGTACTCATTAGTTCCTGGGAAAACACTTGTGTGTATCACACACATACATGAAGCAAAGGTAGAATGTTTTCTAACCAGGCTGTGGGGTCAGAGTAGGAAACAATTTTGGTTTGATTTGGAGTCTTTTTCAGCTTCAAAATAGTAGAACAATCTATGGTAAATATTACTTTAATTGGATACTTTATTAATTTTTAGGGCCAATATTTATAAGTTTGTATGACACATTTATTTAAATATACATTTACAATGCCAAAGAAGCTTCCCATGAAGTAATTTGTATTGAAGAATTTTACTGTTGTAAATTTGTAATTATTAATTAATATGCTTTAGCCATTTATGAATTAGGAGTCGGACAGTTGAAAAATAGAGGAGTTGGAGTTGAAGGCTTGCCACACTGACTCACAGCCATTTTTCTAACTCGCCCCAGGGCCAAAGAGTTACGCTCTAATCAGTGTATTGGAGAAGGTCCTGATGCTACTCTTCTTTGTTTACAGGACCAAGATGTCCTCCATGCGTGGTTGATGGACCTTCATTTCGAGGAGTATTTCCCGTTGTTTGCGTCGGCCGGCTACGACATGCCCACTATCTGTCGAATGACGCCAGAGGTTAGTTACCAAACTATCTGGTGTTCCGCCTCTTCAAGAGGGTGACACACACACACACACACACAAGTTATATACATCAAAAACAACCAAAATATTTAAAAAACAATAAAAACTTGGAAAATTTTACATAAGAAAATTGCTGACTTCAATTGGTTTTTTCACTTAATTGACATTATGTTAATAAAAGATTAATATGATTTTAGTTTGTCATAGTTTGTTTATCTCTATGTAATAAGAAAATTCTTCAGGTTCACTGTTTGCGTTAAAAATGTTGTCTCTTGTGTCTTGGTTGGTAGTCAGTGAATCTTTTATTTTACTATGCATCAATAACACTAGCGTTATTTGACATTAGCGTTATATTATGATATATGGAGTGATTTAATAAAGATCAAGTTAGTTTTGAAATCAGTACAAACTCAAAAAAATTTAAAATTAGCTTTGAGTTATCCTATTATTTTTGTGAGTTCAAATTATCCAATTTTTCGAATCAACCCACATCAAATTATCCAGATCCTACTATACATTTATTTGTAAAGTACATATTTTATTGAGTTGTATGCATTCATTACAATTTTTTATACATATTTTCGGGTAATTTTTAATTTTTGTAAGTTTGAAGTTATTTTTTTAAATTCTTAGTGTAATCTTATAGGTCATTTATCAGGTCATCGTAGTCCAGATCCCATTAAGAATTAAACTTAGTTTGTTTTGTAGTGTTTTTTAAAAAAAAACTCCTTTAGTCTTAGATTATTTCTAATTATTACCGGGGTGTGAGACACCCCTCCAAGCCCCCACCACTCATTTTGGGAAAAAGCTTGAGAGTTGGTAATTTCTGTGCAGAGTCGAGTTCTTGAGTCGGAAAATTCTACGACTAGGACTTTATATTACAGTAGTTTCGATTATGAAAGTTCCTTACCTCAGACCTGTCTCCCAACTGTCGATATTTACTCTTAAAAAGTTTCCAACTTCATAACTCATATAACATTGAAAGGAATACCTTCTGTAGTAGATTGTGTGATAGTAGCACTGTAGTCACTGCCTACTAGTTTTAAGACTACTACTACTATCCTACCATACACCAGTAGCCTCAGGGAGGTTAGGTAATGTTTTAAGTTTATCACTGATAAAGCCTAGAGTTTTTTTTTACGATGCTAGATTTGTTAGTTTTCCCACATGAAATGTCGGTGAATGTCAAAACAAATAACACTCGTAACTTGAAAATACCATCATTTACAAATAACTTTAAAAATACAGTTTCCAGAAACTCAATTTAAGAACCAATTATCGTCTCAAATTTTATAATTTTCCTATCAGAGGAGGACCCCTTAGCAACTTTTTAACTGACCCCCAGATGTTCTCCCATTGCCCTATTATATTTTATGTGACATCCCTGATTTTTATATTAATAAGTCTAATCACAATTATTAATAATTATGGTGCATTCACTTTGTGATATTTTAATTATTTCCAAAGATAATTAGAACTCGATCAAATCAGAATTTATAACGATTACTACTCTGCAATGTATTTATACTATTCCGCGTATCTGCTGTTATATTATGTTGCCACAATGCCCAAATAATGGGGCTCAAATGAGCAAAATTGCATTGCATTTTAAAATGATTTATATAAGAAAACTGTAAATGGTCGATATTTTGAAAATGTTTGGTCGATCACATAAGAAAACTACTTCGACATTAAAAGTCAATCTTTGAATCGTCTAAGCTCGCAAACATATCTAGTACAGTTTTAAACTCCTAGTCCTGCACTTTTTAGACCTGACAAGTGCTGGAATTCAACTCCTACAAACGCTCTGCCCCTTATGCCTAACACTACAAACTTATTGCTATGTCTTACAAGGTAAAATAAAGCTTAAAACAGGAACTAATACACCCCCTTTAAACATCTCTTGGTATCTTGGACACTAAGGGCTAAAATATAGTCGGAATACAAACCAAAACCATAATGTTTAACCAAAACACTAGGCTGCAGGTGTTAACAACTTTGGAACCTTTGTAAATAGCACCGCCCTGGTGGCTGCCGTTCGAACCATTGGCGGTAGATTCAAACGTGCCGAACCACAGAATTTCGGGCTAAAGAGTTTCAAACTATACTTTCAAATAATATTAGTGTGTGACGAAAATAACCTTCATCTGTCATAATCGGTAATGTCATAGTAAAATGAAATAGTTTAGTAAGGAAATGCACATTTTAATTATTCTATATTGTTTTCTAGAAAGGCTGGGACATAAGTAGTTGAGGAAATATTGAATATAAGAATAAGTATAAGATGTATACATCAAAAATAAATCAAAAGTAGAGTGTATAAATGATGGATGATCACGGGACCTTTGATATGTTTGCGAGTTGATCAGGCTCCAGCTTTAGAGTACAACTATTGTATTAAATTGTATGTCGTATGACTGCAGGACTTGACGGCTATCGGCATCAAGAAACCCAACCACCGCAAGAAACTCAAGGCAGAGATTGCTCAGCTGAACATTTGTGATGGACTTCCGGACTACATTCCTGTGAGTAGTTGTCCCAACATTGCTTGGAGCCTTCCGCCAAACTTATGGAGGGGGGGGGGATTAGTAAATATTACATTATTGCTGAAAAGATGGACCTAATATAATAAGTACCCTAGCTCATAAATGAAGGGCGTCGGGGTAAAATGAGCAATGTGGTGGATGTTTAGGATACACGAGAAAAAGTTGGTGTGTTGATATCGTCATGTGAAGAAAATTAAACTCTCTGTAATGGAACAACTGCTAAGACACTGCCTCTACCTTATGCTTGGGAGAAAATACACCTTGTTCTTCTTGAAAAGTATAGATTTTAAAATGGACATGTTGATGGAGAGAATGGAATGAGCACGCTTTAAAATCCAATATTTTACGCTAAGTGGACTTCCTTGTTTCCTCCTTCATTCCTTCCCCCCCACCCCTCTACACCCTTCCTTCAAATATTGTATAATCTAGTTTCAATCATTTTTAACTTCATATTAGATACAGGTTCTTACACATAAACAAAATATACTAACAAATTTGTTTATTTTGTTGACTAATAATTTCCTTATTTTTACTGAGCCTAGCAAACTCCCTTTCACCTCAAACCCTTTCACTGTGTCTTATTCTATGTCTGAGCTATTACACATTTAATTATACTAATAGAAAAGGAATGAGGAAGGTAAAATGTATAGGACATAAATCTACATTTGCAGAGAGGGATAGTGTGAAACCATAGAGAGAGAAAAAATATTCTCTCAATACATCCGGCATAGATTTGAACCGGGATCTCCCAGTCACCGGCAACACAGACTAGATGAGCTGTGTTCCCACTTAAGTGGGTTATTATTTTTGCAAGAGAAAATGAAGCCCCTTGCTTACCGATTGTTGGCCAGTAGTTGGTTGTTGAGAAAGGGTGGTTATGCGTGCCTTGCAGGGGTCCTTGGAGGAATGGTTACGTCTCCTGAGATTGGAGGAGTACGGTCCCGCGTTGGTCCAGCAGGGGTACCACATGGTGGAGGACGTGACTCAACTGACCTGGGAGGACCTAGAGGACATCGGTATCGTCAAGTTGGGGCACCAGAAGAAGATCCTGCTGGCCATTAAGAGGGTGAAGGACGTCAGGGCTGGCAAGAGATTCCCATCAACATCCAGCACGCAGACGTCATTGTCTCGCAGGTAGGAGGGGGGGAATCCCTCCCTCGCTGCTCATTGTCCGTGTTCTAGCGCAGATACTCGAGTTGTTGCCAACATTACACAACTATCAAAGATATGTTTCAGTTTAGTGTCGATATCTTGCGTGCTTAGACTTCAGGAGGTTGTCTTAGGTAACTGAGATATTGCCAATCAGATTTTGCGCTTAGATTAAATATTTAACAAAAGCGTTAAGAGTGCACGAGTTTGTTGTTTACTGGAATGAACACAAAACTATGTTCTATGACTCTATGCATATATAGACTTGTAAACATAGTTTAGTAGTTAATATTTTCCCTCTGAAAAGTAGAACAATCCACATATTTCTGTTGATCATTAAGAGCTAAATGTCTGGGAAACGAAAGGTAACTGTTATAGGAGCGTGGAATGTATCTTTGGGAATAGAATGATTTCATTTAATAGTCACAACACACTGTTATATGAGCGTAGAATGGATCTTTGTGAATAGAATGATGTCATTTAATAGTCACAACACACTGTTATAGGAGCGTAGAATGGATCTTTGTTAATAGAATGTTGTCATTTAATAGTCACAACACACTGTTATAGGAGCGTAGAATGGATCTTTGTGAATAGAATGATGTCATTTAATAGTCACAACACACTGCTATAGGAGCGTAGAAATGGATCTTTGGGAATAGAATGATGTCATTTAATAGTCACAACACACTGCTATAGGAGCGTAGAATGATCTTTGGGAATAGAATGATGTCATTTAATAGTCACAACACACTGTTATAGGAGCGTAGAATGGATCTTTGTGAATAGAATGATGTCATTTAATAGTCACAACACACTGTTATAGCAGCGTAGAATGGATCTTTGTGAATAGAATGATGTCATTTAATAGTCACAACACACTGTTATGGGAGCGTAGAGTGGATCTTTGTGAATAGAATGATATCGTTTAATAGTCACAGCACACTGCTATAGGAGCGTAGAATGGATCTTACATGAGGTTATTCATAACCCAAAACCTCCATTCCTTCTATTTCATGGGAATTTCCACAGGGGCTTTAACCAAAGCGTTTCAGTCAATGCCTAAAGTGAAACACCTCACCAATACTTTTCTCCATGGCAGAACTAACGGAGAGTTGACGAAACAAAAATTAATATGAGCGTGCAAATAATACTTAACTACTCTTTATACATGTTGCCCTATTTTCAAAATAATATTTTTGACTAATGACATGACCCAAGTTTTAAAAAAAATTTTACATTAATATTATTATTTTATTTAATGCACTTAGTTCGCTATAGAAGTGTGTTCACACTTAAATTGACTCCACTTTTAACAAATTTAACAAGACTGACCAATTTTGTTTGTTAAAAATAAATTTGCTAAATATAGTTCAAATAAGTGAATTTGATCCCTTAGGCAAGTTTGTCACATATCATTTTGTGATATACATTAATTAAAACTCAAAGTATAAGCTGATTATGAAAGATACCATTAAAAACAACCTTTTTAATGATAGATGATTTATGTTATTGTAAAAGAAAGATAACATCGTTTTTATTAACAACATCAATCTAAAATAAACAAATTTATATTCAACTTTAAAAGTCTATATTTTGCACTTTTCCCCAACACCACCAAGTTTATCGGATAGTTGTGTTTTGTTTGGCTTTTCTCGAGTTGTTTCATGTTGGAGCACAAATATGTCATGACGATGGAAATACACTCACGCCTTTGATTTACAATACCCCACTCGGTGTGAATTATTTTATAAATACATCATTATTCATTATCATCATCATCATCATCATAATCATCATCATGGAACCCCTCCACCTTGCCGGTTTAGGTGTTTGCATACAATCTCTCTCCAACGCTGTCTGTCCAATAACATATCTCCTTTCATCGCTATTCTCCAGGCCTCTCCTTTCTTCTTTACATCTTCTTACAACTGGTCTACAAAGTGTGTCGTGTGTGTCCCCCCCCCCCTTACCTATATCTTTAAATAAATGCTTTTATGTTGTGAAAAAAAATATTCCAACTTAATTAAAGAGTGAAGATCAATACAGACTGCAAATCATTGTGATTACGGCACAGTCCGTATGGTTGGGACCTCATGTCAATTAATTTAAATGTGTTTAAAAATTACACCTAGACATAGGAATCGAACCCGGGACATTTGGTTTAGTGCGCCAATTCTCTACTACTTAGTTATCCAGGGTTTGTCCCATGCTCAGGATCATTATTAACTCTTAGTTTAAGGCCAAGTCTGTGATGGACGTGGGGAAAGTCGTCAGCTGCTTATGAGCAACCCATAGTATCGGGCAGGCCCGTCACGAGAGGGAGACTATTGGTACCAGGCCAGAGATCTAGATTCACTCTTCTTTTTTTTTATGTATGAACTTAAGTTGAGCAATGGAAGAGGAACAAAAGTGGTAGGGGGTAATCCCCCCGGATATAGTTTGTCTCCCCCCTTGACTGGAATAAACTCCTTCCTCATCTCGACTAAACTTGCCCTTCCTCTAGATTTATTTCATTCTCCTTTGATATTCTTGAATATGAAGCTGAAAGATGACCCTCTATCAAACTCCAAATATCTTCTAGAAGAATCTAGAATCTAGTTTTCAAACATTTTCCATGAAAGGACCATTAAAAATAGCTCCTAGCGATATACCATTTTCAATAGCTTGTAAGAGCATCCAAATTTCAAAATTTTCCTGGAGGACAACTACACCAATAACCTTTTAAAGTGATCTAATCAAAAATAACAGTGAGATTCAATTAAAATAACTTGTAGAAGCCCCAATTTCAAAATGTTTATTGGGGAGGGCCCCTACAAATAGCTCCTAGAAGAGCCTTAATCTACATGGGGGCCACTCTTAATGTTTTCTAGATATTTTATGGCGAAAGGTACCCAGGCCCAGCTTTGGCATGGGGGGTCAAAACCCCTCTAAACAAATAAGGTTCTGTGGCGACCGATGTTGAGTAGTACAAAGAGGGGGGGGGGGGCTTTACCCCTGGTACCGCAATCTATCAGACACCTCAGTCATCTGCAACTTGAGAAGGCTGTCTATATTCATTGATACTCATGAGCACCAAATTATTCTAGAAAAAATGTACTATTTTTTTCCTTTAAATATAAAGAAATCTTGGCCATTGATGAATTATAAATTGGAGGGGTAATTGGCCACTTGAGGCATGAAATACTCAAATTTCTAAAGACTGAGATAGTATGGACATGTAATGAAGATGTTGGAGTACATGAGATAGTAGAGGAAGCAGGGGTGAGATGGTATGGACATGTAATGAGGATGTTGGGAGTACATGAGATAGTAGAGGAAGCAAGGCTGAGATGGTATGGACATGTAATGAGGATGTTGGGAGTACATGAGATAGTAGAGGAAGCAAGACTGAGATGGTATGGGCATGTAATGAGGATGTTGGAGTACATGAGATAGTAGAGGAAGCAAGACTGAGATGGTATGGGCATGTAATGAGGATGTTGGAGTACATGAGATAATAGAGGAAGCAAGACTGAGATGGTATGGACATGTAATGAAGATGTTGGAGTACATGAGATAGTAGAGGAAGCAAGGCTGAGATGGTATGGGCATGTAATGAGGATGTTGGAGTACATGAGAGAGTAGAGGAAGCAAGGCTGAGATGGTATGGGCATGTAATGAGGATGTTGGAGTACATGAGATAGTAGAGGAAGCAAGACTGAGATGGTATGGGCATGTAATGAGGATGTTGGAGTACATGAGAGAGTAGAGGAAGCAAGGCTGAGATGGTATGGACATGTAATGAAGATGTTGGAGTACATTTAGAGGAAGCAAGACTGAGATGGTATGGTCATGTAATGAGGATGTTGGAGTACATGAGATAGTAGAGGAAGCAAGGCTGAGATGGTATGGTAATGAGGATGTTGGAGTACATGAGATAGTAGAGGAAGTAAGACTGAGATGGTATGGACATGTAATGAGGATGTTGGGAGTACATGAGATAGTAGAGGAAGCAAGACTGAGATGGTATGGACATGTAATGAGGATGTTGGAGTACATGAGATAGTAGAGGAAGCAAGGCTGAGATGGTATGGTCATGTAATGAGGATGTTGGAGTACATGAGATAGTAGAGGAAGCAAGGCTGAGATGGTATGGCCATGTAATGAGGATGTTGGAGTACATGAGATAGTAGAGGAAGCAAGGCTGAGATGGTATGGACATGTAATGAGGATGTTGGAGTACATGAGATAGTAGAGGAAGCAAGGCTGAGATGGTATGGTCATGTAATGAGGATGTTGGAGTACATGAGATAGTAGAGGAAGTAAGACTGAGATGGTATGGACATGTAATGAGGAAGGATACATTAAGAATCTCAAGTAGAATGATGGAGATAAAGTTTGGAGGAGAATGAATTAGTCTGCCACCTTAGCTCAGTCAGTAGTGTGTCTGCCTACTGAGCTAAGGGTCCTAGGTTTGATTCCCGGCATGGCCAAAAATTTATCATTGATGAAAATATTGTTTTACCCTTTCACATTGATAAATCAATGGCCGGGGACTGGATGTTGTCTCTCTCCTAGTCTTAAGTTCGATCATAAGGTGTATGAAGCTACGACAGGACTAGCCAGCCGGCAGTGACCCAGGCTGAAAACAATGGATGGTAAGCAAAGGAAAAAGAACAGAAGGAAATCCAAGAAAGAGAAGGGAGGAGCAAATAACAGAAAGTGTGAAAGTGAGAGTAGAATAATGGAAGACATTAAAGAGGAAGAATTGTGGAAGGATGGAGGAAGATGGCATTCTAGGAAATGTTAGGTTATTTTTAATTAATATTTTTTTTAAAATCCCTTAAGTTTCACTAATATTCATGTTAAATGATACATGCACATTATAATTTAGTTAATGAAAAAATGTGCATCTTATTAGCACTTCATTGGTGTTATATCCTGAATTGGACCTGTATTACATCACTGCTTCTAGTTAACCATATGTTCGTCTTGCGAAACAATCAAAGGTGTATTTCCATGTGTAACCGTCATGACATAGCTCCACCTCCCCAAACCCTTCTCCACGCATGTTTGTTATGAGTGTTTATTTTCTGTCCCCGACCCACCCCTACAAAGGGGAGGAACGAACACCTTGGATGTTGTGCCTTGCCTGGTTTGTGAACCACTGTTTGCCAACTGTCTGCGCATTGTTTACCCCCCCACTCACAAATAACCCCTTGATTGATTATTGGTACCAGGAGTTGCTCTCGGTCGCTAGTCAACTGTCACCCCTTAATAGTTTCAAAATAGTGCTAAGGTTTCTTGTTTGGTCAGCTTGTGTGTTTTATTTCCAACCCTTAGGTGTAGGGGTGGTTAGTTACGTTTACTGCCCCCATGACTCTTAGAATAAAAATAAAGTAGAACCTCTTATAATCCAAAATAATTGGGATCAAGTTTTGTTCAGATTAGTAACAATTTGGATTAAGCGGGAGAATACAGGGGGACATCATATTTCACAAATTTTAAATTACAATTTAATGATTATTATAAAATATTAATTTATTTAATTTATTTACGTCACATAATTATAGTTACCCATTTACAGTATATTTTAGTAAAGTACTATAATTGTTTTTAGTTACAGATAAACACATTTTGTTGAGCTTGTTAAGCAATAAAATATATTTCATTTGGTTTGTTTTTCCCTCAATTTTACAAAAATTGTATTAGAATTATCCGGAATTTCGAATTATAGGGATTTTACTGTAGTTAATAAAATCAAATCACCAAAGTCCATGTCTGACTCACCAGGTCACCAGGGAAAAATAAAACAAATTTTGATAAACTTTTAAACAAATAAAGATGATTATGATTTGAGGTTCAATCAACAAATGAAATGACACAAAGAACACTCTCCTATAATTATTATATTAAACAATTTCACCATTTTTTTATTTTTTTATTTTATCAAATTTTAATTTTGAGTAATGTAGGTGGAAAGGGCTGTCCCTATATTTACACTAATGGGGTGTGGTTAAGGAAGATAAATCAGAACACCTTACTTCATTTGATAGTATCTGTTTAGTGAGTTAAGGTTAATGGGTTTGAAGGAAATATACCCGCATTTGTTTTGAAGAATAGTAAACTATTTGGATAAAACCAGCCTTAATACATCCTACCTAGATTCAAAACTTGATCTCCTGGTTACCATCAGTTCAGTCTATGGTCATTGACCACTGCTATGTGTAGTAAAAAAAAAGAATTTTCAACACGAATAAAATCGTAAAAATAGTACATTTTGATAAACCAACTCATTCTTGAGCGAAAATTTGGCTAATATACGTTCCCTGACTTGTCATGAAAGACTTACTCAGTAATTTTTTTTTGTTTTCAGGGCTTATAAAATAGATCACACTGGACAACACTGTGATTCTTTATTCTCTCTCCAAGCAAATGCTGATATAGAATATTTTGCCTGTATTTGAAGCTATTAAAAATATATTTATATAATGTGGCATTTGACTAGACAACCCTTGTCCTCTAAAAAGTTTGTTTTGACCTTGGAAACTCTCGGCAATTGATTGCAATTTAAGACTGTTTTGAGGTCTGTTTCATAATTATTTATTTTGGTCATTTTTATGCATGGATTTTATAGAGGTCGTTTGCATCAGACTGTGTAGGACAGGTGAAGAAGTTTAATCAACATCCGCGCTTTATTCACAAGTTGGAGCTTCGGTAATAATTTTTTAATTTATTGTTGATAAAAATTAGATCTGGTTATACATATTAGGATAATTTTTAGGGGTAAGACTCTAGGGACGGTATGCAAGAACGTTAGTGAATGCTTAGTGGACCGATAGTGTGATCCCAAGCACACTATCGCTCCAACTTTTAACCTATGATGATGCAAGTAAACCCACGATAGTGTCCACTAAGCATCCACTTATTCAAGTCTTACATACATCCTTAGAATTCTTAAATTCCTGAAATCCATAGGAATATTTAAGATTTGAGGATTCGTAGAAATTTCATATTCAAGACTCAAATAAAAAAAAAATCAGTTGAAATTGTTTTAGTGCCCTAATACTGTTTATGAGTGATTCAGAACCAATTGTAATCATAGTATGAACTTAACAACCAGACCCCAGAGCAGTAATTTAACACTTAGCTGAATTGTATGAATGTTATAATGAATGGATTATAGAATGGGCTTCTGACCAAAATGAAGCACTATCCTTTCAATCCACTTGGCATTAAAATAACATTATTACCACTAATTGTGGAGTTAAAACCTTATGTGTATGTATAACCTTGTGTTTAGTTTCAAGTAGAACAACTCTTTTTTTATAAAATAATTTGAACCAACTCGCAAATTATGTATTTTTTGATAAACTTCTTCATCAATGTTCTATTATAAAATCTGATTGTTCTGATTGAAAAAAAAAAGACTTGAGCAATAAAACAAATAAGTTTTTAGTTTTTTTCCCCCTAATCGAGTTTATATATATATATATATTTGTTTAGTTTTTTTTTTTGTTTTTTGTTTTTGCATGTGGCTGTTTTTCTCTCTTTTTCATCATCCTCCGTCCCTTTCTGAAGGAGATGGGTGGCTGCCTGAACTCGCCCGACGACAGCTACCCTCGGAACGTACACACGACGCTCCACGCGTTCCACCAGCCGTGGGAGGTGGAGACCTCATTCGCCCACCACCACCACCATCACCACCACTTTAGTTCCAACAACGCACCACTTGTAGCACCACCACAGTACTTCCAACCCATGTTCTGTCCAGACATTGTCCCTATAAAGGTAGAATATTCTCTCTCTTCATTGGCTTCATCTTTCTTGGTTTTTGGTTTATTGCGAACTCTTCCCCCTTCCCCTATATATCCCCCCCCCCCACACACTTCTGATGACGGTGGCAGTGATAGCCACCCATTGTCAGTGGCGGCCCGAGATAAATTTTGCACCCGGACGAGATTGCTTTTTAGCACCCCCCCTATAATAACTTTGGGATAGTAGGAAAATATGAAAATAATCCCTTACACCTAACATTTCCTGGGCATGATGATTTATGAAAACTGTTAGGATAGTAAAGAGAATTATAAAAACATGTTTTGAAAACAAATATTCTCTTTATTTTTCATAACAGCAAGCAGTTTGATATAATGAACAGTTTACGATATAATTGCAAAAAACCGTTTTAGGCCGCTATTTTTTTTCCGAGATGGCGGATGTAAAATTTTTTTTTCTGTGTGGTTACATTAGGCGAGGAGTTAGATCTTTGGGAATTATTTTTATATGATGGCCAGGTTACGTTAGGTTAGATTAGGAAGTTAGGTTGGTGCTGTGTTTTGTTCCCAGGCGGCCGTCCAGTTTGCCTGTCCCTTAAGCCGCCCCTGCCCATTTTCCCCTCAAAGTATTGTTTTTATGTCACCGCGTCTCACTACCCGTTCGGGTTATACACATATTTAATAATCACACTAATGTTTTAAGAGTGAGGAGGGTTGGAATATTTAGAAAAAAGTTTACCGACGATTGCGTGGAGGGTGAGCAGAAAATCATTTGGTAAAAAACCACCCTCCTCATTATACACGAACGAGATTAGAACACCTATCACCCTATCCTAGGTAGTCCATTCTATTGTGAGCCTGATGCCTTAGACCATTTAACCACCAAAGCAGGTCTAAAAGTGTTAAATGTCTATTTTGGCAATAGTATACTCCTCTTCACAGGGGTGCATTTCGTATATATTAAATATAGTTTTTTAAAAATAACTTATTGTATTGGGAATTGACGACAACCCAACATAGCAGGCCTAACCCAGCTCCTGGCTCGCGCGAGGTATTATGGGAGTTAAAGGGAAAAGAAAAGACTTTAAGATCTGCCAAAAATGTGTGTGTGCATTCATATTTGAATGATAACTCGAAACTTTCCGCGGTGACGATGGGTGACAAAGCGAAATAGTTTCCTATTAATAACTACAGTATGTCCCTATTATGACAGAATAAATATTTGTGCACAGGGCTTATCTTTGAGGACATTCTAATATGGTCACAAAAAAAAACGGCCTTTTTAATGCGGTTTTTATCCAAATATTATTTAATATTTCAACAATGTTAAGTTTTAGGAATATATATTAACTCTTTATCTCCATTAATGTTTAATCAGAAATAATCCACGTGCAATTGTGTTCTTGTAAATTTACGATTTCGAGCGACTGTATCACAGAGTTGGCGATGCACGCTCTTAAACCCAGGACTTTTTACTTTACTCGCTAATGTTCTACCACTGAGCTATCAAGAAACTGACCAAGAGTCAACTATGGCGGTATTTTTAATGGCTTGGAGCAATTTATTGCTTGCCAAAGTGTCCCCCTTGGGCCCTGTTATCACTGGTGCTGATAAACCTCTACTTAAAAATGTTTTGTCCCTCTCTCAACTTAGTTTCAGCTTTAAATTAATTACCTTCCAACCTAATTTAGTTGGATATTTATTCCTACTCTAATACGTATTTTATTTGTATGTAATTTCAAGTGCACATTGACCTATTTACACGTTCCTTTATCCATATTTAAAAAATAACCAGATATTTGAATTGTGTCTCCTGTTTTTTAAGCTCTTTTGTAATGGCCAATATTTGTGCTGTCTTCAGATCCGTCTCAACATGTTTTCATGTTACTGCTTCATTACTTGCGAGGAAATGTTTGGCTGCTGTATGTAATCATTTGAGTAGCTTGATTTTTCTCCTGATCATCTCATAGTACTGCTATTTTATTATGTATTTTATCTACTTCTATTTATATTCCTTGATTTATCTCACTTTTCCTTCATATAATTCTTTATTTTCACACTATCTTGTGGTGTCTATCTGTGCAAATATTTATGTGTGAATCAAACAATATTTTCCCCCTCACATTATGATATATATATATTGGATACAGGGGTGTAGTCACAAATGTGGCAGTGCCAAAGCTCTTCATTATGGTGTTTTGGGGAGGGGGGGGGGGGGGTGCAAACAAAATTAGAACAAACGCATGTTTGCTCCACTGTTCATTGGTCCAAAAGGTCATCTATCCATTGAAACTATCATTAATTTAGTGAACTTTCAATTACTATTAATTGAAAAGATAAGTTCTATCCATCCACATTTAAAGACAAACAATTATAATTTCCAGTGAAAATTACATTTTATGCCGACAATCCGGCTCCACTACACCCCTGATAATGTGTGTGTGTGTATTATATATATATATATATATACACACACACACACAAGACCTTTTAGAGGTATACATTTAAAGACCAATAATCATAATATAACATTTGAGTATATTATGTGTGTTATTTTATTGGTATTGATAATATCTTTCAAAAGTTGTGGCTGAAGATCACATGACTTGAAGTATGAATACATGAAAGCAGTGTGTTTAGCTATCATATAAAGCTCTTCTCTGAAAATTGGACTGTTTGTATTAACTTTTCAGTCGGAAGTTTGCTATAATGTATTCAGATGATTTTATTTACGTTTCCTTTATACCTTAAAAACATAAATTTATGAATCCAATTAAGTAGTGGAAGACCAAACTAAACACACTTTGAGGGGACTGTAAACTTTGTAAATACAGAAGTGTCTCAGAAACTCGACCTAATTTGGACTGAGATAGTGTTGAGTTATTGAAATGTTGAGTTTTACGAATAAACTTACATAAGATGCATGTTTATTAAAACAAGCATAAATCACAGTACAGTATTGAATAATATAGGTACAGTTGTACTGTACTGTAGTATTGTATGTTACAGTAACAGTAATATATGTACAGTACAATATATTATGTGTTAATATACTGGTGTATATACATACATGTAATATGCAGTACAGTCCTGTACATATAATATTGTATTGATTCGAATAACATGTTACTGAATTGGAAAACTAACAAACACAGCGCTTGTAAAAAACATGACAGCTCGATTGTTACACTCGAGTTAAACAAACAAACTGAGAGGTTATACAGTTGAATGACCTTGGATTGTGATGACTGACACCAACAACTTTGTGCACGTGCAGGTGTCGAGTTACACGAAATGTTGAGTTTCCGAGACTCTACTGTAGTTACTATTTAATTTTTAAGTATGTTTCCACATCTTTATATTTCCAACTCTGTTACTATCCTCAGGAAAATTTTGTTCGTATGTAGTGGTTTTTAAATGTTGTATTTTCAGTTATTTAAAATATCTTCTCATTTCTGAATATATCTTTGCTCTGTTGTCCCTTCTCTCTTATTTCTTCTTTATATCTAGAGTTTGACCTCTAATCTCAAAATTTTTCTATAATTCCAAAATGATAGCCCCCTCTCTCCCCCTTTTCACTATTTTTTTTTTTTCTAAACCATTAGTATTATCCCCACATTCAAAATTTGATTTTAATTAAGTTTTTTTTAATGTTTTTCTTAAATAATTGAAAGAAATAGATAAAGAATGTTTACCTCATCTTGCTTAACTTTGAATTATTTCATAAATGTAACCAATTTATTTATAAACACACAAAGTTAGTAAGGAAAATGATGTGTATAAACTGTCAAATTAAAGAATAATTTCCAGCTGTTTTATGTTATGCAAAAATTAAATTTGTTAACAAAACTTATTTTTCCATATTACTCTTAAGGCCGCCTCAGTCATTGAGAAAGTATCAATCACTGTCAGGCAACACAGCTTAAAATACAATGGTTTGTGTCTTTTTATGGAACTACTTCTTTATTCTGTCTAAGCTTCTACTCCCTTTTACCCTTCACAAACAACCACCCTCTGTCATGTCAATGGGAAAGAAATCTGCAAAACTTCTTACTACTGTATTGTTTAGAAGTAAACACTCATTGAAAATGAGCTAATGTCGCATTTTATTCTATCAATAAAACTCAAGATAAAGGTTTTTTTAAGTAAAAAGAGCCCTGTTGGAATCTTTCGACTTTATTTTTGGAGTGAGGCATGTTTTGAAATAATGCATCAGATCTGAATGTTTGAGCAGCAATTTATCGATTACCAAGGTGGCCCTTGTAAGGAAGAAAGTTTAATACAAAATTTCACAAAGGACTTTTTTTTAATTGTGTTGATTACTTTACGTATTGCCCTTTTCGCTTATATCTCAGCCAAGGGCATCACACATTACCACTATTTAACACTTTTAGATTAAATTTTTGTCATTTCAATATCTTGGCAGAAATTTCATACAAGCAATCAATATTATTACTGATTTTAGGAGAACCATTAAAGTTTAAATTGAAAAATTGTCGATCAGAGAATTTTTACAGATATCTTATTTTTAATTTAACCCTTCAGTGGCATTCCTATTTCATAATTTTTGTAGCTTGTACAAGAAAAATTGCCAAACTGTTATTAATGACGTGATTTTTCAGATTGTTATATCATTTTCATGTACTGTTCTATAATAATATATAATAAATACATTTTAAATAAAAAGCTATATCTATTAAACTAATAAAAAAATATAGCCTTACTTTGGAATAAAAATAAATCTAACTCATACATATTAAAAAAACATATTTTTAATATGATTATCTAATAGTGCAATAGTTGTCGAGGAGGGGGGGGGGGGGGAAGAGAAATACTACAGGAAATTTGTAATTTACATCTTAGGCTAGAAAATCTTGAGCCATTTCTGCCTACAATATCTTAAATCAATTGAATAGCAGCTAATAACAGTTGATTTATGTTGCCAACCTTGTATAAAATAGTATGAGGGGAATGTTCTCTTTCTAATGACATTTTACAATCCTACCCTATTATCTATTAATGCTAGAACTAGCACAAATATGGAAAACCAACCTCATTGGCTCCAGCACTTTTAACGATAGAAGGCAAACCGAATCAGATTGGCTCTTGGCACTAAAAGCATTGAATAAAGAATTCTTTTTTTTTAAAAACATCTAAAACAAGATGAGAAATTAACAAACTATAATAAGATAAATGACAAGAACTAAATTCCTTTTTATAAAGTATTTTTTTGCAAGGTCAAACATCCATAGTTAATAAAACTATTAGATAGCACTACACATTAAATTGAATAACATCCTTGTTTAAAATTCCTAGACCTTTATTTTCCCAATCCAAACTCTCTGACTTGTTTATTTATTTCAGACGTAGCGGCCATTCTTGATATATCTATCTATCATCTATATTCTTTCTTTCCTTCTTTCTAAGTGCTTTTACTCGAATTGACGAGTCACCTGTGTTCGCAAAGTAAGACGATGGGCAGTGTACAACACAAAAGGGGGGTGGGGTGGAGAGGGGTGTCTGTCTTAGTTGTTAAATCACGGCTTGTAGTCGATCTTTGTTTTGACGGCAGGTTTTGATAGCATGGCTCTTGTCAAAACCCTGTTATACCCCTTCAAACTCATGTTTAATGTTAGCTGAAACCACCACTGCATGTCTTTGTTACTAGCATGCTCAAATAATATAATAACACTAGGATAATTTGATTTTAATACAATTCCTTTTTTACTGAAATGTAAACATGTTTTAAAATATACTCAGGTAAAAAAAAAACTCTTCTAATTCATTGAAATTTAAACTCTAATTATAAACTGAGAATGATGATGTTTAAGAGTATATTTGACCTTTTTTTTTTGTCAAATTATACCAGATCAAGTTAATTGTGAGTCAAGTTTTGAGTAGAATCTTTTCAAAACATTATCATTCTAAATTTACGTGTTTTATTTTGGTGTTAAGTTGTAAAATAGTTAAACACTATAGTTACAAAATTTACTCTACAGTGTGCAGTATAGTATTTACTGTTGTTATGATAATAGTATCTTATAAACTGGTTAAATATTAGCTTATGATAGTTTTGACACTTTTTCTCAGCAGTAGCGTGTCTTAGATACTGAACTAAAGATCCCAGGTTCAATTCCCAAAATGGCCCTAAAATTTATAATTGGTGAAATGTAGGTTTCCCCGTTAACGGTGATGAATTAATGACCAAGGGTGTGGGGGGGGGGGGGGGGGGGGGTGCTGGATGTTGTGTCTATTTTAGATTTAAGTTAGTTTTTACGTCATCTGCTGAGACGGTTAGTTGGTTCAGAACATGCACGTTGGTTGATACCTTGACAAAAAAAAAAGTTTACAATGCAAGATATATAACTATAAAATAATTGGAAGAAAGGAGATGAAAGACCAAAAATAAACACAATTGAACTAATTATATACCAACTACTCTCAAGAACAAACACACAACACCCAGACCCCCTCCCCATTTCCCTCCTACAGCCGATAACTCGTCACTGTGAAGGGTAAATCCACATTTCACCTATGATACATTTTTCAGCCATGCCAGGAATTGAACCCGGTACCTTAAACTCTGTAGACAAACACGCTATCGGCTGAGCTAATTATCAGACTCCACTGGTTTATCGATTAATTAACCATGTACTTATTGCTTTATAGAAACAATTAGGTTAACTCAATTAGTGGAGCATTGAAGAGTTAGACCTGAAATTCCGGAACATATCATCTCTCCCTTAAATCACAGAGGTCTTATTCCCCTGTAGATTCGAGGGGGTCGCGGGAAGTCCCTGGAGAGCTTGGAAGATGGCAGCGTGGAGAGGACGCACCACACGTTTAGCGCGGAGAAACACCAGACCTTCTACTACCAGCATCAAGTTGGAGGGTGGCGACCACGCAGCTACGACGACGGAGACATCACTCCGACCAACGAGGCCATAGCTCTGCATGAGGGTGGAGGGACCCTACCCAGGCCCCGAGGACTCGTACGGCCCAGACCCGTGGCCAAGATCATCGCCAAGACCCGGCAAGACTTTGCCGTCCAGGAGTTCGAGAAACCGGCCGTCAACTACTGTGGGACGTACAAGTCCTCGCCGCGGGAAATGATAGATATCAGTAAATACAACCTGGAGAATTACTCGTACCGAGGGGATATGCCCCCACCACAGAAAGGGAACGAGTCACCGAGATGCACACCAAAGAAACGCCCACCGTCGCCCCCGAAGAGACAATCGTCCCGCGGTGAGGCCGACATAGTCATAGACTGCAGCGGTCCAATACCTACGGCCTCTGACGGCCGGAACATGAGCACGGTGACGGTGGACCTCCACTCCTCCGCCCCTTCCCCCCTCCTGCCGCTCCCCTCCTACCCATCGAGCGATGCGCTGGACTCGGGGGATGACCTGCCCCTCCCTCCACCCCCAGCACCTTCCTCCCCACCTCTCAGAGAGAAATTTGATGGTCTCTCTTCCCCTTCTATCCCCTCTATTTTGACCAGGTCATGGGGGGTTGGGTCCGCCAGCGCCGGGGACCTCCAGTCTGCGTCGGCCGTGGAGCAGGAGCTTATTGCCAGCCTCGCCCTGCAGCAGAGCAGGAATGGCTCTGACGCTAGTTTCAAGGTTAGTCACCTTTTCATTCTATGAGTCCCAGCTTCAATTCTAGGCAACGTTGGGTAGAATTAGCTCCCTTTTACAATTAATTACCGCAAAACCAATTTATTTCGAGTCTTTGAATCCTTTAAAATATTAAAGATTAATGGCCCTGCAAAAATTTCATATTTGAGACTAAAATACATACATAAATATAATATAATGTAATTAGTATTATAAATATATTTTCAAATTTGATTATCTTTTTCACAGTTATGTTTACTAGTGATTAAACCAAAATTTTGAACAAATTTAACATTCAGAGCCCAGAGCATTAACTTACCACTTAGCTAAATGTGAATTCACATTTTATAAAATAATGGGAACGTATTTGTTACCTACAATTCCTTTTTTTTAGAGCAATTAAAGGAATAATGTGAACCTCTTGCACTTAATGCATTTTCTTAGAAAAAAAATTGACTCATCTCAACTATGGAGTCGACACGCCAAGCATTCAACTCTTGACTCCTTCAGAAATGGCTCATATATACTAATTAGTAATTAAAAATGTACTACAGTAAAATGATCCAATACAGATTACTTCATAGGAAGCTTCTTTGACATTGTGAATTATATTTGAATAAATTTGTCAATCAAAATTACAAATATTGATTTAAATAATAAAAAACGTATAAGATTAAAATGATATATTTACCATATATATTGCTATAATTTTACAAGTTTATTTTAAAGCCAGAGTCGGGGAGAAGTATCATTTTTACCGACTCTTGCTTCAACTCCACCCATTCCTGACTATACAGCCCTGATCTCAAGTTTACGATCAAACTATCTCATACTGTTTAAATCTGGATGGTTTTACATGTTTATAAGACGACGTTGTTAAAGTTTAGTCAAAAACATAGATTATTGTTTGTAATGTCTGTAGCTACAGAATACTAAAAAATTTAGCATTATGCGGTTTTATAAATAGGCCTAAATAATAGTTTCTCCTGTTTTTATCCAATATTTAAAGTTAATGCATAATAGATAAAAAGTAGTCCTGAAATGATTACTTTTTTTTAGGGATAGACATTTCAAATGGCTACCACTTTATTGGTTTAATATTCGCAATTATTTTATTTTCTCATTTTAATGATTTTGAAACCTGCTTCAGTGGTCGAATGGTCTAAGGTGTCACTCTCCTGTTAGACCGGCCTGATGAAGATGGGGAGATTGGGGTTCAAATCCTGGTCAGATAAACTGAAGTGGTTTTTTTTTCTAAACTCTCCCTCCACGCAAATGTGGGTAGATTACCTTTAAAATGTTTCTTATTCTCTATTAGAGTAATTATAACATATAGCCTGAACAGGTAATAATGATTATTTTGAAAAAAACCAAATCTAAATGGAGCATTATTTTTAATACATTTGTCATCAAATAGTTATTTTTTATCAATAAATTAAAATTGTGGGTGATTTATCAATTAGGAATAAGAAAGAGGATTAAGAATAAATGCATCACAATTTTCCTAGAGGGAGGGTACAAAACACGCCCTCCATAGTACTGGATCAAGACTCAAATTTGGGGCGGTTTCCTCCAGGGACAGTCAGGACATTCTGGGTATCAAATTGTTATCCACAAATAAAAGAGTTTTTATTTTAAAAAGGGGTGAAAAACATAATGTGATAAATTTAATTTCGATAACGTTTGTCTGTTTGTATTTGTAGTCGAGTTCCAGTACAGAGTCTGATTCGCTGCCGTTCGCTAACGAGAACGCCGGCACCATCAAGCAGAGAACCGCCCGACCGCATCCCACCCTCTCTACGATGGACTACCCCCAAACAGGTGTGACGTCTCTACCACCGTCAGGGTTACGAGGTCACACGCTTTATGAAATCAGTTTTCTATAGTACAAAAACAATCATGCTATTTTTTTGTGAGGGAAGGATTTCTGTGTCCTTTTTGGTTTTGGGCTAATGGCTCCTTATGTATGAAGTTTCAGGATGTGGAACACATGGAAGCACATGATAAATTTATAAATCACTTTATGAGATATACAGTAGTACCTCCATATCGACTGGTTCAGTATCCGCGCTTGACCACCGCCCAAATAAATATAAACAGGTCGTAAGTTTCAAACAGTGCGCCAAGCGAGTATGTCCTGAATTCAGCTTCCTTTGTTCCCATACTCGTGCTTCCATGTAGAACTTGCCTCCCTTCTGCTTCTAACGTTCTCACTGCTTACATTAGTTGCCACATTATGGAAGTGTTTGTGTTAAGAAAGCCTTTATTTACTGTAATAGTGGCCCCAAAGTGTAACAGAAGTGATGCTGGTAGTGCTTCTGAGCCTAAGAGAAGCCGTAATGTCCTTTCCAATAGTGACATCTACAATAGGCTAAGATATTTTTTAGCAAATCAAATTTTGTTCAGTATCATCCGTAGTTTCAAGTAACCGTTGCGGGTCTTGGAACGTATTACTATCAGATATGGGGGCAATACCAATGTAAAGAGAATAGAAAGGTAGCACCACTTGGGGGAATTTGACTATGTCGTTGCTTACATCATTCATTATATAGCAGCTATATTTTAATATTTTAAAATAATTAGAGTAATGACATTAATTGAACACTGGTGTGTATTTTAGAAGTTTATTTATGATTTTAAATTTTAAAATGTGACCTGATTTTTAGCAACTTAGTTTATCTTCCATATATCTTTGTGTATGTAACACATTGGTTTGTGTACTGAGTGACGTCACAAGCTCAACCAGTCACAAATATTTCTCCATCTGGCCCTTCCTGCTATTCTCTTTACATTGAGCACTACTTTTCTTGGAACACTCAAAACATCTTAAATGGTTAAATACATTAACACTTAGCCTTTCAGAGAGTTACTTGGGTCAACTGACCCATTATCGGAAAGCTTAGAAATGGTTTAAGAGTCCTGCGTTCATTTAGCGAAGCTTTTATATTGGTAACGGTACGTGGTGCGTACAATCAGGAGAACATGGGAAGCCAGGGGTATTTTTTGATGTTAAAGAAAATCATACATTGGACAAAGAGGAATTTAATTAAAAATAGGAAGAAAGAGAATTTAAATACTAGTCTGAAAAAATAAACCACATTGATTTTGAACCTAAACACCAAAAATAAAAGTGATAGATTTTGTTTCTCCTGTGCTAACAACAAATGTTGATTGCCTGGATGTTGTATTATAACGAAACACGGTTGTTTATTCAGTGTTTGTTTTATAAGATACAAATATATCATATGTAGTTTATATTGACTATTAAAGGTTGATTTCAGTTGCTTGGTTTTTAAATGTTCTAATATTGAGTAAATGTTTATTGTTATTCAGAGTTTGTGCCTCCGCTGCGATCTCAGCATTCCGCCACTGATCTCGCTTCTAGTCAGAAAGCACTCAGAGAGAGGTATGGTCAAAGCGACAAAAATAAACATATTTCACATTTAATAATTTCCTAATCCCTTGAAATTTTTTATATATTATATATATATATATTATAAAACCGTGTAAAAACACTGTACAATGATAGACAACCTAATTTGTGGTAAATACAAAATTATTTTGTCAACTAAAAATTATTTAAAAAACCCACTCAAACTAAAGTAATATGGATGTAGAATTATGGCTAAATTTCTCATTCTTAAATTTAGGATGCCAAACTGCTGTATTGAATTAAACATTGAAAGGAGATTAGAAAGGCAAGGCCTACACATTAACCTTAAACTCTAGGCCCCATAGTTCACAACTAAATCACTACAAAACACAAAATTATGAAATTTTTGGTGTACATTAGTCCCATTCTTCGGCAGGAGAAATTTTATGAGCAATCAATTAAGATTTAGAGATATCAGATAACACGGCCATCTTCGACTCAAATGTTTGTAAGTACGAAAAGTGTGATTCGCATGTATGTGTAATTTTGTTATGTAAACAAGCCTAAATAATAGTTTCCCCAATTTTAACTTTCTCGTCCCCTCGGTTAGAGAAAGTATTGTTTTTATCTCAGTAGAACTCTGTTAATTGTGCTGGCTATCCCTCCCTATAATTTAGACTTTTTGCTCTATACCAAATAACCTGTGTAAGAAACAAGCATTACCCGGCCTCCGACTGTCTTTATCATCTCCGTCGTCTTAGAGTGTTACACGATATATCTCGTCGTCTTAGAGTTACACGAGCGAAGGATTCACTGCTTATCTTAATGTTCTCCTCAGGGCTGCTGGACAGGAGCCTGCCGATGTGCTGAATGATATCGGCAACATGCTTGCCAACCTTACCGATGAGCTCGACGCCATGTTGGAAGAAGAGAAACGACAAGGACTCAACCAGTGAACTTAACCTAACGAACCAAGTGTAAACCAAATAGGTTGAGAAAGGTTATAGACGAACAGACCTACACCACTGGAACGCCAACTTGATAGTCATACAAAATAAGTTATGCCAATTCAATATAAAAAAAAGCTCAGTATGTTTTTGCAAAGCTTCAAAGATATTGAAAATAGTTCCTAATAAATCAGTTTGAAGGGAAATAATTTCAAGCAAGGCACCTTGGTAGAGTTAAACTTTTTTTTTTCAATCAAAATTCCTATAGACCTGGAAAGTCGGTAGACTCAATTATGTTTTTTTTAAAAGTTGATAATTATCCCTACCAATTATGAAATTAAAATGAATGGAAGAATTATGACTGTATGTTGTGCAGAATTTTTTAATTTTCATCATCATAAATAGCATGTAAATATTGTTTTAAAAAGAGTTGGTCTGTAACCGAAAGAAATGCTATTCTGTAACCGAAAGAAAATGCTATTCGATTTCTTGTGGGAGCGCGCCTTTTTTAATATGGACAAATAATTCTTGCCCTTCAAGAGGGGAATTTATTTTATCCCTAAAAAAAATGTTAACACACATAAATTATCAATACTATCCCTGTTGCACGAATCATATTTAAAGTTGGCGTCTTTGATTCATATCTTTTGGCTTTGTGCGCTAGTATTATTATTGTATGCAGAGTGATTCTTCACATATTGGTGTGCGTATGTGGAACATAAATCTTTTAAGCTTCATGTGGGGGTTGACATTTTTGTTTTTTAATACATCTGAATACTAAACAAAAATTTACTCTAGGTGAAAATTATCTAGTTGGTGTAAAAACCGAAAGAGCTGTTTGTTAAATAAATGTTGTCAAAAAAAATGTAAAAAATGCCTGTTACAGTCATGCATTTCTGTAATGCAAATAGTTGGGTGCCATTTTATAAGTTTATACATAAATTAATAGTTTTTTACTTTAAACATGAGTAATTTGGATGTTCATAACTGTATTACTCTTAGGGATAGTTTTAACATGCAAACTTTACAAATAAAATTGACTTTTTAAGAATCCATGTAATAGCAGGCATGTTGTTAAAAAAAACTTGAAGACTGATGAAAGAAATGAAAACTTGAACCTGGTTCATGGTCAAAAAATTGATAAAAAGTACATTGTTGGTGTGACCTGCATGTTTTAAGTTAAGGCGCTAGAATTGTCGGGCAGAAAATACTAAATGCCAGAAAACAAATGGGTCTATAACATTCTTGGGTGGAGCTGTCCAACAGTAGGAGAACAAATAGAGGAGGAGGAAAATACAATTGACAATACAATGTGTTGTGACCCCTCCCCCCTATAAAATGACATCATTCTATTCACAAAGATCCATTCTATGCTCTTATAACAGTTACCTTTCATTTCCCGGACATTTAGCTCAGAGTGGAAAATGTCAACTTTTAAACTATGTTTACAAGTCTAGAGGGTCATAGAATGTAATTTTGTTTTCATTCCAATAAACAACAATTTCGTTGTACTGTTGAAGGTTTTGTCAATATCTAACCTAAGCGCAACATCTGATTGGCAATATCTCGGCAACCTCGGGAGCCCCCCTCAAGTTGTTCTTGATGTTAGTAGAGTCCCTGTAGCGGAGAATTGTTGAACAATAAAAGTGTCAAGTAATTTTAATACTGACGATATCAAATTCAATTCCTCGATTCTTAGCTCACGATCCCCTAAAAATGAAACTTCTGGATTTAAAATGGCAACATTCAGAGTAGAATAATTTTTCATTTATGTCGCTTATTAATTTATTTTTCGTTTCAGTTTAATATCGGCAAATATTATATAGGCTCGACATTACTTTGTATCCTAGTTATATAGCTCAAACCTGGTTGTATTAAGAGTTTTGTTTTTACACATTGTAGTTTTTTTTAATACATCACAGTAAACAAATAACATATTTGTAATGTTAGGTTAGATACATGGAAAAGAATTGAAATGGCAAGTGTTGAGGAATCGTAATATCGTTCTTTGATATGAATATTAATATGTTAAAATTAAACACTTTTATACTTATTTAAGTAATTTAAAATAAATAAACATCAGTGCTGGTATATTTTTTGTCCAGGGAAGGGTAGGGTGCCCATTCAGAAATATTCTCTTTCCTTAACTATCCATACATGCTCTTTATTGCTCTCTTTTTTATCTGATTGTTTCATTGTAGAGTAATAATTTGATTGATCAAAATATCAGAACTCCCCCCTCCCTCCCTTTCTATAGAGAACAGCTTTGGGCGGGAGGGGGGGGGGGGCAATGTGCCCACACCCTCATGGTTTGTAGCCTATTTAAATATAGAATATTAGGAAGACACTGTCTCGGCCAAAATTAACTTCTTCCCTGAGATTATCAAATATAGTCATGTCTAGGGAACAGATTTATACTTATTTATAGTACATGGACCCATAGTCTGGTACACACAATCCTTTAGCCAGTTGAAGTATTGTGTGTGTGCGTGCGCGTGTTTCCTTCAATGAGGCCTATTCGCAGTAGCAGGAACCATAAGAGGTTGACATTACTTCCCCAACATAAACGACAAGACAAGCCTGAGTGTTCCATCACTCAGAGATGACCACAAAATACAGATTAATGTGACCATTCTTTCCCAAAACCAGAATTAGGTTCCGATTTGTTAAATAAAATAAATTCAATTAAAAATTGATAATTATGTCTTACATAATCTTACGTTATTATGCTATCACTCATATCCAACAATATTTCTTGACTAGCTGTATAGCATTTAATTTTTTGACCATGAACCAGGCTTTTGTGGTTCGTTGTTTTTTGTTTTTTTTGTGTGTATTGGTTGAAATAACGTAGATGTTAATGGCTTGACGAGGGAGCATTGTTACCATATTCAAGAGAGTACAGTATTTTGTGACCATTGAATTAGGTATTAGTTTCTAAATTTTACTTATGCATTTCCTCATTTAATTATGGCTGCTGTTTTTAATATTTAATACAACTCAATCTAATTTTTTTTTAAGACCTGTGTTCTAAGATATAAATCTTATTTGAAAATAGTTTTAAGTTTAGTAAAATGGGTGTGCAGAGTTTAACCGAATAGCATGAAATATTCTCGAGGCCGAATCAAAGCTTAAGTATTTAAACATTATTAATGTTAGGGGAAATACATTGTTTAACTTTAGGTATTAAATTGTTATATTTGGAAGAAGGTACAGAAAGATGGATAGAAACATAAAAGGGGCCGATCACAACAATATGATTTTACAATGAAAATAAGAACATGATTCATACGCTGCTTCAAACGACGCGGTCATAACCGACCTGGTGTTCTGGGTTGAGATTATGACCGGCTTGGTATAAGGCCTGATCATGTGTGTGAGTTTATATATTAGCGCTAGATCTAAATATTTAAGTATATTGTGTTCGGCCACCAGGTAGTTACATTTTTCCAAACATTTATCAGACTGGGTTTGATTTAAATTAAAGATAACATAAAATAAAGATCACAAATTGAATATTAGGATTAATTTATTCCGCACTTTGGTTAGATATGGATTAATGAATATAAATAGTTAAGTTGGAGTTACTAGTTCATCTCTACTCTTTGATTGCGCGAGTGTTTAACACACATACACTCTGTTTTCTGGTGTTATCATGAGTGTTTAACCCACTTCACTCTGTTTGCGGATGTTATCACGAGTGTTTAGCCCACGTCCACTCTGTTTGCTGGTGTTATCATGAGTGTTTAACCCATGTCCCCTTTGTTTGCTGGTGTTATCACAAGTGTTTAACCCATGTCCACTTAGTTTGCTGGTGTTATCACGAGTGTTTAACCACATTCACTCTGTTTGCGGTGTTATCACGAGTGTTTAGCCCACGTCCACTTTGTTTGCTGGTGTTATCACGAGTGTTTAACCCATGTCCACTTTGTTTGCTGGTGTTATCACGAGTGTTTAACCCATGTCCACTTTGTTTGCTGGTGTTATCACGAGTGTTTAACACCATTCACTTTGTTTGCGGATGTTATCACGAGTATTTAAGCCCATTCACTTGTTTGCTGGTGTATCACGAGTGTTTAACCCACATTCCCCTTGTTTGCGGTGTTCATCACGAGTGTTTAGCCCAGTCCACTTTGTTTGCTGGTGTTATCACGAGTGTTTAACCACATTCACTTTGTTTGCTGGTGTTATCACGAGTGTTTAAACCCAGTCCACTTAGTTTGCTGGTTTATTTACGAAGTTTAACCACACATTCACTCTGTTTGCGGATGTTATCACGAGTGTTTAGCCCACGTCCACTTTGTTTGCTGGTGTTATCACGAGTGTTTAACCCACATTCACTTTGTTTGCTGGTGTCATCACGAGTGTTTAACCCATGTCCACTTTGTTTGCTGGTGTTATCACGAGTGTTTAACCCATGTCCACTTTGTTTGCTGGTGTTATAGCGAGTGTTTTTTTCAATGGTAGCCACAAAGAAAGGCTTCTTGCAACGCTCATCACACTCACCTTGGCCGGTTTCTCTTCTTAGAAAGAAATCAGCCCAAGCTATTTCCATTGTCACTTAAATAAACAGCACCTCTGGTAGAGAAGATCTTTCACAATTTGTCCCGTTCTTTGCTGCTAGTTTTAAGGATCGTAAATACTAAAAAACAATATGTATTGTAACCTTATTTTAGAAAGTGGGACCAAATTATGCTCCAGTACATCTTTCACTAAAACTTATGAATCCTGCTAAAGTTAACATAACATAAATGTTATGCTTCATGCTACCACCCCTGACCTAGGTTTCATCCCACTCACAAGGAGGAGGTGTGAAACGCACACCCGTGCGGCACAACTTCACTTTTGAATGTTTCTATCAACCTTTATGTATCTTTTTCCAAATACAACAAAATACCTCAAAAAATGAAAAGAGGCTTTCTTTATATATATATTAGATATTTTTAAGTATTAAATATAATTTATTAAATGTTGCAGTTTAGTTATCTTTGTTTTTATTATAATATATTTTTAGCAAATAAAATTTAAGACTTTGATATTTTGAATTAAAATAAAGTGGATTCAGCTGTGTTAGAATTAGAAAAAAAATAATTCAATAAAGCGTAACAAAGACTTGGAGGGTACAATTTAATGGATATTGCTTTTTAATTTATGTTCCTCAAATCTAATACTAGTAGTTTTTTAATCATTGTAGATTAGTACTTTGTTTTTGATTCTCCAAATATATATGCAAGGTTTTGCCTCTTTTTTTTTACTGACGTATCAACTACAGCGAGTACAGGTAAAATGCTGATGACATGTGTATGTATGTGCAACGCACATTAATTAATTTGGTATCTGTGCAGTACATTTCGTCTAGTTAAAGATACATCTGTTTGTGTTTTATTAATATAAGGAATTAATTGGTTTTTTGCTTGTGTTTAGTTAGTAAGTATCTAAAGTTAAAATTAGCTTCCTTTTTTAATCATCCCTATTAATAAATATTTTATTGAAAAATTTTATTTCACAAGATGGCAAATAATATTCAACTGGAAGAATATATTCTTAGTTAAATCACAATTATTTGTTTCACATACAATTAATATTCAGCACTACTCTCCTGAGACAAATGCTTGTAAATATAAGAAGAAATAATTATTCGTCTTTAATTGGCCAGTTGTTTATTTTTTATCGTAAATATTTTGTTCACACAACACAAATCTTTCTGTCAAATGATATTGTGGATCGCTTAAGTATTTTATAAACTGCCTTTAACGGGTTATTCTTTGAAATATATATAAAGATCTCTAAATGTTTGTTCAAAATGAAAATTAGTTAACAGGGCAATTTTAGTGTCTCGTCAATATTTCTTGAAATAGATTGTTATTTATAACAAAACCGTTTAAAAAAGTAAATCAAACAGTTCACTTTAAAAATAATAGTAAGATTCACTTTTGTAAGGAAAATAAATGTAATCTTGAAATCTATCCTACCATAACAAAAGACTGGGATCATATTATATTTAGAGTCACTTTATTAACAGTTTAATATTACACTTTTGTGCATTTTGTCAATTTTTGGAATCTTTTTCAAATGAATCCTTAGTCAAATAAAATGTGAAAATGATGCCAGTCTGCTGAAACTTGCGCTTAAACACAAGTGCTGGAACTTTAGAGGAAAGGAAATCAGGGGAGCGGGGAGGCATGGCTACCTCATATTCTCTTTAAGAGGGGCTGATGAGGGGGGCAGGGTTTAGGGGAAAATTGTGCTATGATGCACACATACTATGTGTTTTATATTCAACCTAACCAAATCTGGACATAACGGTACTCTGGGCCCTGACCCCTAAACAATAAACGTTCCTGTACCTATACCCTTAAGACCACCTCATATTTATCTTCGATAAGTCATAAAAATTGTGCAAGATACCCATATATTGTTTTAGTATATCCACACTTAAATTACAATAATATAATCTGTTGTAGTGGTAGTTGTAATAGAGAACACATTTTCAGGTGATTATTTCTAAGGTTTTGCTTGTCGGCATCGTTCACTTTTGAGTCGAGCTTCATTTGACATCGAGTAAAGAGCAGAATTATTAATAGTGCAATGATTTATATAATAGATCCATGCGTAAAATGTAAAAAAAAAGCAAATTTAATTTTTCAAGGATGATATATTTTTGGTGAAAATAGCTATGATTACACAAATTTGGAATTTCAACTAAATTTAATTTAGTTATAAAAGTTATTTCTTAATCAGACAAAAGGAAAGACAAGGTGCTTTGTTTACTAAGAAATAAGATCCTCAATCGAATTAATTGAACTTTAAATTTTTTAATACTTGCACTCTCTTAGCTATTTATAATCAACCTATACATATATCTTATAAAAAGAAAAAAAATTGTAGTTTTAATTACTACTTAGGTACTCAATAAATCAGATTTAGTTTCAGAGATTTTTTTATTTTTGGCGAGTGGATAAGACATAAAACATTCCTATTTTGCCATATTCCTTATCTAAAAAGGTCATAATCTGTGTGTGAGGTAAATTATATATTATTTTTTAAAGTTAAGAAAAAAAATGTGGGAAAAGTGTGCTCTGTGTAATGTCAATAAAAAATGTAAAATTGTGTAGATTTTTGTACAGAATAAGATAGAAAAAGAAATAAAATTAGTGTATAGTTGCATAGATCGAAAGATTATATATGTAAATTATGTGTAAATACATAGTTGGGTAGCGTAGACTTCCATGGAATGAAGATGAAGTAAGTTTTGAAACGGAATTTGAAGCTGCCACACATGAACTTTTCCAATTTATCATCAAACTGATGGTATTTATAATGCATGAAGGGAACAACTCCACTTAACCTCTTCAACTGTAAGGGGAAAATATAGCAAACATTTGTCTATGTTCACCTGTAATAGTTTGTAAGAAGAAAACTTGGAAATGTATATAAATATTAAACTATTGATCTGACAAGTGTGTCTCTTGTTTTATTACTTAATACTTCCTCCTTGTGACAGATACTTGAATATTTAAGCTTAATTAGCCTCTGCCTAATGTCAGCTGATACTGATAAAGATACTGGGGGTTGAAGGAGGCTGTATAATGATGAGTTACTTAGTCTACTAATCACAAGACATTGTTAGGATCGTCAAGTCTCACAGATTATGATGGGCAGGACATGCAACGCAAATGGGAGAATCTACTGTATATTTGTGTTCAAGTTACTGACTGGTAGAGCCACTGAGAAGAGACCATTGGGATGATAGCATTAGAGTGGACCTGAAAGAGATAGGGTGTAATGAGGTGGATGGATGAACTAGCTCAAGATGGAATAGGGTGTGATGAGGTGGACTGGATAGAACTAGCTCAAGATAGAGATAGGGTGTAATGAGGTGGACGGATAGAACTAGCACAAGATAGGAATAGGGTGTAATGAGGTGGGCTGGATAGAACTAGCTCAAGATAGGAATAGGGTGTGATGAGGTGGACTGGATGGAACTAGCTCAAGATAGGGATAGGGTGTAATGAGGTGGACTGGATAGAACTAGCTCAAGATAGGGATATGGTGTAATGAGGTGGACTGGATAGAACTAGCTCAAGATAGAGATATAGTGTAATAAGGTGAAATGGGTAAAACTAGCTCCATGAAGGGATAGGTGACATACTTTCGTAAGTGCTAATGCCATAAAGTCCAGTGGCAGCAGTGTAAGTGCCATATTGTGTTCCTTCCTGTATGTTCTTTTGACCTAAGTGGTCTCAGGGTAAAGTGCTCACCTTAGCACCCAATGTTTGTTGATTCAAACCCATCCAAGGTCAATGGATTTTTCTTTAGCGATAAAAATCTGTTGCACAACTTCCCTCAGTGGGGAAGTAAAGCTTTCTTTCTGTCTTGTGTTGATTGTGACAAGTAAAAACCCTGGAAGGTTTGTGAAAATACATTGTAGTTCTTTCTCTCTCGCTCAAAAATTACAATGTGCTGATATAATCAGTTGGTTCAGAAAGAGCACATTAAATACCTCAAAATAAATACATGATTCAATCTACATGTCCTATTATTCTGTACCAATTTCCTTTTTTGTGTTTTTTTTTGTTCCTTCTTTTAAGAAGTTGTGTTGCAAATTTCACACTCCTTCCTGATAGGTTTTGATAGGAAAGTGATTGGACAGAAACAATAGTCAGTCATTACCCTTTTGTCCAGTGGCAGCAGAATAAAGTATAACCCTGTTCTTATTTCAGTTGTAAAAGTCGTCTTGTTTGTTCCCTTTTATATGGTCCTCTTTCCTGTATTTTCTTTTCATAGCAAAAGACTCAATATTTTTAAATAAAGTAAAAAATAATGTTTTAGAGCTATTATATTGCTTTATGCTCTGGCCACATGGAGCACTATGCTATGTTTGTTATGTTCACTACGCCAAATTGCTGCACTGGAAGCTATGATATGTATGAAATTTTTCAGACTCATTCAAGATGTTTGGGGGTAGTTCGCCCTGGGAGAGTTATGGCAGTGATGATGAGTCTTTGTTGTTACTTTCATTGTGTAACAAACATGAAAGAAAGTCTGTATACGAAGCAAACATGAAAATAACCGAGTCTAGGGAATTGCATCACTACAGTGTCTCGTATGTTCAAATTCCGGTATTCTGCAATGGTTTTGTTCCACAGGCATGGGTACTTTCTTGACTCTTGTATTAATTGCTCCAGAAATGTCATATTCATACTTTAAAAACACAACTAATACCGGCTGAACGGGACTTGATACCATGGCGGGTCTACTATGCATGTCCGTCGTCAGTGACATTTAAAGATATAGTCAATACTTAAAACACCAAGATGTAGCTAAGATAGCATACACAGCTCTGTGTGGCCACTTACATGGTAAATAAGGGGAGCTAATTTTCGCCCTCATAGTATAGTGTACATAGCTGATGAATCTTTATTGAGCGATAAAATCCTTACCACATCTTCCTTCGGAGGGGAAGTAAAGCTGTCGGTACCATGTTGATTGTTGCATAGAAAATAACCCTGTGGGTATGTGAAAATACCTTTCCTGACAAAATTGGTAGGTCCTTTTGCTCTCGCTCATAGAAATTATCGTGTGCAGATATAATCAGTAGGTTCAGAAAGTGCACATAAAATACTGTACCTAAAATAAATTTAAAAAAAATCTATGTCTATGATCAATGCTTGCTTCATGTTTTGAGTGTCTGGAAGTATGTGCTACACTAGCTAAAAAAAAAGCTTTTGCAAATTGTGTGTTTTAATGTGAGTGGATTTCTTCAGACTAGTGTAGTAGCGCATTCCTGTCTATTCATTGCGACAGTCAACTTCTTGGAAGAGGGGTAAGTTTACAGTTAATATAGTACAAGGTTTTTTTTAAAGCTGTCAATCTACAAGGCTGCGGTGAAGCTTTTCCCTCCCACTCAGACCACCCCCTCACCTCTCCACACCCAACCATCCCATAATTTCAAAGAGTCAATGAGTGAAGTTGACAACATACGAACATAATTATCAGAGATTTGTTAATTTTATTTGAATTAATCAGTAGATAAGTTAAAAATCAGTAGAGTTGGCAACACTGAGCTGTTTGAATGTTTGAATATCCTCTTCTACAGTTTTAAAATTGGTCCAATGTAAAATAAATAGTTGTAAATGACCTTGAAAATTCACCTGGAAAATGTTAACATAAATAAAAAAATTAATTAATTACTATGAAATTATATCGGGAATAGAACGAAATGAGGGTGAAATTTTTTACACTTTTTCTGTCAGTAAGTTTTAAAATATTTTTTTCCATCTATATATACACAATAGCACTTTTCCTATAATAACATGTACAACAACAAAAACTTTTGGCTACGACCTTATCCGGTACCACCGTTAATTCATTATACAAATTACAATGGTGTTGGGCTTATTTAATTTTGATTAGCATATGTGCAGACTAATAGCGAGCTACCTAGCGGTAAAATATGAACTATGAAATTAAGCTGGCGTAAAATCATAAAACTAACAATGGACGGTCTTGAAAAATAGAAGAGGTCAATAAATTGATCTTCAGCTGTTTTTGAGGTTTCATTTGTACAGTGTACACTAGAGAGCAGTTTAGTGGATGTTATTAAAAATGTCTGATGGAGGTTCTATTAGTAACGACTTTCTTATGCAATACAGAGCAATTTCCAACAAACTTAAAAAGTAGGTGCTGGAAAAATTATATCTTTGAATTACATTATGTATAGTAATCCGCGTTATTTTCTTAATGTTATTTACTAATATTTTGAGATTACATTAAAGGTTATGTTGTCTGTTTGAAGTTAGCCTGTAAAATACAGTGGATTGTTTAATATTTGATTGATACATTTTGTTTTAATTTTTAGGAGATTTTTGAGGAAACCCAATGTAACGGAAGCTAGTAACCAATTCGGTAAGTGCATACACTATAGGTGTTGTTCTTTAAGAAGGCTATTCAGTCACTAAGTTAATAAGTTAAACTAGGTTCAAGCATAAGGTCAATTAACTGTCGTGGGAATGGGGAGGAGAGTGGGGCTTGGAGACACTCGCGGATTATTTAATTAAGATCCCAACTGAAACATTAAAACGTTCTTAGCCCTTTGTTTTAATTACCGTAATTATTAACTAACCAATCAATATATTTTAATGGACGACTTTTTTTTGTGTGTCTTGTAATTAATAACAGTGCAAGATAAGTTTTTTTTATGTTTGATCACTGTTAATACAAGGGAGTTTCAGGGGGATTACTCTTTTGATACTGGCTGATCGAGTGTCTCCTGGGGATTACTTAGGTTGACTGGGGACTTATAATAGAGACAAAGGTCATACTTCACTATAATCAAGAAGGCCCACGAGTTCTTGTCCCAGACATGTTAATTGGTTTAAAATATTTGTAGCGCGGCTTATTTAATACATTAATAATTATTTAATCATACTGCTCACTGCATCAATATTATTAAAATAACCAACCAACTTAATAGTGACCTTGTGTTTAATTGTAAAGGCAAACTAGCAGTGCAGTGTGAACGTGAAGAGCTTCCACAGTACGCTGGTCTTTGCTGGATTGCAGCGGCGAGGTGCGAGGGCTCTTTGGGTAACAGTCCAGGAGAGGCCTGGGACCTTGTGCGAGGTGCCCGACAGTTCTTAGTCGCCGAGACCAGCAGCCGAGCTCTGGGTTGCCCGAGTCCGGGAGGGGAGAATTTACAGGTGACTTGCCTTGCCCTACATTAATAAACATCGTACAGCAGTATTTACCCCTGAGAAACTACATTACCTAGTGAATTTCTCACTTACCTTTTTTTTTTTATCGCTCACTTCAGTGGATGAGTGGTCTAAGGCGTTACTTTTGTGTTACTCTGGATTCATACGTTCGCTAAAAGAACTAGTGCAGAACAGAAACATAATCACGTGACATGCTCTAAGCCAATCACAAGATTTCTACCTAATCGGCGCGAGCTGTTCTGCTAAAGTGCAACTCATCTCTACTTCGTCCACTCTGCCTGAGATGTTCGGCACAGGGGAACCAAAAAAAGCTTATAACCAACCATTTCAAATCACTGTGCATGTGCATTTGACAACACATGCGCTCTACAGCCAGAAGCTAACAGACAGCTTCGTTGGCCGTTGTGGGGAGATTTGAAGTAACCTGTTAATGTAAAAAGTGTGTATCGATGTGTTGGATTGAGCCATGAAACAGCGTTATAATTTGTTAACATACATCGGAAGAATGATCCAAAATAATAATGTGTATCCTCTTTAAAATACAATATGCTGTTTTAAGTTGGCATTGCAATGCATCATGGGTCAACATACAGCGAGTGAATTGCTGCTCAAGCAGATTCCGCTTTCTATTTTCGGTGAACTTGTGAATCAAGCTTTATACTGGCCTGCTGATTACAGTAAGGTCAAGGTTCGAATCCCAGTTGGGTCTACTGAGGATGGTTTTTCCTAAATGGTTTCCCATTCTACCTCTATGATAATGCTGATAGATTACCTCTAAAATGTTTCCTTTCTCATCCTTACCCCATTAGAATAATTTATACATGTATAGACCTGAACAGGTAGAAAGTAAGATGCGCTGCTAAGAAAAATTTGCATTTAATCTACCTTACTACTTTACAGAGTCTGGTTTGAATTTCGGTCACGGGAGATTCTGATATTCACACAACTCCAAAGCAGGTGTTTTGAGTGACCTTGGCTCAAAAAGTTTTCAGAAATTAGGTAGAAGTTTAACTGGTTGCCAGCTAAATTAGTGACCGAAGCTGTACAATATTAATGTTTGATTGACAGTTTTATCCCCATTACCAATAAGACAATAATGCTTTAAAGGGGTGTGTTGTATTAATTTAAAATAACTTTGACTTCCTGCACACAATATTTATTTGTTTTTTTGGCACACCCCCTCTTTACTGCCCATCCAAGCTATCTGCATATTTTCACTAATGGATCAAGGGTGAAGATGGTAGAATTTAGAGGAAATGTACCAGCATTTGTGTGAATGGAGAGTGGGAAATAATTTAGGAAACAACACAGTGCATTCGAGTGGATTTGAACCCTTGTATCCCTGTCATCCCTGTCGTCGGCAGTCCAATCTATTGTAAAAGTGACGCCTTAGGACTTTTAGATCATTTAACCACAGAATGTGGGTCATTACCCTATAAAACCGGATAACTGAGCCCCACTTTTCAAATTTATTTATGAAAATCTATGAAATTTGAAAACTAAATGAAATCATTTTGGTCCTGAAATTTGAGTCATAGGTTAAATAATGTAATAATACATCATATTAATAAAAAAAAAGGTATGGGTGGGTTATCTCAACCTGCGGGTTGGGGTCTCACAAACCCAGCATATTCTTTTGCATGCATATTTTTATACGAGTAAGACCTAAGGAAGATGGTATGGACATGTATGAGGATGGAAAAAGAGAGAAAACCATTGAGAATGATGGCGGTGAAGTATGTGTGGGGGTGGGGGGGGGGGGGACCTCGAGGGAGATCAAGAAACTGCTGGGAAGGGGAGATAGCAGAAAGGGTGCAAGTGAGAGGAGAAGAATTGTGGAAGGGAAGAGGAAAAAAGAGGCAGGATTATAAACTGACCGGCCACAGGCTGGAAGCAGTTGTTGATGATGATGATGATGACGATGATATGATGAATATATTACCACCATTCCAACAGCTGTGGCCACGGAATTTTACATAATAATTAATAATGTAATAGATTGTGTGAGGGGAATAGGGGGGGGGGGGAGCAAGGGTCAGGACTAGCTTAATAATAGACTAATAGACCCAACTTGTGTTCCTGTGGTGGAAAGTTCAATTCTAATTCTGGTTGAATATGCTTGGAATAGTTTTTGTGTTAAAAACGCCCTTCTCCCCCCTTCATATATATATATATATATACACACACACACACTCCCCAGTTATCCATTTCGAACAAAATCACTTTAGCCAATAACAAAAACATTTGAATAAAAAAAAGAAAATCTGTCATCAGTAAATATCTGTAATTTTAGAACTAGAACAATTATTATTTCACCTTTAGTTATGTCCACGTTGCATTTAAATATCAGTTTGAACAAGACCCAACAAACCGTTTTGGTTGATGTCCCAGGTACAGATGGTTTGAGTTTCGAAACCCATTTTTTTTTAAATATTAGGGATACATAATAAAGTGCAGTAACTAGCCTTTTGTGTGTTCTGTCCAAGACTTTATTTTTGGGGCTCTTAATATTTATTTTTTGGGGGAGGGGGGGGGGGCGATAATAAAACAAATACGACATAACAAATTGTATGTAAATAATTTTTGTGTACACAATAAATCCAAAAGATCATTCAAATACATATAAAAATAATTATTTTAATTACACGTTTTTGGTTTTAATATAATCAAATTCATTTATCACAGCTTATCATAATTAATATCTTAACCAATATTATATTCAATCAAAATTACAGAAATATTGGATGATCGGTCTTTTCCTATAATCGATCTTAATTAAGTCTTGATCAATTATAACTTGTTAAAACTTCTCTGTCCCATTCGACGCACTCGGTTCACCAACTTCTGCAACCATAAAGCAGTGAAATGCTTAGCTACAGCGCTGGGGACATAAAACCTTAATATCCAACCTAATATAACGGTAACCTGCTTCGGTGACCGCGCGATATAATGCGCTACTCTCGCGGTAGACTTAGACTCAGATGATGGGGAGATCGAGGTTTGAATCACGGTAGTTTTCCACTTTCCTTCCACACAAATGTGTGTACAATTCCTATAAATTTAACCTACCTAATCCTAAAACAATCATTAGTGTAATTAGTACTCGAGATATAAACTGAATGGGAAGTAAGACACGTTGCTTAAAAAAAAAGAAATTACTGTAGAAGATTTCCATGATAACAATACTTTCTCTGTGTGAGAAAGTAGAAAAAAAAAGTTCTACATGGTGAGGTTGAGATTAAACCTCTTGATCTGTTGTATTTGGTAGTTGCTAAAGTTAGTAAAACTATTTTAATATAATCATACATCAAGTCATGTTATCTGCATCTATATGGAGAGAACCCGTTTTGGGGGCCGCATAGTCTAAGGCGTCACTTTCATGACTTTCATGTTGGACTAGACTGGGGATGATGGGGAGATTGGAGATTGAATCCCGGTCAGATGCACTAAGAGTAATTTTTACACTTTCCCCCCCCACGCAAACGCGGGTACATTTAATCTAAATTCATCCCTATATCATCATCATGAATTGTTTCCCACCAGTGGCCAGGTTTGTTTAGTAAAATGCCTCCATCTTCCTCCTTTCCTTCCTCCCGCACTCTCTTCAACTCTCTTCCTCTCATTTGAACACTTGCTCAGGGTGTCTACTGAGTCACGAGAGTCATGAAAAAGTCATGAAAGTCCTTGAAAAGTTATGAATTTTCAATATTTTGGTCATAGTGTCACTAAAATATTTTTGTTTGAATTTCCCGCTTATCGTAACAATGCGAACGCATCAAAAGTCGTGGCGTGCCGCACACCACTACCCATGAGCCCTTCGCTAGTCACAAGTTGCCTGATTGTTTTTATCGTGATATTCAGGACAAGTTTAACGTTCACCATCTTGTTAAAGCTTAATGTTGCGTGTGAGTGCATTATGCCTATGTTCAACCCTTTATCGAAGGAATTTTGTGGTCAAAAAAGATCGCCAAAAGGTCTCAATAGACTGCTCAGTTGCTGCTATCAGTTATTTCATCTCTTCCCTACATACTTCATATCCATTCATCTTCTTGGAATCCTCTCCCTTCCATCCTCATTAGGTGTCCATACCATCTCACCTTGCTTCCCAGGGGGTGGGGGCAGCGAACCTGGAAACCTTGAAAACCTGGGGAAAACCGTGAATTTGAAAGGCCCTGGAGAAACCTGGAAATAACCTTGGATTTACGTCGAAAACTGGGAATTCTTACTATAGTAATTTAATTAATATTTCATGTTATGGCAGAAAGTATTTCTCGATTGAGGCAGAGAGGCCTGGATACATCTACATTATGTTAACTAAACCTCACACTAAAAGCGCTGTTACATTCCTACAGTACCTTTACTTTTCTATTATCTGTGGTAGCATATTCCATATTCTTTATATAAAGAGGACAGAGTGTATCAGCGAGCTTAAGCCGATAAGCAGACAGAAAGACAAATTGATGAAGAGTCATAAACAACTAGAAATTAAAGAATTAGAGGCCAAAAGAGCTAAATGTTAGCTGGAGCAGCTAAAATAACTGGTGACATCAATAATTCAATTGAAAATTTGAATACATAAATTTTGAATTTTTTTTTAATGCTAATTTAATTTTGATTTTTTTTTATATAGTTACTTAAAATCAAATTAATGGTATAATTTTATATTTAAATTTGAAAAATGTTAAATAATTACATGCAAAAAAAAAGTAAGATAAAAAATAAAATATTCATCTAGATACAGATTGGAACCTAATTAAAGACTAAATACAAGTAAACCTAATGTTGACCATCAATAGTTTAATACAGTCGTCAATGAAAACATGTCGACGGTAACTTGGTTGAATATGTAACAATAAAATATGACTATTTACCAACATAAAAATTAAGATATCCACAAGTTTAACAGCTTTTGTGTTTGGTATTTCATGTTCCTCATTTCATGAAGTGACCCATAAGATACAATTATTGAATTAAAAAGTGGCCCTATATATCTTTTATTATTTCTTACCTTAGCTTACAAAATTTTGTGTTCAAGCTTACAATGTGTTAATAAACAAGTCCTATACCTGGCAATGAGTAAAATTTCAACATTACTATTCACCAAATCAACAGGGGATGTGTGGGACTTAGCCAAGCCAAAAACCTGGACACCCTGGAAAAAAAATCTTGAATTTGAAAAGGCCAGATCGCTGTCCACCCTGTTCCTAAACTATCTCATTTACCCTCTGCTCCCCAACTCATTACCTTACAACTTCATTCCGAATCCTATCTCTTCTGATGACAGCTAACATGCTCCTCAAAAACTTCATACCTTCTTTCTATCTCAATATAGTTAATTATTATATATGTGTGCAACCTGGACAGGTGGTGAAAAGTGGTGTTAAAAACCTTTTGTTGGATATCAATACATTATATAATGATGTAAAGATATAATAATACAAAAAATGTGTAGTACAACAGGGTCAGGTGGTGAAAAGTGGTGTTAAAACCATTTTATGGGTATCAATATATTAATAATAATAATATCAAATAATAACAAATACATAATAATGATAATATTAATAAAATAATGATAATAATGATGATGATGATGATAATAATAGTAATAACAAATAAATAATAATAATAAAAATTGTTGACCACAATAAAAATTATATTTGTATTTTCTTAACTCCTCTTCCAACCAAAATTGTGCTGTAAACAAAGCTTGCTGTCTTCAGGCTGCTGTGAGTTGCTACGCTCATGCCTCCAGCAGATGGCAGCATCACCACACCGCGGAGCAAGGCGGTTCTTCCTCCTGCCCTCTTTCCGCGGGACTCGCGCTGGAACTCGGCCAAGCTCTGAGGGTGGACCTGGACCGACCAGAGGAGGCGGCGTCCCAGTTCCGACTGGCCGCGGACTTGCAGGCGGCCTGTCCTTTGGAGCAGCTCAACAACCTAGGACTGCTCACCTCCTGCAAGATACACCTCGGTGAGACTCGGCCATAATGCAAAGCTTGGAGGTCAACCAGTCGCCTATTCTATCTGAACGCTTTGTTATTAAAAAGGGTGCGGATTTTACCCTAAATGCCTTTCTTATGTCTTGAAACACGGGCTGTTTTGAGGTAGAAGTTTGATTCCTGTATCCCGGTGTCTTTTTTTAATTCAAAGAATATGATAGCTGCGGGTATAACCTTAATTAACAAATATAATAGCTTAGCTATTTAATCCATCAGATGGAAGTAGTCGGAGGTACAAGAGCGCTTCTCTATGATTGTTACGGTTCCAGGCGATTACGATGGTGCACTCTCGGTGTTCAACGAGATGGTGTCTGTGGCAGAGCATGGGGGCAGGCCCCCCGTTGGTGTCTATGCGGACATCCTACGGCGCTGTGAAGTCACCAGGGTGCTACTTCTCCTGATACTGCAACCGTCGGCACAGAGGCTACCAGTGGACTTGGCCCAGGTCCTCGAGAAGTACGCGTGGGCAGAGGATGGTGCCGTACCAGGTGAGTGCCGCCAACTTGGTGGTGATCGGATCATTTAGTTTGGCGACTACATGAACAGCAACTACTTAAAATGCCGTTTAGCAAAGAAAGCCCTCCTGGATAAATTGCATTTAAAATACTTATGAGTTAAATCTTAATTGTTTTGAATTAACTATAAGACAATACAAAGCAAGTTGCAGCACAAATGTCAAAAGGAAATCTATAAACTATGTATTTACTTTAGTAAACATAATTTATATTTCTGTACTTTCAAAGGAAGTTTACTTGTCTCGTTATTGCATCTAAATATTTTTTCATACTTTCATCTTCATATCGTCTCAAGATGAAAAAGTGGTTCTTGCGAATCCCTAGTATTTTTCCTAAATACTTCATCTCTGTCAATATCCTTGGAATTCTTTCCTTTTCAATTCATATATATGTATATATATGAATTATATATATATTTTATATATATATATATACATGAAATATACATAATATAGTACAATAGCATAATTAATAGTCTTTGCCAACCCCAGGTGGTGCTAGTTTACTGACTAGCTCATGTAATATGGCTAATGCTAGAGTAGAAAATGTTGGAACAACACCGACACATTTTAAACAAAAGTTTTTGCTAACAGCAGTTGCCCTCATAAGGGTGCATTAACAGATTGCTTGTTAAAGTTCTTAGTTATGTATCTATTAATTGTTAGGGATGTGCAAAGCTTCAAATATTTGTTCGCTTCGACTTAGATTCAAGAGTAAAATTCCGGATTCGACAACTGCGAAGTTTTGCCAAACAAATATTCAAAGTTAAAACACACATTTTTGTTTATGTTTTAAAATTTTCGAAAGTTATTTCCACAATAAATTAGTGCTAGTGTAAAAAAGTCTGAAATAAATATAACATTTTGTGTTAGTAATGCAATTAAGTTAATTTATTATTTTAATTAAATTATTGTAATGATTATGTCTTTTGTAGATTATATCTAATACATAGTTCTACATATTTATGCAAAGTATCATATTTTTACCCAACATGAACAATTTTTTTAAATATCTAAACTTTGATTCAGCTTCAGGAATATTTAATTTAATTCGGTTTGACACTGCTTAGAATTTTAAAAGTGGTCTTCGCACACTTGTTTTATTTACAATTACAAATCATTCGGCGCTTTAAACAACTGTCATAGACTAATACACACACGAACCAGCAATAGAATTCCCAGTTCTCCCCAGATTTGGGTCGAATCCACTATTCTTTGAATCTGAATCTCCAATTTACCTTTGAATCCTGAATCCAAATCTTGTAAAAATTATGAACATAAGAGGAAATACGAATATAATAGAATAATAGTAAAGGAAATAGTAGCTAAATTTTAACATTATTTCTCATGATCCATTAATTATAACATTCACACATTCAGTTAAGTTTTAAATCACTGTTCTGGGGCTTGTTTGCTAAGTTCATACTATAATTATAATTGGTTTTGAATCACTCACAAGAAATTTTTAGCTCAAAAACAAATTTCAATTGAAAAAAAAAAAAATTTAAGGATTTGAGGCTTGAATCCGAGATTTTCTCGAATCTCTTTAGGATTCCGACCCGCCCGGTGTCGTAGTTGGCTAACGTACTAGTCGTGTTGAGCTCGACTGCTGAGGACGGGGAGATCGAGTTTGAATCTCGGTCGGGTGAACTGGGGTGAGGTTCACTTCCTCTAATTCAACCTTCCCAATTCCTAAATCCATTAACGTAACTAGTACTTAAAGCGTATAACCCGAACGGGTTGTAAGACACGGTGCTAAAATTATTTAGGATTCAAGGGTCCTATCCAGGGTTGATTCCCTCCCACTATACACATGTCTCGCTTCATATATCTAAGTGGTCGTGTAACCAAACAATCCATGTTCCAGTGAGCTACTTGAGTGAAGACGAGTTCTTGTTACTGCAGTCGCTAGTGATGGCGTGCCAGTCGCATGACCTTGAATCTCTCTGTTCACTGGAGGCCGACCTGTGGCGATATCTGTCCACAGAACAAAAGGACCTACTCAGGACACTCGTGGTGCAAATGAGTAGAAGCTCCAAGTGAAAGTAGTTTGGGAGTGTTTTGTGAAAAAAGGAGTTTTTAAAAATAGAAATGGGACATTTAAATGTTCTATTTCCTTAAAATCTAAAAGGGATAAATTGATTCTAACATCGGATGAATCGCAAAAAAAAAAAAAAATCTTGAATCCAAATCTGGAGGCCTTGAGTTTAAAACTTATTTTCCAGGCTTATATAGTTGTGCAAAACATTTTAATCTATTTTACTTAAATTAAAAAAGAAAAGATCACAATCATGAAATAAGTACATAACTGTTTCGAACTAATTAATTCCCTCACAAAGTGTTGTCCTTGTTCTTTATATCATAATATATATTATAAACACAAACATCAATATACAATGTCGCAAAAAAAAATGTCAAGAAATGGTTTGTTGTGCGATGCTAATATCTTAAACAAAACAAAGTCTCATTTTCTGTCAACTAATTTTCATTCTTTTCATATTTACAGAAATAGTAAATTTTTAAAGATTCAAGGATTCAATTTTTGGAATTCAAGTTTCGAAATAAAATTCTTTCTTTGAATTTGAGAAAAACAGGATCCGACCAATCTCTATTTTTTGTTTTTGTTTTTGTAAGTGCCAAGAGAGATACGACAGAGATGTGAATGAACATAGCTTTGTTCTTGTTTTAACAATCGTGTAGTACAAACGGATTGGGCAAGAGTCCTTTTGAGCTAAATAATTGATAGAAGTAATGAGGTACAAAGTTTGTTATAACTGTAGATTATTATTTCCACTTCACCAATCTATATTTAAAAAAATATATTAAACTTAATTTGTGTTAATAGTTAAATGTATCGACCTCGGTGGTCTTGGGATAAAGTGCTTGCTTTGCGACCTGATGTGCACGGGTCCAAACCAAGCCGAGGTAGACGCATTTTTACAGAGTGATAACATTCGGTAGCACAACTTCCTTCAGATGACAAGTAAAGCCATCAAACCCTGGTTGATTGCGTCTTGTAAAAGATCCCTGGAAGGTATGCAAGATTTCTTAATGGCAAAATTTGTAGGTGCTTTCTCGATCGTTCTAGAAATTCATTGCAGAGAACACGAAACCACCGAACATGTTTGCGACTTCCCTTGTACTGCGTGCTTTATCCCAGATAGATGAGGAATCACATCAAACCAACCTCTTGAGTTGAAAGCTCTTATAGCTAAGTTTTAATTGAAAATGCCTGAAGCTATTCACTTAATTAGAAAAGTTTCATTCACTTTTATCACAGATTTTTATGTGCGTGCATGTGTGTGTGCACAGCAGGTCTTACTTCCTATCTGGATTGTCTACATATTTACACTAATGGAGTAGGAAGGAGGAAGGTCGGATTTAAAGGAAATGTACTTGCATCACAACTGACCAGTGTTTGAATTTTGGCCGACAAACCAGACCACACTGCCTTCTTACCTTGCATGTCTGCCAATGCGGTTCATAACAAAAATGAAATTATCAGTTGTAGCCTAGTTTGTAAATTGATTTCTATGTAAATTATAAACTAAAATTAATAACAGGTTGGCCAGCTGGGAATACTTAAAAAAAAATCATATTCGGGCTAATAAATGAGAACTAAGAATGAATAATATTTCTCAAGAACATTATTAACAAGCTCACAAATTTAATCACTTTTATTAAGTGTGTGTTTTTTCCCCCTTTCTCCATAAGTATACTTCAAAGCACATAACTTGATCATTTATATTTTCCCAATAAAAGTTTGTTTCTTTGAAAGCTGGATTTATTCTACAATACAAAATAACAACCTTTGATCATTGTTTTTTGAATAATATATTATTATATTAATCATTGAAAGGAGAATAGAAGGGAAGGGCTTCACACTTATCAGGAAATTGTAGGGCTCATAGTTGACAATTAAAAGGTACAGAAGGGTGGATAGAAACATACAAAAGGAACAAGCCAAATATAATACAATTAATTCATAAAGTGAATAGAGGTTTTCCTTATAGAGAGAAATACAAAATTATGAAATTTTTGGGGTTCATCAGTCCCCAGGGTATAGGCCTTGCCCTTCTACCCTCTTCTCAATGTTTAATTTAAAACAGCCGCTTGGCACTATTTTTCTTTTGGATGATATGTTGTGAAAGGAGAATAAAAGCTAGATGGGGCCAAACTTCAAAAACTTTTTTTTTTTATCATTACTCTTAAACTTTAACTTTGCTTTTAAAAAAAAAAATCCAGCTTACTACCCGTTCGGGTTATACGCACTTACGCTAATGTGTAATGGTAGGGTGATTGTGAGATGAAATGAAGGACCTACAGTTTAACGTGGAATCCGAACCACGGTGGAGGCCTGGCATTCCCCACATTCACAGATGTCTTGTCAGAGGTGAAGGAAGGGTTTGGAATCAGATAAATCTGTGCCGGGACCGAGGATTGAACCCCGGACCTCCAGCACAGAAGTCTGACACCTTACCCCTAGACCACCAGGTCACCCGACAACTAATTAACTTCACCATTAAAAATATTGACAGCTAAAATACACTTCTAAACAAATTCAGCATTTTGGATGACGTTCTAATGGGGTGTTTGTGTAATTTTGGCACTTAGTTGCATCAGTACGTTTGAAGTTGATTAACACAGCGGCATGGAGGCTATCCTGTATTGCTTGGTATAGGAGACAGCACGTTAAACCGGATGTTAAGGGTTCAAATCCCTGTCCAGGTGTTGTTTTTTTCTATAGTTACATAAAAATGTACATTTATGTTCAATTTTGTCTCTGTGCTGCTATGTCAAAGGCTATACTAATTTAATTAACTAAATATGATAATGAAATCAAATATTTTTGCAACATAATACAATTTAAAAAATAATTATAACTTCAATCTAACTTCAGGAATAACTATTGCTTGCATCGATGGCTGTGTGGCTTAAGGCATCACTCTTGCACTAGATTAGATTGCCGATGACGTTCAGATTGTGGTTCAAATCCTGGTCAGGTGTAGGCCTACTGATGTTGGTTTTACCCAAATTGTTTCCCATTCTCTATCCTTGCAAATGCAGGTTCATTTCTTATAAATTCAACATTTCTAATCTCTAACCCAATTAGTGTAATTAGTCCATAGGCTATAACTCAAAGGGTAGGAAAGCGCAGTACTTAAAAACACCATTATATTCAATACTGCTTTTCATCACGTCTATAAAGGGGATTTTGCACATCCCTTATATAAAATTGCAGGTCCAAAAGTTTACATTCAAAACAACACATCTTCCGCTGATGAAGGGGCGGAATGGGCCCCAAAAATTATTGTACCTATTGTGTTTTAAATTTGAATTCTTGGACCTATGATTTTCTATCTTCCTTTCAGTGACCCTAACATCCATTTTGTGGCACCATTTTTTTTTTATATGTCTTTACTTTAAGTCGGACATTTTTTTAGTGTCACATGAATCAAATTTCGAAAAAGGGACCAACCAAAACATTTGACCCGGTCTTGTGCTTCCGAAGTGCACACTCTGTTTATCCTGAAAGATAGTAAGTCTTACTTTGACAGATTATACTATGACCCTACAGTATAAGCTGAGCCATGGTGGTAACATTTTGGGTGAGTTTACTGCCTTTCAGTGTTAACTGTGCCATTTTTTTTTAATTTTTTTTCTTCACTTGGTAATTGCTGCTTAAGTTGAATGTGAAAACTATTCAGAAGTCTTGTAGATATCGTAGATTTTATATATTATATCTATCAGAGCGTCTAACATTATATTCACCTGCTTCTGACACGTGTTTTGACAGATTATAATCATTAGAGCCCGGATTTTTATTTAATTACATATTTTAATCCTGCCAGTTAAAAAGTGAAATGTTGGCGAATTAGGTCGTTTGGAATATTTTCAGTTTTGATTTTACATATATTACTGAATTAAACATATTTTCAAAGATATTAAATGAAATTATGTATTTTGCCTGTTTTGTTATCATGGTATTGTTTTTATATCTTTCTTGGTGAAAATAATTTTAAATGATATGTTCTTAATTTTTAGACAATCTGTTCTTTCATAAATGAATGTATCCAGTGAAGGGATGGCAGTGAGCAAAGTCCAAGTCAGGTATACTGGCTCGTTAGAGAGGATCACAGTTTGTGTCCAACCGTTCTCGTGATGGGAAAGGGAGGGAATGAGATGTTGCCTGATAATGGTCTCTGGCGCGGTGTGTCAGTTTGTAAACACAAGTCGACAAGTTGTTAAAAACAATTTTTGGATCTAATTGACTAATTTTTTTTGTTGTTTTTTGGTTGAGAAAAGAAACAAATACATAGCAGCAGGGCAAAGAAAAATTATAAAAACACAATCTGAAATCTATCAAGGAAATATATTATGTAAGTCTGTAACAATAATATGGCGCACAGAATGGCTTTTTGAAAAGCAAACAAGTCCAACCATGTCAATATGTGTAAGTGTATTATTATTATTATTATTATTATCATTATTATCATCATCATTATTATTATCATCATTATTATAATCATTATTATCATCATCATTATTATATATCATTATTATCATCATTGTTATCATTATTATTATTATTATTATTAATTATTATTATTATTACATTATTATCATCATTATTATTATTTAAATTTTTTATTATTATTATTAGCACCGCGTCTTACTACCCGTTCGGGTTATACGCACTTATGCTAATGTGTAATGGTAGGGCGATTGTGAGATGAAATGAGGACCTACAGTTTAACGTGGGATCCGAACCACAGTGGAGGCCTGGCATTCCCCACATTCACAAGATGTCTGGTCAGAGGTGAAGGAAGGGTTTGGTAAGCAGATAAATCTGTGCCGGGACGAGGATTGAACCCCGGAACCCCAGCACTGAAGACTTGACACCTTACCCCTAGACCGCCAGGTCAACGAACGTAATATTAATACCGACCAGTATGTAGAGATCAAACATTAAACCTTGGATCGAAAAAAGAAAAAAAAAGAATTCTAGGAAACTGACTAAAAATTCTGGGGTTTTTCAACGTTCACTTGTTTTCAAAAAGCTTGCAACAGTGGGTTTCATTGAAAGTTTGTAGTGTGTGTGTATGATTTTTAAATTCATTTATATAATGCCATTAATTTGAAGTCTTTAATTAATGGGGAATTTAAGTTGTGTTAAACAAGCTAATAATGCAATACAACTCTTATGTATGTGTATATTTAGGAAGGTGTTTTTCTATTATGTATGTCCTTCAGAAAGTTGCAGCCACAAAATTAAATTTTGTTTCAATAAAATATGTTTGTATAGTAATTAAAGTGGGAGGAAAAAATGTATTCAATTTTACTTATTCTTCACATTATTGCATATTTTAACTGGTTTTGCTACATAGTTTTTAGGTTTGTAGTACATAAAAATCCGGGCTCTAACTAACACATTTCATAGTTTCTAATAAAAAGGGTGACCTGGTGGTCTAGGGGTAAGGTGTCAGACTTCTGCTGCTGGCGGCCGGGGTTCAATCCTCGGTCCCGGCAAAGATTTATCTGATTACCAAACCCTTCCTTCACCTCTGACAAGACATTTGTGAATGTGGGGAATGCCAGGCCGCCACCGTGGTTCGGATTCCACGTTAAACTGTAGGTCCTTCATTCCATCTCACAATAACCCTACCATTACACATTAGCGTAAGTGCGTATAACCCGAACAGGTAGTAAGACGCGGTGCTATAATAATAATAATTCTAATAAAACCTGTCAGGGATGGGAAACTCTTGGACATTGCCGCATCATATGTGTGAGGTATTTTGGTTAGAAGAACAGTACCTATTAGTTAATAATGTTAGTAAAACATTTTTAATATATTCATACATAAAGTCATGTTATCTGATGCTTTTATCTTGATATTATCCATACCTATAAAATAACAGCAATACTATTGTAAATTGTTACCATTGTTGGCCTCAAAGAAATATATTTGAATTTTTTAAATCTTTTTTTCAACCAAAATCAGATTATAACTTCACAAATTCCTCATAAGGTTGCGCACGTAAACACATTTAATTTGGCCAAAATATGATAGTGTACCACTCATAAATTGATAGATAAAAGTGGCTAATTTTTTAATATGCCAAAAACACGATAAAGAAATATTGAAAGATAGAGGAAAATAAGGGCATTTTACAAACCAACCTGCCCACAGACTGCAAACAATTAATGATTATGTTTTAAAATTACTTTTTAAAATTTAAATTAACTATAATATATATATGTTGTTTGAGAATGTATGACTTATAATCAATGAAGCTACAGAATTTACAAAATATGTGATAAGGCTAAACATTCCTTCAGGCTAGTGAATGAAAACTTTCTATAAAATAAATCTATTATAGTTATTGTTCAGTTATTTTTAATTTGAAATGAAATATAGAGTTACACTATTTGCTATAGAATTATATATTAAAATTGAATAACATTATTTAAACTTAAAAAAATTATGATAAAAATATTTTAAAAAATTCTGGGTACTCAAATTCGTTGAGTTTTGTAAAAATTTTTTGAGTCGAGTTTGAGCAGTATGCGCTCACCCCCAACTCAATTATCAAAGTTTAATTTATTTATTAATGCTTTAAAGGGTTATATTGAAAGGATGTATTCATATAATTTTCATTGTGGTCCAATTTGTCCAATTTACAATTATAAATTCCATTTATTATTTATTTTGTGTACAAACCAAACGGTAGATAAGACGTGGTGAAAAAAAACACTGTATATTCTGAAATATTTTGTAGATATTGCAATGTACCCATTGTATTATGTCCCATTCAAATCAACATTTTATCTAATTTCTTTGTAGTGAATCACGTGACTGATATTTTGTGGCAAACTCAGCGTGTTTGATTAAAATTCAACATAAATAACTGCCGTCTTATCTATACTATAGGGGTGTTGTTACACTTCAAAATGTCAAAGTCGAAGTTCAAATCTCCCTCGGTTTAATTTCGACACCCACACTATTTGTCACATATCCAAAATATGTTTGAAGAGGAAGAAAACTTCAATATATTATAAACATACTTGAGAAGCCTCACTAAATAGTGCATATTTAATCAGGGTTGGATTTACAGGAAGACTCGGGGGGGCTATAGCCCAAGGTGGTAAAATCAAAGAGGTGACAAATCTTTGAAAAAAATAACGCTTGATCTTGAAAAAGTTATCCATCTCTTTGTTATCCTACAAACAAAACTTTTTATACACACATACTCCTCCTCCATAAATGGATGTGTAAAAGCCGTGGTGTAAACTGGGTGTCCGTGTCCTGTCGAGTTGCTTCCCTATAAAAGAATTTTCCCCTATTGTTTTGGCAACACTGTACCGTGGCGCCTTGGTAAGGGGGCCTTAGGGCGGCATGTTCTGTGTAATCCCTAGGCGGTAAAAATATAAATCCTCCACTGTATTTTTAATCGTATCATTTTTAGTAGCGCTACTTAACAGTATTTTAACACTGATAGTTATTGACATCTATAATGTAAGCAGAGATTAATAACAAATAAGGAGCTACTTGGATGAAAAAGTAACCTCTCCGGTTTAGAAAACTGAGATTAATGACTGAAGGGTTCGTTTGCTGACCATATGACAGCCTCTATCTGCAGATGTTGACACTATCTATGTTCTGATGCGCTACTCTCTGGGTAGATTAGACTGCTGAGGACAGGGAGATCGAGGTTCGAATCTTGGTCGGGTGAACTGAGGTGTTTTTCCTAAATGGTTTTCCACTTTCCCTTCACGCAAATGCGGTAACACTTCCGCTGAATATAAACTTCCTAATCCCTAAGTAATTAGTACATAAGTGTATAACCCGAATAGGTAGTAAGATGCAGTGTAAAAAAAAAATCTTTGCCAATAAACAGCGACCTCTCGGTCGGTCACTATAGCTTGATTGCAATAGTTTGAAAATTAAAAATAGTCATGAAACAATAAAACAAAAACTTATCTTCACCCTCAGCTTTGACTTTTCTTCTCAGGTTTTAAGATTTGCTTCGACTTTGTATTCTAAAAGTTACCTGTGGACACCCTTACTATACTAAAACATTTTTGTTGTATTGTACTTGTTTCATTGATCTTCCATCATTTAGTTCTGTAAAGTATGTCTTTGATGTGTTTTTTTTTGTTTGTTTGTAAGCTGTGTACTAATCATTGATTTCTAAACACAAGCCTCATTTCTAGCATAATTTATGTCTAATTCCAAAGCTATTCCCGGCTTTACCTAAGGCTGTGTTAGTAGTAAAAAAATAAATTTGTATTTTACTTTTTATTAGTAAATGTTTCTTATTTATTGAACTTTTATTTTTATACTATAATATATTAATGGTTGAGTATTGTATAGATATCTTGATTGTACAAATACAAAGTTTGTCTTTATAAAAGGAAAAAGAAAAATGTTTGAATCTGTTATGTTATTTATTGAAATAGATACAAATATTATTTGGAAGTATTTTTTTTGTCAATTTTCCTTCCATAAGCTTAGTTATAGGAATAAAAATATACAGGATGGGGCAGAAAGTGTCGACACATTTAATAACTTAAATCTTTACTATTTTTACTACTAAATACTTCAAATTATACTTAAAATAACAACAAAAGATTGGCAATTTTAAATATACCCTAAAATGTTTAAAAATGAGTTGGCCCAATGACTGAATAATTTTATAATAATGGAAATTGATAAAATAAAAGAAAAAAGGAAATTAAACTAATAAGAGTAAATTTGATGAAAAAAGCCCACCTAGGGAAAGAAGAAAAATGCGTGAAGAATCCAATGCACAAAGGTGACATCTTCCTTTCTTCTGTCTTCTATAGTAGAAGTAGTCACACACACATTTTAAACACAAATATAATAATATTTCGGCATTGTTGCCTTTATCAAACACAAAGAAGAAGAGAGTACAAATAACACAAACAATGGATGGAAAATTCAAAATGGAGTAATCCATTGTTTGTGTTATTTGTACTCTCTTCTTCTTTGTGTTTGATAAAGGCAACAATGCCGAAATATTATATTTGTGTTTAAAATGTGTGTGTGACTACTTCTACTATAGGAGACAGAAGAAAGGAAGATGTCACCTTTGTGCATTGGATTCTTCCCACATCTTTCCTCTTTCCCTAGGTGAGCTTTCTTCATCAAATTTACTCTTATTAGTTTATTTTCCCTTTTTCTTTAGTTTTATCAATTTCCATGATTATAAAACTATATATCCTAAAATTAGCAATTTTATAAACCATGTCCTTAAACTTGCCCCCATTATTTGCAATACATTGTTATATGCACTCCTCGAAACTTGACATGACTATGTGCAATGTTTATTGATGGAACTGTTTCACCCTCCACCACAATTGTTTCTAAGTTCCTGAATTGTTTTTGTGTCAGTGAGTCGCATAAACATGACTCTTTAATATGCTCCACGAGAAAAAGCCTGGAGCTGTTGTCAGGTAAGTTTAATGGACAGGTGATGTCCCCAAATCGTGAAATGAAATGCCCAGGAAACGTTTTGCGATGCATCTCAATTGATGATCGGGCTGTCTGGTCCGTTGCTCCATCTTGCTGCAACTACAAGAGATGGTAGAAGTTTGTAGTTTATATTTTGCTGAATTTTGTGGTATTTGTAGTGTATGTGTAAGTGAGAGGGCCTGGCCCGGGGTGGTTGGAAAGGGGGGGGGGCGCAATTCGCCCAGACGCTGTCGCTCAGTTCACGTACATGCTTGTGGCTCGTCGGGGTAACTCCCCTAACAGGGACTGCAGTGAATGGGAACGTGTTTATACCAAGCATTCCAATTATTCCATCAGATCATCCTTTTGAATGTAAACGTCTCCAGTTCCCTATTAAGGTTTGCTTTGCCATGACAATAAACAAATCACAGGGACAATCACTGAAAATGGCTGTTATCGATGTACCAGAAGATTGTTTTTCACTGGGGTAGTTTTATGTAACCTGTTCGAGAGTTGATAAACCATCTAACCTCGAAATTTTCAGCACCATGTGGTAGAACATCCAACGTTGTTTACTGAAAATTACTGTAAACGAAATGAATCCAGTTCAACCCCGTTCTTTTTAAGTACAACTTAAGTTTTGAGATACAACTACCCTACCCCAAGACTCGTGATCTACTCCGGCAAGGGGCCCTGCTGAAAATAAAACTCCCCATGAGAAACGATACATGGTCACCTCCATGCGGTGTTTCTCAGGTAGCGCTAAGAACCATGCCATTGATTTTCAAACAAAAATTCCTCATTTTTATCCCAAAAAAATAATAGCACAATATCACGAACAAAGAACGGGCATTCAGCTAGTAAATTACAAAATCAAAATTTTAAGAATCTATAGTGTAAAAAAGACAGTATAGTAATTGTTTTATTAAAATGAATTATTTTAACTAGAGAATTGCACTTTTACCAACTTTTATCTACATAATAAATTCAATTTTTTAAGGTAACGATTAAAATTTGCTAAAAATATAACTGACCCAGTTTTTGATCCACGTGTTATTCCTTTGACCAGACTGTCCACATTTAACTACACTGATAGAGTATGGATAAGAAAGGTAGAGATTGAGATTGGTCGAGCAAACCTGTTCCCAGAGTTTGCCGAACCGGTCCTTAATTATTTCGAACCCACTTCAGTGGTCACATGGTCTATGGCGCTACTCTCGCAGTAGACTAGACTGTAAATGACGGGGAGATCAAGGTTTGAATATCGGTCGGGTGTACTGAGGGGAATCTTTCCAAAATGGCTTTTCACTCTTCCTACACGCAAATTATGGTACATTTCCTCTAAGTATAACCTTCCTAGTGCCTAAAACTATTAGCAAAATTAGTACATAAGTGTATAGCCCGAACGGGTAGTAAGACGCGATACAAAATAAAATTGAAAATGTTGATGCTACTAAAAGCTATTTTAAGAAGTGCTCACCAATTATTATTTTTTATAAATTAGATTCCATGCAAGTTATTTATATTTAGAGTTCTTCGTTTAGTTATTTTTCTTTTAATATATGCTTCTAAAAGCTATTTGAAGTGGTCTTAACGCCAGCAAATTTTTAAAATCGAGTCCCTTAGAAACTATTTGGAATAGTTCTTGCCTGAATATTTTTTTAAATTTTATGCTTTTAAAAACTATTGAAAGTGGTCTTCGCCCAACACATTTTGAAAAATCGAGTAATTTTAGAAGCTAATTAAATTGTGCCTTGCTTGGTTAAATATATATATATATATCTTATGCCTCCAAAAGCAATTTAGAGTAATATTTGCCTGGGAATTTTTTGAAAACTAAATGCCTTTATAAGTTATTTAAAGTTTGATGCAAAGCCATCTTCAAGTTTAATATTAAAAGCTTCTGAGAATTTCGGGAGGTGGGTTGAACCCGATAACCCCCCTCCCCACAACGCCCATGCTCCCATATAAACCAGCACAATTCTGTTTTGTCAAGAAAGACATTTTAGTAAAAATGTTCAAGAATGATCGATTGTGATAACGAAGTGAAGAGTGCAATTAGTTAGTTCAACAAGGGAAGATGAACAATTCAACCTAACCTTATTCTTCCCCCCGCCTTACCCTCCACTTTCGAGCATTTGACAGAAACGAGAGTTATTAGTAGTTGGCTTGGTTACCGCGGTGTATTTTTTCCCTTTTTATCGGAGCAAAAGACCCCGCCGTATTGCTCCCGCGTAAATATCGGCGCGGGGGTGAAGAGGGGAACGTTCGTGTTTTTTCTTTCAGTGACGCGATAGTGGCGGTGTGAAGCGGTGGGTTCCAAGAACTACAGGCTTAAAGAGAAGACTCGCAGAACAGATTGGTCGGTCGTCAATTGTTAGTTTGACCGTGGCGTTGTGTCAGTAAACAAACGATAAAAAAAAATTAAAAGGGATAGTCTTGTTTATTTTTAACATGAAAATATTTTCGTGAGATCTTCCCTTAGTTAATTCACGATATCTTTAAAAACGAGACGAGAAGTTCATTAGAATGTACTTAATTTTAAAATATTTCATTGTTGGAGTTGCTTTTTTGTCTTAGAATGGAACACGTTTGAAATAAAATAGCCGAACAATTTTTAATAAGCAAATAAGTTTTGATTGAATTTTACGGTGTTTTTACTTGCAATGTTCATTATAAGTGGATTATCGTGGTTACGCGGCTTATAATTGTATTGAATAGCTGACCAGCATCAGAGAACAATTTTCCGGCTTCGCGCCCATAATCTTAACCTGTTGCCGAGATAAGTTGAAAAGGTGTATTCGACAACAAAGTAAGTCTGTTCTCCACAAATAACCAGCGAGTGCTATTATCGGGTAGATTTAGGCGACCTTTGGTCAACAGCTCACCAGGAGCTCTGTTATCACCTTAATCAGTAAGTACACGTTTTTAAGTTACCTTTTAAACCTGCGCAACAATAATTATTATCTATTGATGTGGTTGAATTGTAAATGTAAATTTAATTTGGTGTTTTGTTTACCAATAGACCGTTACTCACTGGTTGACCTTACTGCTTAGGTACAAATATGGTTTTAGTACCGAAAGTAGATCAAGATATAATATGTAATTAATATTATTATACCTGTTGTAATATTGAAGGCGAAATTACGATGGTGAACTAAAACATAATTTATTTTTGAGGTTTTTATGTATTTATAGGTTAGTTTTCTAAAGTGTTATATTTATTTAATGATAAATAATATCCGTCAATATGAAGGGGTATTTTACAATTATTTCTAAATAAAGTCCAAGCGAAAAGCTAATGTAATAATTTAATCACGCTATTTATCACAGCGGAGCCTTTGTTTATTTGACAGTAAAATGAACAGTAGTTACATTAATCATACAATAGAAATCCAGTAAACTAATAATAGTACAATAAATATATATATTAAAATAATAAGTGATAGAATAAAGGTATATAAACAAGGCTGTGATGCGTATAATCTAAACAAGTAGTAAAACGCGGCTATAAAAAAACTTAAAAAACAAGAAAGTGTAGTTAAGTCAAGAATGAGAAAAACAATTAGTATAAAGTTCCCAAAAGAGGTAAATATACGAAAACGGGATTTAAATGTTGACATGTTAATAATTTGGACAAAAGCAACATTATATAACAAAGAAAATTATATGAAATGCGTAGCTTGGGTAAAAAAAAAAAGCATGTGTGCTCTAAAGTCAAATGTGCCAGGTTCGATTCCCGTGTCCAGATATCATGTTTCTATTAATTATATGAATATGTATCAGTTAAGGCCGTTTTTGGTAATTATTATAATTCATCCCCCAAGGCTCGTATTTCATAGCCTTAATTTATTGTATATCGTTTTATTCAGGGTGCTCGGAAACTCAGAGCCTAAACTGCACATATAGCTTGTTTGAACCAAAAGTAATACAAAATCCCTGTATACTTACATCCGGAAAACTATGATAATACCATTAAATTGTGTTCAAAGTTTTAGCGTACAGCGCCGGGAGAGCAAAGATCTTCAAGCATGCGTGTACAACAGGTTGCATAGGAGTTAGGCGCGTGGCACTGCACACCTCGACATCTTGGAGGACGGCAGCAGAACATACCACAGTTAATACTGCGCACAAGTACATCTAGAAATGGGAATACGTTCTGAGGGTCGTCATTGACGGTCCTACGTCACAAAAAGTGCTTGCCATTATTACATGTGCAGTGCTGCACGCCTAACTCCTATGCAACCTGTTGTACACGCATGCTCGTACAGCTTTGCTCTCCCGGCGCTGTTCGACGACACGTGGACATAATTTAATGATATTAGCATAGTTAGCCGGATGTACATTAGCCACGTGGCTTCTTTGGTGCTGACTGACAGCTCACAGCTGACTTCTGACAGTTAACATTTAGGTATATACCTAAATTTTGACTGTCAGAAGTGACAGCTGTTAAACACATGTTTTTGCAGATCATATGGTTCAGCGTAGGGATACGTAATTTGGTCTGGTAACTTTTCAAAGCCGTCAGCTGTGAACATTCAATCAGCACCAAAGAAGCCACGGGGCTACTGTACTTAAACGTATAACCCAAACGGGTAGTAAGACGTGGTGCTAAGTAAAGTTAACAATACTGGTAAGTATTAATTTGGATTGAATATAAAATTAAGGTCGACGGTGTATTTTTAAATAAAAAACATTTTAATTTTCTTCATACAAATAAAAAATTAATTTCCCCCAAAGATGTTAACACCAGAAACATTATTTTTATTTATTTGGGGTATTTAACGTGCACTCTTAACCGATTGATTATATCAGCACACGAGGATTTCTCTGGGCGAGAGTGAAATGGTCTACCAATTTTTCCGGAATGGTATTTTCTTATAATGGCTCTACTTCCACTCCGAAAGAAGTTGTGCTACGTATTTTTATCACTCAATAAAAAAACCGCCGACACCGCCTGGGTTTGAATCCACAATCATCGGGTCTTGAGGCGAGCACTTTACACCAAGACCACCAAGGTCAACCAGAAATATTATCAAATGATCTGCAAGAAAGAAATAATAGTTCTCTTATCACACTCACGTATCGACTAAAGCGCTTGGTGGTTGAATTTGTCACTAAATTCAGGTCTGTTGTGGACCAAATATGTTAATACTTGGATATTATCAAATTAGATCCTTCGTAAATACATCTACTTCCCGTGGGATTCAATCATCCGAAATTTTTTATTGGAAAATTTTCCAATTGAAAAAAAAAAAAACGTAGAATTTTCGTCTGTCGCGTGCATCAACCTTGACCTGTTCAGAGCGAGCTATAAAACACTTGAGTTTAGTGAATAAAAAAAAAAAAGACTAAAGACTGTAAAACGTTTCTGCCGTCGACCGTACACATTATCCCTCTCAGTGTACGTGCCCTCAATTCATCTCCGTACCCCTGACATTTCGCTGAGGTCAAACACAGGGTGTGTCGCAAGGAAGGTCCAGCCGCCAGGGATTAATTAACCGGCGTCTGTTTGCTCCTCTTATTGACCAGAGGCACACACTTCTGCCTGTCATTGTCACACTTTGACAGCGGGCCGACTTGTTTCGTAAGTGAGGTGGGGACAAGGGGTGGACTGACAGGTCATAAATACCACTCAAGCCATGTTTCAATGTCAAACTGAAGTAGTGAGGTGAAGTTTATATTTTTATTATTAGTTTTTTTTTTAAATCCCGAGCTTAATTCAGCTCCATTATAGATGGCATAAATCTTCTGACAGCTGTCAGTTAACACCATTCTTAAGCCGGGTAGACTGTAACGTGGAAAAGATGGAAAATTCCAGATATTTTTAAACGCTAATTTTTGGACATTCTGTTTTCTCTTCTAGAATATATATTAAGAATAAAATAGGAGGCTAATCAATTTTACTTTCTATGACATACAAGTTTGTAAAGTTGATGGTAAACCGCCCGTTCCCTACACTCTATGTGTCAGAATCTCCTGAATAACTCAGGTGGCCTAGATGCAAGGGGTAGAACTTGTTGCTGAACTTTATATCCGCGTTGTTTAAAACATACCCTTGCATCCTACGTCCTTGAAAACATTTAGTCAACAAACTCTCGTTCTGATACTCCCCTTAACTTTCCAAACAAGTTGATCACATATTTCACCGACTCTAATTAGTGACGGAGAGATCGGGGTTCGTATCCCAGTCACGTGTACTGAGGGTGGTTTTTCCTAAATTATTTACCATTATGCCTCCACGCAAATACAGGTACACTTCCCCTATAGTCAACCTTTCTCTATAGACATACAACCCGAACGGGTAGTAAGACGCGGTGCTAAATAAAAAGGTCACGCGTGGATAAAGGCGTCAGCCTCTTCCTGCTTGGTGATGGGGAGGTCAGGATTTGTATCCCACGGGGTGTACTGATATCAGCCTCTTCCTGCCTTGTGATGGGGCGATCAGGATTTGTATCCCACGGGGTGTACTGATATCAGCCTCTTCCTGCCTGGTGATGGGGAGGTCAGGGTTTGTATCCCACGGGGTGTACTGATATCAGCCTCTTCCTACCTGGTGATGGGGAGGTAAGGGTTTGTATCCCACGGGGTGTACTGATATCAACCTCTTCCTGCCTGGTGATGGGGAGGTCAGGGTTTGTATCCCACGGGGTGTACTGATATCAGCCTCTTCCTACCTGGTGATGGGGAGGTCAGGGTTTGTATCCCACGGGGTGTACTGATATCAGCCTCTTCCTACCAGGTGATGGGGAGGTCAGGGTTTGTATACCACGGGGTGTACTGATATCAGCCTCTTCCTGCCTTGTGATGGGGCGATCAGGATTTGTATCCCACGGGGTGTACTGATATCAGCCTCTTCCTGCCTGGTGATGGGGAGGTCAGGGTTTGTATCCCACGGGGTGTACTGATATCAGCCTCTTCCTGCTTGGTGATGGGGAGGTCAGGGTTTGTATCCCACGGGGTGTACTGATATCAGCCTCTTCCTGCCTGGTGATGGGGAGGTCAGGGTTTGTATCCCACGGGGTGTACTGATATCAGCCTCTTCCTGCTTGGTGATGGGGAGGTCAGGATTTGTATCCCACGGGGTGTACTGATATCAGCCTCTTCCTGCCTGGTGATGGGGAGGTCAGGGTTTGTATCCCACGGGGTGTACTGATATCAGCCTCTTCCTACCTGGTGATGGGGAGGTCAGGGTTTGTATCCCACGGGGTGTACTGATATCAGCCTCTTCCTACCAGGTGATGGGGAGGTCAGGGTTTGTATACCACGGGGTGTACTGATATCAGCCTCTTCCTGCCTTGTGATGGGGCGATCAGGATTTGTATCCCACGGGGTGTACTGATATCAGCCTCTTCCTGCCTGGTGATGGGGAGGTCAGGGTTTGTATCCCACGGGGTGTACTGATATCAGCCTCTTCCTGCCTTGTGATGGGGAGGTCAGGGTTTGTATCCCACGGGGTGTACTGATATCAGCCTCTTCCTGCCTTGTGATGGGGCGATCAGGATTTGTATCCCACGGGGTGTACTGATATCAGCCTCTTCCTGCCTGGTGATGGGGAGGTCAGGGTTTGTATCCCACGGGGTGTACTGATATCAGCCTCTTCCTGCCTTGTGATGGGGAGGTCAGGGTTTGTATCCCACGGGGTGTACTGATATCAGCCTCTTCCTGCCTGGTGATGGGGAGGTCAGGGTTTGTATCCCACGGGGTGTACTGATATCAACCTCTTCCGGCCTTGTGATGGGGAGGTCAGGATTTGTATCCCACAAGGTGTACTGATATGTTTACTCCACACTCAAATGCGGATACACTTAATCCGAATTGTTTCTTCACCAACTAGAGCCAGGCAAACCGTAGGCACTAGATTTACACTGATATGGTAGGAGGCATGAGGTAGGTAGAATGTACAGGAAATGTGCCTCAATTCCCATGGAGAAAGATTGGAAAACCGTTTAAAAATAACACCCTCGGAGTACCTAACAAGGAATCGATTCCCTGACTTCCTGGTTACCTGCGATCCAGTTTAATGTGAGAACGACGCTTTAGACTAGGCCGGTGGAATTCTTTTGATCAATAGAACTCAAACTATAGAGTTGTTGAGGGAAAAGAGCCCTTTTGGAATCGTTAGATTCTAATTTTCTGTGAGACACGTTTTGAAATAAAGCTTAGTAAATCAAATATTGCGTTAAGAGCTGAACGTCTGCGCGGCGATTTCTCATCTACCGAGGTGGGGTTGTAGGGGACGTGAGAAATGATCATTGCTTTTGCAGTTTTTACATCAAAACAGGTTTTGGCAACAACAAAAAATCACATATTGCTCCACTAGAAAAATATATTTTAATTTTCTTCACATGGTGATATCAACAGTTGTTGAATATCTGTCATGAGCAAAGCAACATTAGATTAGAAACTTTTTAAATGAAGAGAAAAATTTGTCATTAAATTCCAGAACATCCTTGAGAGTTATTCAACAACTGTTGATATCACCATGTGAAGAAGTTAAAATATATGTTTCTATTGGAGAAATATTTGATTAATTTGGCAAAAAAAAAAGTCAAGAAAAATAAAAAAACACTGACATATTTTTCTCGTATCCTACACTCCCGACATTACTTAGAAGGAATTATTACTTAGTATTTTATTATATATAAATCAATAAGCCTACCCCTATGTTTTCTCAGCAAAAATTAGAAACTTTTGTTTTTGCAATGATGGTGTTAATTCCGGCCTTTAAATTGTATGTCAAAGCCATTTTTATTTATTGTTGACAAGTGTGTGTCCTTAAGCTGTGATGTTTCGGGTGTTTGTTCCATTTTCTGGGAGAAGACAATTGCTAACACACGTGACTATGTGCTGACACACATTGCACATATCTGGTGAGGAAACAATTGTTAACACACGTGACTATGTGCTGACACACATTGCACATATCTGGTGAGGAAACAATTGCTAACACACGTGACTATGTGCTGACACACATTGCACATATCTGGTGAGGAAACAATTGTTAACACACGTGACTATGTGCTGACACACATTGCACATATCTGGTGAGGAAACAATTGTTAACACACGTGACTATGTGCTGACAAACATTGCACATATCTGGTGAGGAAACAATTGCTAACACACGTGACTATGTGCTGACACACATTGCACATATCTGGTGAGGAAACAATTGCTAACACACGTGACTATGTGCTGACAAACATTGCACATATCTGGTGAGGAAACAATTGCTAACACACGTGACTATGTGCTGACAAACATTGCACATATCTGGTGAGGAAACAATTGCTAACACACGTGACTATGTGCTGACACACATTGCACATATCTGGTGAGGAAACAATTGCTAACACACGTGACTATGTGCTGACACACATTGCACATATCTGGTGAGGAAACAATTGTTAACACACGTGACTATGTGCTGACACACATTGCACATATTTGGTGAGGAAACAATTGCTAACACACGTGACTATGTGCTGACACACATTGCACATATCTGGTGAGGAAACAATTGCTAACACACGTGACTATGTCCTGACACACATTGCACATATCTGGTGAGGAAACAATTGCTAACACACGTGACTATGTGCTGACACAACATTGCACATATCTGGTGAGGAAACAATTGCTAACACACGTGACTATGTGCTGACAAACATTGCACATATCTGGTGAGGAAACAATTGTAACACACGTGACTATGTCCTGACACACATTGCACATATTGGTGAGGAAACAATTGCTAACACACGTGACTATGTGTTGACACACATTGCACATATCTGGTGAGGAAACAATTGCTAACACACGTGACTATGTGCTGACACACATTGCACATATCTGGTGAGGAAACAATTGCTAACACACGTGACTATGTGTTGACAACATTGCACATATCTGGTGAGGAAACATTGCTAACACACGTGACTATGTGTTGACACACATTGCACATATCTGGTGAGGAAACAATTGCTAACACACGTGACTATGTGCTGACAAACATTGCACATATCTGGTGAGGAAACAATTGTTAACACACGTGACTATGTGCTGACACACATTGCACATATCTGGTGAGGAAACAATTGTTAACACACGTGACTATGTGTTGACAACACATTGCACATATCTGGTGAGGAAAAAAAACCATTAAAAAAAACTAATCCACGTAGAAGAAATATTAACCTCAAATGACTGAATTCTCAAAATTATGCCAAATTTCCGAACATCACATTCCAAAATAATGTATTTCCTCGACGTATAATCAAAGGGTCGCATTGCATGATGGTACATCATAAGAACTGCGGGCATGAATAGGACGGCGGGTCTGACATGCCTCCGTGACAAGACCAGACTGACGTCTTGGTCCGCGTGACCAAACCACCTGGCCCACCTGAGAGGGCCTCAAGTTCGTTCAAGACACCTGATATCGATTTGCTCGACGTAAGTGCTCTTCAACAGGTCAATGCCGTCGCCCCTTCCTGACGTGAATAGAGCTCTCCTCTTTGGTCGTAGGAGGGGGGTTGTCCCCAGGACCCCCGTTGGTCACGTGGACAATATGGCGGCAGGCTCCAGACGAGGATCTACAAGACACGTGGGGGAAAAATATTGATAGCCTACTTTTACTAGATTAAATAGCTGAGCTATTACAGTAGAATCTTGTTAATCCTAACAGAACATAACAGTACAGAGCTCAAAGACGTACAGTACAAAACAGTACATTACATAACATTACAGTACAGTACAGTACAGAACAACAAAACAGAACATAACAGTACAGAACAGTTCAATACAAAACAGAACAGAACAGTACAGAATATTACAGTACATAACAGAAAAGTACATAACAAAGCAGTACATTACATAACAGTACAGTACATATATCAGAACAGTACATAACAGTACATACCATAACATTACAGTACATAACAGTAGATCTACATAACAGTAAAGTACAGAACAGTACAGTTGCCATAGTACTATTGGCAACACAAAGCTCTGTAGATTGAAAGGATGACTCCTAGATAGCTCAGTGGTTAGATCATTGACGTACTAAGCCTAAGGTCCCGAGTTCGATTCCTCTCGCAATAGATTGGACTGCCGACGACGGGGAGATCGGAATTCAAAACTTGGTCCTGTTTACTGAGGGTGTTTTTTTTTTTCTAAACGCTTTTCTATTCTCCTTCCACGCAAACGCGGGTAACATTTCTCTAAATTCATCTTTCCTATTTGCTAGTGTACTGACATAGTTAGTCCATAGGCGTATAACCGAAGGGGGAATAAAACGGGGCGTACTTAGAGCCCGGTGTCGGGTCGGAATAGTTGTGTATTTTATTGTAATATTTCCAAGCCCACACTGGAAATGAGATAGACACGTAATTAGCTTTTAGATTACAACTTTGTAAATATATTTCATTATTTTTAGTGATTTAATACATAGACTAGACTTTTTTTAATTAATAACTAAAATATTATTTATTGTTAGTGGATATTTTTTAATTAGCGAAAAGCATCATCTACATTTTTGTACATGATGACACAAAAATAACTTTTTTTTTTGCACTGGGTCTTACTACCCGTTCGAGCTATAGGCCCAAGCCTATACAGTACTTTACTCTATTTTTATGGATATGGAAGGTTGAATTTAGAAGAAGTGTACCTGCATTCGCATGGAGGGAGAGTGAGGAAACCATTTAGGAAAAATCACCCTTTAGTAAACACAACCAGAATCTAACCCCGACCTTCCCTTCATCGGCAGCCATTCTACATTCTCTTTGGAAAGTGATAACTTAGACCATGTGACCACCGAAACGGGTTATAACTTTCTTTCCATACCACATCTCTAAACTTGACTCCAAACTTTTATTTGATTGACTACACATTTTATTTAAATAATAATATTATAATAATAATTATTATTAATTATTATTAGCACTGCATCTTACTACCCATTCGGGTTGTACGCACTTACACTAATGTGTAATGGTAGGGTGATTATGAGATGAAATGAAGGACCTACAGTTTAACGTGGGATCCGAACCACGGAGGAGGCCTGACATTCCCCACATTCACAAGTTGTGATTAATACACATCTTGTCAAAGGTGAAGGAAGGGTTTGGCAATCAGATAAATCTGTGCCAGGACCGAGAATTGAACCCCGGACCCCAGCACAGAAGTCCGACACCTTACCCCTAGACCACCAGGTCACCCCAAACACAATCACATGTCGGAACTGTCGGGAGGAGATGAACATTGTCCATCTCTTGCGTTTATGTAGTTGCGTTGGCTTACGTTCAGCCAATAAAAAACAAATATGGATGGACTACTAGAATAAAATAATATGAAGTTATTTAGTCTATTACAACAACGCTTGGAAATGTATATTACAGAATACAGGATTTTCAATTAAAATCTTATACATGAGTATTTAACCATTTAAATATTTAAAAAATATATTTATTTCTTATTTGAAAACATTAATATGAATTTTACTGTTATAGTCATCTTTGCTGTTGGTCCCTATTGGTTGAAATTACGTCTTACGACTTTTCATTATAGACAGTCTATTTTGTATTTAAGGGAAGCGTAATTACAAGTGCGTTTGCGAGTCCGACAAGCGGGTATGTTGATTGTAATTAGTGTAAGTGTTGTAAGTAAGTGGAGTGACCACTATATTGCACGTTGTAGTCATCCCCGCTCTCTTCTGGGGCAGTTCCTGGTGCAAGTTTTCACTGAGAAGGATTTAAAAAATATATATATATCAAGTTAATTTTATAAGCTATGTTCTAAGATCGTCCTTTAAAAAAAAATACACGAGAAACTAACCTATTCTCGAACCTTGAACGTACATTCTGTCTCCAGGTGAATGATGGTGCATTTTACAGATTAAATTTCACACTACTCACCCTCAGAATAGATTATGATAAAAAAAAATGGCGTGTCTGAGTTACATAAATCTGTCGCTCAGTTTGCGGACTATCCTGTACTAATAGTACATCCTTTCTATGGAGGCTCTTTCCATGTCCTGATGAGATGAGGTGATGGTGATAGTGACTATGATGGTGATAGTGAGTATGAGAGTGAGTATGAGGGTGATAGTGAGTATGAGGGTGATAGTGACTATGATGGTGATAGTGACTATGAGCGTGTGGAAACACTTGAACCTAACTTAAGACTAACTAACCAAACTCTGGTTACCATGTAAATTATTCCCGTTTCAAGAATAATCATCCGGTACCAGCCAGAAATTGAACCCGGGACCTCTAGGTTAACAGTCAGGAGCTCTGACCACAATACTACGAGGTCGGTTAGAATAGTGTATGATGCTAGTAGCTAGGGTGATGGTTGGAAGACTATTTCACACTCCACCCAACGACAAAAAAATCTGTTGAACTATAAAAGAATGAAATCGTTAGTGAAACTGGCAGGGGCTGAACGCAGCCGTGTCGTACACACCCCCGCCAAACACTTTATCAATGGGCCCTCTCGCCCACCGGCCGGGATTACACCCCCCTCCCCCCTGTGGGCGTTGCGTAGAACTCGCTCAAAATGACATGAAATGCTGCAGCAATAGATTTTAATTACAATAAAGGTCCTTTACTCTCATAGCTCCTTTTTTTTTTTTGTAGAAATATCAGAGTGAAAATTAATTGTATCTAAAAATAGTTAAACTCCAAGTTTGATAATGAATTCAAATAACGGGTAGCTTAGCGTTAAAACAAGTACCCTGAGGGAAAAGAAGAATAGGTGTTTGGGGAGAGCAGCAGCGATAAAGTGGACAAAAGAGAAAGTTATAAAAAGTAATTGAAAAGAGAACAATTCCGCACTGGAGAAAGGTAAATTATATGAGTCATATTATGAGAATAAATGTCTTATTGAGTGACGTCATAGAAGGAAGGTCACGATTGCAACTGACGAATGACCTCAAGCAAGGAAACAAAATGAAGTTTCAGGATATAAAAATAATAGCTGCAGATAGGACATGTTGGAATGTTGGATGACTCGATTTGGACCAAGACAGATCACCTAATAATAATAATAATAACTTATTGTGTCACATTACTAAAATTGTACATCATCATTAGATAAATTAATCTTGCTATTAGTTTTGTCCACCCTGGGCCAAATTGTTTACATATTTGTACCTTCTCCCACCAGCATCGCCCTTCATGTTCGAAAGAACATTTTTTTAATATTTTAATTTTGGTGTGAAGTAGGGATAAGTTGTAGATTATAGAATATTATAGCATTAAGTTATGAGACAGGACTTTTGGAAAGTTTTTATCCAACACAATAAATGAATGTTAGGACACAATCATAGAAACTTCATCAAAACTTTCAAAAATCTGTTATCACTGAGCGAAACTTTAAATGGTCTTTTCTCCGAAAAACAAGAACAGAGTTTTTTTTATCTCCGCGTCCTACTACCCATTCAAGTTATACTCGTATGTACTAACTACGCTAATGTGTCAGAAATGAAAAAGGTTGAATTTAAAATAAATAAATAAATGTACCCGCAATTGTGTGAAGGAGAATGGAGATCAAGTTTGGAAAATTAAACCCGACTGGTATTCGAAGACCCAATCTCTCAGTCATTGGCAGTCCAGTCTATTGCAAGAGTGACGCCTTAAACAGGGGTGTCAAACCTGCGGGCCGCATTTGGGCCCGATCCATGCGATTGTGTGTGGCCCATGGGCCTTTGGGTGAATTGACAAACAATGCGACCACATTAATTTGTTTTAAGTACATAATAAGTAAAGATAAACAATTTGAGATGATGATGATATTGGAAATGGGCGGTTATTTTGAGGAATCTAGAAATTGAGGCTTGTACGACAAATCACCAGGTATCAATTCCCAAAAAATTATTAGCATTACAAACCAAATATGTGCAACGTTTATCAACACATGAATGTGTGAATAGTTGTTTTCTCTTATAAAACATAATAAATACCCGATAGATCACGACTTACAGACAAACATTTGTCATCAATTATGAAAGTGACTTCAAAACAAGATTTAAAATCAAACATTCACGCCCTTGCTGCAAAAAAAAAGTTTCAAATTCTTGATGAAAAACAAAAAGTTGGTCTTAATATCTTATACAATCCTAGTTTTATTTTTAAAGTAATAGTAATTATTTTGAAAATTAATTATTTTGACTTGAGATGGTAACAGTATTGAATTTTTTTTAAATGTGACCCCTTCAATATTTTCATTTTTCAATATGGCCCATACTATCAAAAGAGTTTTACATTCCTGTCTTAGACTGTTCTACCACAAAAGCGGGTACCACGGTGTTATTATTTACTACGTAAACACTCCCAAAATATCCTTTAAAAAACGTTCTATCCGTTTACGAAACAACTAAATATCCTGTTTGAAGGAAATCCAAAAAACTGTTGATGTACCCCCGGATACTAAGGGGCAAAGGGACATAAGAAATGATAAAATTCTCTTTGGGGAGTGTGGGGGTGTTATAATCTCAGAGTCTAAAATGCAAGATCACAATATTTAGAGTTTTAACGCATCTGGAAAAATAGAACCAAGAAAACACAGATAATTTTGCAAAATTTAGTTTAAAAAAAAAACTAGAATATTTATTAATTTGGGACATTCAACTGAATGCTTAAAATAGTAGGTCTTTGAATGGACTAAAAAGTGAAGTTAATAGATTAAGCACGCTGATTCAAACATGTCTTATTACTTAAACAAGCGGCCGGGGTTCAATCCTCGGTCCCGGCACAGATTTATCTGATTACCAAACCCTTCCTTCACCTCTGACAAGACATCTTGTGAATGTGGGGAATGCCAGGTCTCCACCGTGGTTCGGATTCCACGTTAAACTGTAGGTCCTCCATTTCGTCTCACAATCACCCTACCATTACACATTAGCGTAAGTGCGTATAACCCGAACGGGTAGTAAGACGCGGTGCTAGTAATAATAATACTTAAACAAGGGTTAGGAAGCGACGAAATTAAATATTCCTGTTTTAAACATAAGTTACATGACTTTACACAATTTATTTTGACGAAAAATGAAATTTATTATTATTTTGTTCAATCTAAGCTGCTGAAAAAAAAATTGATAATTTCCTCTGGAAAACCTATAAAACACAGGAAATTTGATAATAAGAAAATAGTGGCAGCTCTGATACTTTAGACATCTGAGAAAGTAAATATGTCCGAAGAAAAATTGCCTTGTAAGGAAACATTTCACAACCCTCCCAACGAACTCTAACCACCTTCAAGACCAACAGGTAAATATAATGATTTGTTGTGAATATTAATTACAGTCAAACTCGTAAGTAATCGTGTTTCTTTCTGCGGCGAAACAGAGTAATTTGCTGCCATTGTGAGGAAACGCTATCGGTGAACAAAGGAGACTCTCGCTGTTTATCGAGTATTCTAATCAATATCGTCGAGCCTGTGAAAGCTGCCGACACGTGTCCGCTAAAAGATGTTTATGTTGCCCCGGTTTCATTCACTCTTCCGATTCTCCATACACGAAGCACGCTATTTTCCCATGCGTGGCAAATATTCAAACGTACACTCGTCTTGTTTCCTGATACACATATGTGTTCATGGAACTTTGCGAGCTGAGTAAACAAATAAAGATTTCTACAATATGTTTCCATGAATAAACCGATAAACTACTTCACTATTACATTCACCAAGGAGGTTGCAAACTATTACATTCTCTAAGGAGGTTGCAAACTATTACATTCTCCGAGGAGACTACAAACTATTAAATTCTCTAAGGAGGCTACAAACTATTACATTCTTTAAGGAGGCTACACACTATTACATTCTCTAAGGAGGCTACAAACTATTACATTCTCTGAGGAGACTACAAACTATTACATTCTTTAAGGAGGCTACACTATTACATTCTCTAAGGAGGCTACAAACTATTACATTCTTTAAGGAGGCTACACACTATTACATTCTCTAAGGAGACTACAAACTATTAAATTCTTTAAGGAGGCTACAAACTATTACATTCTTTAAGGAGGCTACACACTATTACATTCTCTAAGGAGGCTACACACTATTACATTCTTTAAGGAGACTACAAACTATTACATTCTTTAAGGAGGCTACACACTATTACATTCTTTAAGGAGACTACAAACTATTAAATTCTTTAAGGAGGCTACACACTATTACATTCTCTAAGGAGGCTGCAAACTATTACATTCTCTAAGGAGGCTACAGACTATTACATTCTCTAAGGAGGCTACACACTATTACATTCTCTAAGGAGGCTACACACTATTACATTCTCTAAGGAGGCTACAAACTATTACATTCTTTAAGGAGGCTACACACTATTACATTCTCTAAGGAGGCTACAAACTATTACATTCTCTAAGGAGGCTACAGACTATTACATTCTTTAAGGAGGCTACACACTATTACATTCTCTAAGGAGGCTACACACTATTACATTCTCTAAGGAGGCTACACACTATTACATTCTCTAAGGAGGCTACAAACTATTACATTCTTTAAGGAGGCTACACACTATTACATTCTCTAAGGAGGCTACAAACTATTACATTCTCTAAGGAGGCTACAGACTATTACATTCTTTAAGGAGACTACAAACTATTACATTCTTTAAGGAGGCTACACACTATTACATTCTTTAAGGAGACTACAAACTATTAAATTCTTTAAGGAGGCTACACACTATTACATTCTCTAAGGAGACTACAAACTATTAAATTCTCTAAGGAGGCTACAAACTATTACATTCTTTAAGGAGGCTACACTATTAAATTCTCTAAGGAGGCTACAAACTATTACATTCTTTAAGGAGACTACAAACTATTACATTCTTTAAGGAGTCTACAAACTATTAAATTCTCTAAGGAGGCTACAAACTATTACATTCTTTAAGGAGGCTACACTATTACATTTTCTAAGGAGGCTACAAACTATTACATTCTTTAAGGAGGCTACACTATTACATTCTCTAAGGAGGCTACAAACTATTACATTCTCTAAGGAGGCTACACACTATTACATTCTCTAAGGAGACTACAAACTATTAAATTCTCTAAGGAGGCTACAAACTATTACATTCTTTAAGGAGGCTACACTATTAAATTCTCTAAGGAGGCTACAAACTATTACATTCTTTAAGGAGGCTACACTATTAAATTCTCTAAGGAGGCTACAAACTATTACATTCTTTAAGGAGGCTACACTATTACATTCTAAAGGAGGCTACAAACTATTACATTCTTTAAGGAGGCTACACACTATTACATTCTTTAAGGAGACTACAAACTATTACATTCTCTGAGGAGACTACAAACTATTACATTCTTTAAGGAGGCTACACTATTACATTTTCTAAGGAGGCTACAAACTATTACATTCTTTAAGGAGGCTACACTATTACATTCTCTAAGGAGGCTACAAACTATTACATTCTCTAAGGAGGCTACACACTATTACATTCTCTAAGGAGACTACAAACTATTAAATTCTCTAAGGAGGCTACAAACTATTACATTCTTTAAGGAGGCTACACTATTAAATTCTCTAAGGAGGCTACAAACTATTACATTCTTTAAGGAGGCTACACTATTAAATTCTCTAAGGAGGCTACAAACTATTACATTCTTTAAGGAGGCTACACTATTACATTCTCTAAGGAGGCTACAAACTATTACATTCTTTAAGGAGGCTACACACTATTACATTCTTTAAGGAGACTACAAACTATTACATTCTCTGAGGAGACTACAAACTATTACATTCTTTAAGGAGGCTACACTATTACATTCTCTAAGGAGGCTACAAACTATTACATTCTTTAAGGAGGCTACACACTATTACATTCTAAGGAGACTACAAACTATTAAATTCTTTAAGGAGGCTACAAACTATTACATTCTTTAAGGAGGCTACACACTATTACATTCTCTAAGGAGGCTACACACTATTACATTCTTTAAGGAGACTACAAACTATTACATTCTTAAAGGAGGCTACACACTATTACATTCTTTAAGGAGACTACAAACTATTAAATTCTTTAAGGAGGCTACACACTATTACATTCTCTAAGGAGGCTACAGACTATTACATTCTCTAAGGAGGCTGCAAACTATTACATTCTCTAAGGAGGCTACAGACTATTACATTCTCTAAGGAGGCTACAAACTATTTCATTCTCTAAGGAGGCTACACACTATTACATTCTCTAAGGAGGCTACAAACTATTACATTCTTTAAGGAGGCTACACACTATTACATTCTTTAAGGAGACTACAAACTATTAAATTCTTTAAGGAGGCTACACACTATTACATTCTCTAAGGAGGCTACAGACTATTACATTCTCTAAGGAGGCTGCAAACTATTACATTCTCTAAGGAGGCTACAGACTATTACATTCTCTAAGGAGGCTACAAACTATTACATTCCTTAAGGAGGCTACACACTATTACATTCTCTAAGGAGGCTACAAACTATTACATTCTCTAAGGAGGCTACAGACTATTACATTCTTTAAGGAGGCTACACACTATTACATTCTCTAAGGAGGCTACACACTATTACATTCTCTAAGGAGGCTACACACTATTACATTCTCTAAGGAGGCTACAAACTATTACATTCTTTAAGGAGGCTACACACTATTACATTCTCTAAGGAGGCTACAAACTATTACATTCTCTAAGGAGGCTACAGACTATTACATTCTTTAAGGAGACTACAAACTATTACATTCTTTAAGGAGGCTACACACTATTACATTCTTTAAGGAGACTACAAACTATTAAATTCTTTAAGGAGGCTACACACTATTACATTCTCTAAGGAGGCTGCAAACTATTACATTCTCTAAGGAGGCTACAGACTATTACATTCTCTAAGGAGGCTACACACTATTACATTCTCTAAGGAGGCTACACACTATTACATTCTCTAAGGAGGCTACAAACTATTACATTCTTTAAGGAGGCTACAAACTATTACATTCTCTAAGGAGGCTACAAACTATTACATTCTCTAAGGAGGCTACAAACTAATTGATATCTTATCTAGTTCTTTTTATCTCGTTCTTTTTTCCCATTTCGTGGGCCAAACATTCTTATTTATTAATATCCGTGTTTTTACTACTTACCGTCTGATTGAGTGCTAATTTCAACACAGCCTTGCTCAAGAGCTACAAATTGTATTTTCAGGATATTTCTTTCGGCATATTTATGTAAGTGGGGTGGAGGGGGGTAGAGGCGAGGAAGGTATCATTTATAAGATACTTATCCACTTTTCCGTGGAGGGGGAGGGGGAGCTATTTAATAAAATATCACTTCATTGTATCCGACCGGGATTGAATTCCCGACAATCAATCTAGTCTATCAAACAAAAGTGACGTCTCATACCGCACGATCACCGATGCGGGTTTATTACATTTACTTTGTTTGGGTTCCTTCCCAGGCTCGCCTTTCATTTTTAGGCTCCCGGGTTCAATTCCCGTGTCCGGCCGTCATTTTTAAACTAATTTAAATGACATTTGCTTTTGACTCACTCTTTTTAACTACCAGCCTTCCCGCCTCTGTGGCCACGTGGTTCAAGGCGCCAGACTCGCGATTGACTGCGCTGTAGATGATCGGGAGGTTGAGTTTCGAATCTTGGTCGGATGCACTGGAGGGTGAGTTTCCCAGAAGCACTTTTTCCTTCCCTTCTTCTCGTGAATGCGGGTGCATTTGATCTAAATACTCTCTTAATCCTCACTTAATATACATATTTATTTATTTTCCACTCTGTCTTGCTTCCAGTCTGGGCTATCCACGTTTAACTATTATTATTATTAGCACCGCGTCTTACTACCCGTTCGGTTTATCTGCACTTACGCTAATGTGTAATGGTAGGGTGATTGTGAGATGAAATGGAGGACCTACAGTTTAACGTGGAATCCGAACCACGGTGGAGGCCTGGCATTCCACACACGTTTAACTAAATTGTGTGAAGGGAGAGTGAGAAACCATATATAAATTAAAATGTACCAGCATTTGTGTGAAAGGGAAGCTCGAAACAATTGATAAATAGCTGATCTCTGTACACCCGGCCTTGAATTCGAACCCCGACACTGGTAAATGAGGCTAAACAAGCCTGACGTCTAGTCCGCGTGCCCACCAATTCGGCTGTTTACATTTACTCCTACCCACAATTCGGTATGTTTGAAGTATACTGGCGACACAACGAGTTTCCGTTCCTTGGATATCAATCCGACAAACGTTCTATAAATCTTGGCCGCGAATATAAATGGTCAAGGAAACCAGAGGGAAGACTTGGATGGTTGCCTAGTATTAGGGGCAATTCTAAACGTAATCTCCCCTCTGATACTAAACGCAACGCACACCTAGCAGTCCTCAACCAACACTCTGTTCTTAACGACCTGTTAACGACGCCCTTCCTGGCGTCACGACGCTATTGACCGTGGCGGTGGCGGCTCATAAATATAGCGGTGGCACGCGTCTTGTGTTTGTACCTCGAGTGTTTGTGTGCTAGATAGAGAGCTATTCGTGTTCGAGTGTTTTTGGGGTGTGCTAATGTAAATTATTTACGATCACTTGACGAGGGAGATATTTTACTGCCGCGCGTCTGTTGGCGATTGAACAAAACCTGCCGGCGGCGTCTGGAGATGTGTCCGGACTATCGACACTAATAGGGATAGGGATAGGGATGAGCAGGTTTATTTGAGAAGAAGTATACCCGTATTGACGTAGAGAGAGAGATGGTGAACAATTTTAAAATAACCACTCGGTACATCCGACCATGATTTGAAACCCCGACCTCCCCATTTACATCCGCCGATTTGGGTAGGATACTGTCCGTATTTAAGTTAGTTTGTAATTAGAATGTGGCTAATAATCTAACTCTAAGGCGTAACTTTCGTGTCATACTGTCCTGCTGACGATGGAGAGATTGGTGTTCGAAATCCTGAATGAGTTTTTTTTTCCTAAATGGTTTCCCACTCTCCTTCCACGCAAATTCGGGTATATTTTCTCTAAAATGCTTCCTTTCTCATCCCTACACCCATTAGAGTAACTATCATAATATGATACATATATTATATGTGTTTAACCTGACCAGGTATTAAGACGTGGTGATAACAAAATAAGATGTGTGCATGATCAATGTGTTTAGAAAAAAAATCCAGGTTAAATACCCCAATGAAAATGATAATCCTTTGAAAAATTTCGAAATTTCGACTCCAAATCTTACTAAGATTAGAATTCGATTCGAAATTTTGAATCTTTAATATTGTAAAATTCTAATTAGATTCGAAATATGTAATCCAAAGAAGTCTTAGATTAGGATTCTATAGGCTTATCTCAAAATTCTAATCTATTCATAGTTAATTAACAAATTAATATAATCAAACCGGAAACCAGTAATTAGTTGAGTGAAGAGAGAAATGAACACGAGTTCCGTTCGTAAAGGAATCACGTGATGGGAACATTTGTTTGACAGAAGAATATCTTGTATTTAATAAAAGTAGTTAGGCCTACATTCTATTAGATATTAAAATATATTTACACTATCATTAAATAAAAAAGTTGTAAGAAATTTATTTAATTTGTTACCTTGTGAGATTTATTTATTGTATTTTTTTTTTTTCTAAAATTCTTTTTTTTATCTCTAAAATATTTATCAACATTTTTAAAAATATTTTGTTATTGGATTGGGTTCGTTAACGTAACAGTAAAATATTCAACACAGATTCGATTTGAAACATTAACATAGTAAGTCTAAAATAATTAATAGTTCGATTCGGATCTGAAAATATATTTTAAAAAAATCCAAATTATCTTTAAAATGGGATTCGTCTAGGATTCGATCAGATTAAATAAACTTAGCATGAGATTCAATTCGGATTCAACTAAAAATCATTCTTAGGTATAATATTTGAACCTAATTTTATTCGACTAAGCCAACATTCGGATTAAATTTAAAACTGAAAATTAAGGAATCGCATAGGCTTAAAAGATGATAAAACAATATGTTTAGCAAAACTTTTTTTTTGGCCAAAACAAATAAAATATTGCTCTAGTAGCAACGTTTAGTTTAATTTTCTTAACGGTGATATCAACAGTTGTTGAACATCCATCATGAGCAAAGCAGCATTGTGATAAACTTTTAACGGAAAGAAAGTTGTCATTAAATTCCAGGACGTATTGACAGATGTTCAAAAACTGTTGATATCAACACGTGAAGAAAATTAAACTAAACGTTGCTACTGGAGCAATATTTTATTTATTTTATATAAAATGCAAAAAACCTGTCTTTTCTCGCGTCCCCTACACGACCACCTTAAGACTTTCCCTAGAAGCCGAGATAATCATATCAAAGCCTCAGTTTTTAGTGAAACTTTGAAACTATACGAGAAACTTTCTGCAAGTATTACGTGCAGTTAATAGACAAACAAAAACTTAGCGATCACTTCGTTTATTTCCACCCGGCTACCTGACCATAATTCTAGTCAAATAACAATTTTTTTTTAACATTCTAGAGGAGAAATACAGGCTTAAGCTTGGTTCACAATAATTGAGGATTGTTTTAGTTGTTTTGAAGCTTCAAAACTGACATTCCCACGAGTACTACAATCCGAGAATATTTCTTTTCGAGAAGGTGGTACCGTGGACTCATACGTTTAAGCTGGTTATACAGTACAGTTAAAACATTTACAATTATAAACATTGTTTTTACTTGAATGTGTGACTTAAAAAAAAAAACTGCAGGCATCTTAAAATTGTAAAGTTTTGTATCTCCAAGTACAAATTCAAAATGTTGGAAACGTAGAGCCCAAGTTTTTGGTTGGATCAGGGATTCCCGACCTTATTTGTTTGTAGGGACCCTTAAAGTATTTTGTAAAATCTTGGGGGAACTCCTACCTGGTTGACATCATTTTCGACAGGGGTGAATAACAAAACATACAAGTGAACCAGTAGAGTTGGTAGATTAACTCGTTCATTTAAATAAAATATTTCAATATTACTTATTGTTCATTTCTATATTTAATTAATTACTGACTCATCAACGTTCTTACTAATCTCACTTTTAATATTAACACCGGGGGCCTTCTCTTCATCTTTCGGTTTACATGTAAGGGCACTTATTGGGTTTTCTAAATGGGGGTGGATTGGAGTCCCATCTATCGGGGGGTGGCAACCCCTTTCCGCGAGATAAAATTTCACTAATTTAACCTTGCGGGAGGAAAATTTAGAGCATCTGAATATAATTCTGAGCTAAGAGGACATTTTCTAAAAAAAAAATTAACAATAAATAAAATGTAGTTGTACCTAAACCTATTAAAAAGAAACATTATATTTTTCACAAGTTTATTGAACAGAACAAAAGAGAATAGAGAAGAATGAAAAGGGAATGGGAGAAAATCTAAATTTTATCGTTTTTTATCTTTGTTAATTCGCAAGTTGACGATTCAAAGTTGTTAGGATACACTTGTTCTCTTAACAAATGGGCAGACCAAAATAAACAGGCCTTTGCAAATTCTCGCGTAACCCCGAATCCTGAATGGAAATCACTAGTCTAGACGACCAGGAAGATGTTGCTAGAGCTGGAAGATAAACTGTGGTGTGTAGAAGAGAATACGGCTATGCAAGTACACTATAGTCGCGATTATCCGGCCCTCCGTATTATCCGGTGAGGCTCTTGGTGCTAAAACAAACAAACCGGTACATGTCCACTATAAAACATTTCTTGTATTTCTAATGTAACCCATTTGACGCTCTATTTTCACTTGTTCTTACTTTGTAGCCGATGTTACAGTTCCAAAATAAATGAACTGTATAGTAAATAATTTAAAAATATCTTTCTCGTTTAATTTTTACTGTCCCCCTATAATTACCTTATTCCTATTTTACATCTCAATCAGAAAATGGACGGATTATATTAAAACAAAGTTAAATATTCTGTGAGAATTAAAAGAAAGCAGGCAAACTCACACTGTGTATTATTTACACTCTGGTTTCGTATTATCCGGCCCGGAATGACGTCACTTTGGGCCGGATAACCGCGTCTCTAGTGTAGTATGATTTATGGGAATCAGGAGACAGTTTATCAAACTAATAAATAACAAATATATAAAACCCACCCCGGTGGTCAAAGGGTTTAAGGCGTCACTCTCGCAATAGATTGAACTGCCAATGACGGGGAGGTCGAGGCTTGAACTCTAGTCGAGGGTACTGAGGGGTAGTTTTTTTTACTAAATTGTTATTCACTTTCCCTCGACGCATATGTGGATACATTCCCTCTAAATTCATCCTTTCTCACCACTAACACAACGTAATTACAAGACCCGAATAGATGGTATCACGGCAAGCATAGTCAAATGTTTAATTTAGTACAAAATACGTCACTAGATGTCATTCTTGTATTTTCTCGGTCCTTGATTTTCATTGGCTGGACGATGACATTTTGAGGGGCGCAGATAAGTTTTGTGTGAATACAAAATCTGGTAAATTAAAAACTTTATGTTTATAGGTTAAGGTTGGAGGTTAAGGGACGTGAGAAAAGGGAAGGTTTTTTTGCAGTTTTTAGAGAAAAACTTTTTTTTTAGGTCAAAATACATAAAATATATCTCCGATATAAATATAGAGTTTAATTTGTTTCCCATGGTGATATCAACATTTGTCGGATATCTGTCATGAGTTTAGCGGCAATAGATGAGGAACTATTTAAATAATGAGGAAAAGCTGTCATTACATTCTAGATAGGGGCCTTCAACCACGGCCCGCGGGCCACTTGCGGGTGATAACATTTTTTAGCGCCACGCTGGCTCATGAAAAATATAAAATTATTTCAAGAGAAAAAAAATCACAAATACAGATATATAGTCAACTAATAAAAAAATTATGTATTTTATTTACCTATTTTTCATACCATTTTTGCTTTCCAAGCGAATAAAAGTACGTTTTTTACTATATACTTTAAACTGTCAAATGACAACTCTAGTAGACAAGACAAATCTACCTCCTGCTATGGAACAACAGAGAAATCCTTATCCCTGGTGTGAGTGTAAGAAGAGACAGAAACTTTGGTCCTTGGACATAAAAAGATGTTGGACACCCCTGATCTAGGACATCTTTGACAGATATTTAACAACTTGAAATCACCATGTGAAAAAAAAAAACTATGTTTCTAGTCTAGTGGAGTAATATTTTATAATTTGTCAAAAAAAAAAGTTTCACTTTAAAAACTGTATACGCTGGCCTTTTCTAGCTTCCCCTTAAACTATGTTAAATGTGAACTAAGCTTAGCGCTTAGTTTTTAGGCCACGAATGCAGCGTGATTGACGTGCAAAGGAACAATCACGCATTCTACAGGTAGTACCAATATAAAACCGGTGAATTTCCTCACAATATGCGATGTCACGAAACGGTCCATTTTCAGTTGTGTCGCGTGGGAAGAAGCCAATTCTTAAACAGACATTGGTTCGATAAGTGAAGTTAGAAAATGAGCGGTTCCTTGAGTTAAAAGTGGTCATGACACGACATCAGGTCAACGAGTAGTTTTAAAAATACAACTTAGATATGCTCTTTGGTTACAAGCTTTATTTGTCACGCGTCTTACTTATCTTTCGGGCTATGCGCTCATTTAATATTTACGCTAATGTTATAGGGGTGAGGAAGGTTGAATTTATAAAAAGTGTGCCTGCATTTACGCGATGGGGGAGTGGAAATCTCTTATGAAAAACCACCCTATGTACACAATGGTAAATGAACCCCTACCTCCCCGTCACAAACACGGAAAACGAAACTGACGCCTTAGTCCGCGTACTCGCCTGTGTATTCACTAAGGTTAGAAAAATGACTTGACTTGAGAGATTGTATTGAGTAGGTCAAATTAGAATAAGTGCATTCGCGTTAACTTTGAGCAAGAATTGTGGGAACCTTAGTGATAAATACAATGTGTAAAATTTCCCTCTACTTCATCCGTCTAAGAATCGAACCCCGACCTGCTTGTAATCGGAAACCCAGTCTAAAGCAATCTTCAAGCATAAGAGTAGGAAAAAATAAACATTTTGTTACAAATTTTAAAAGTTTTTTTTAAATTTCTCTCCCGTTTACTAATTTTTGATCACACCTATTTCCAAAAATTGAAATAAAAAAACTGTACTTATATTTCTTTGGTGAGATGAATAATTAATAAAATAAAAAAAGTTATTCACTAAATAAACCAGCCAATAACACTACCCTTCGCTCTAGTAAATAGTAACAGGTCATCTATCTTTTAATTAAAATGTAATGTGATAATGGCCATTTTGGTTCGAATAATCCCCCCTCTATTACAGCGACTACAGATGGTGAGAACCCCAGCCCAGGAATAGGGGGAGTATGTAGCCAACAGGACAAACACACAAACGTTTTGAATTATTAAGGAACCATCTTGGCGTGAAACCATGGTCCCCCAAACCACTGAGTCAGTAGGATGGGCGCAACCTAACATTAGATTGAATTATATTATCATGGAAACGCAGAGATAAGAGATAAATTACGTACTCAGGTGGGGAGCTTAATTTCCACCGGTTCCGTTCGGCTGCGCCCGAAAGATCAATAGCAAGCAACCAGCAGAGCATGTGTGTATACGAGTCCACATAATAAAGCGTGTGTGGGGATAGGAGGCCGAAAAAAAACCACAATCATACTAGAGATGGGATATAGTAATGTTTTACAAAATGTTTATTATGCTACCCGGACATATTTATTACCATTTCTGATGCTAGTGTTGGGTGATCATTGTTGTCATAGGTTAAGTTAGTTTGTAATTTTGAAGTCTCATCGTGCCAAAGATATTACATTTTGTATCCAATTTCTTGATAGTGTTTTACATAATTATTTTAATTTGTAGATAAATTATTGAAAAAGTAAAACTTTTTAAATAGATTTTTTAATTATCTATACACCTTAGTTTCTTTAGAAATTTAAACTTTGGTCAGTTTTCTTCGTAAAAATAATGTTCTTTTTCAAAAGTGGGAGTCGATAAACAATTCTACGATTTATTTTAAGATACAATAGTATTAATGTAGTTTAAACGAATTGGAATAATTATACATTTTATTTTTATAAACTTTCCTGAGGTTTGGATCTTTTTCTTAATTATAGTGTTAATTTGTTATATGTCTAGTTTTAAAAACAAAGATAAATTATAAGAGATAGTTCAACACTAAATATAAATATTAATTATATAAAATATTTCAACTGAAAATATAAATAAAAAACACAGGAAATATTTCAACTTGAAATCTATAGATAAGTTTTTCTAAAAATTAATCTTAATGTTTTTTATAAACCATTTTTAAACTAAAGTTAATAGCATAATTTTGTTTATTGAATAATTAGTGCAACGGGTAGAGGGTTATTTTACAAATATTTTAAAAATAGACTCACAGCTGTTGTCTAACAATTTAGAAACTTTTTTTGCTCATGTCAGTAGAAAGTGAAACATTATGTTTGTTTGAAGTGTATGAATAGTGACGTAATCATAGATAATGTAGCTGAAATGGTCTCGGGATTAACTTGACTAATAATAAAAATAAATACTTCACCTCACCACTTGAGCTTACACTAGTATTTATTAATATATGTCGAGAGTCGACATATTTGTAATGCCGAAACCTCCCAGCCCAATCTTACAGGTGTCAGATCATTTTAAACATCAAATTTTCATCTAATACTTTACATTTACAATCTGTTATTTTATAATATCTTCACGTCATTATCTGGTCAAATAATTTTTAGATCTAAAGAATGCTCAAGTTATATTTGAATTATTTTGAAAATTCATTTGGTACTTATCTTGATTAGGTGAGAAACTTTTGTACTAAAATAAATATTTTTGAAGAGATTCCTTAATATTTTAATTGCTATAAAAACAACTTTAACCTATTTTTTGAAGTATATTTAAATTTAACTAGAAAACAAATGAAAAACTTTAATAAATATTATATTATTTTATCATATCAATCTTCGACAAGGTCCACAGATGTGTTTATTTTTTAATAAAAAAAAAGTTTACTAAAAGAGTACAAATAGTTTCCTAAACAAAAATATAAAATCATTTGAATAACCTTGAGACACTAGAATAGTCTGTTAGAAATTCCTTTACGCCCAGAAAGTAAGTGGGTTATAACGTTCAGAGGTGGAGCTGTCCGGCAGTAGGAGAAGAAACAGGGGAGGGAAATACAAATGACAATACAATGTATCTTGTAGCATTTCTATTAAATGACATCATTCTATTCACAAAGATCCATTCTACACTCCTATAACAGTGTGTTGTGACTATTAAATGACATCATTCTATTCCCAAAGATCCATTCTACGCTCCTATACCAGTGTGTTGTGACTATTAAATGACATCATTCTATTCCCAAAGATCCATTCTACGCTCCTATACCAGTGTGTTGTGACTATTAAATGACATCATTCTATTCCCAAAGATCCATTCTACGCTCCTATAACAGTGTGTTGTGACTATTAAATGACATCATTCTATTCACAAAGATCCATTCTACGCTCCTATAACAGTGTGTTGTGACTATTAAATGACATCATTCTATTCCCAAAGATCCATTCTACGCTCCTATACCAGTGTGTTGTGACTATTAAATGACATCATTCTATTCCCAAAGATCCATTCTACGCTCCTATAACAGTGTGTTGTGACTATTAAATGACATCATTCTATTCACAAAGATCCATTCTACGCTCCTATAACAGTGTGTTGTGACTATTAAATGACATCATTCTATTCCCAAAGATCCATTCTACGCTCCTATACCAGTGTGTTGTGACTATTAAATGACGTAATTCTATTCCCAAAGATCCATTCTACGCTCCTATACCAGTGTGTTGTGACTATTAAATGACATCATTCTATTCCCAAAGATCCATTCTACGCTCCTATACCAGTGTGTTGTGACTATTAAATGACGTAATTCTATTCACAAAGATCCATTCTACGCTCCTATACCAGTGTGTTGTGACTATTAAATGACATCATTCTATTCCCAAAGATCCATTCTACGCTCCTATACCAGTGTGTTGTGACTATTAAATGACATCATTCTATTCCCAAAGATCCATTCTACGCTCCTATACCAGTGTGTTGTGACTATTAAATGACATCATTCTATTCACAAAGATCCATTCTACGCTCCTATACCAGTGTGTTGTGACTATTAAATGACATCATTCTATTCACAAAGATCCATTCTACGCTCCTATACCAGTGTGTTGTGACTTTTAAATGACATCATTCTATTCCCAAAGATCCATTCTACGCTCCTATAACAGTGTGTTGTGACTATTAAATGACATCATTCTATTCCCAAAGATCCATTCTACACTCCTATACCAGTGTGTTGTGACTATTAAATGACATCATTCTATTCCCAAAGATCCATTCTACGCTCCTATAACAGTGTGTTGTGACTATTAAATGACATCATTCTATTCCCAAAGATCCATTCTACGCTCCTATACCAGTGTGTTGTGACTATTAAATGACATCATTCTATTCCCAAAGATCCATTCTACGCTCCTATACCAGTGTGTTGTGACTATTAAATGACATCATTCTATTCCCAAAGATCCATTCTACGCTCCTATAACAGTGTGTGGTGACTATTAAATGACATCATTCTATTCCCAAAGATCCATTCTACGCTCCTATACCAGTGTGTTGTGACTATTAAATGACATCATTCTATTCCCAAAGATCCATTCTACGCTCCTATACCAGTGTGTTGTGACTATTAAATGACGTAATTCTATTCACAAAGATCCATTCTACGCTCCTATACCAGTGTGTTGTGACTATTAAATGACATCATTCTATTCACAAAGATCCATTCTACGCTCCTATACCAGTGTGTTGTGACTATTAAATGACATCATTCTATTCACAAAGATCCATTCTACGCTCCTATACCAGTGTGTTGTGACTATTAAATGACATCATTCTATTCCCAAAGATCCATTCTACGCTCCTATACCAGTGTGTTGTGACTATTAAATGACATCATTCTATTCCCAAAGATCCATTCTACGCTCCTATAACAGTGTGTTGTGACTATTAAATGACATCATTCTATTCCCAAAGATCCATTCTACACTCCTATACCAGTGTGTTGTGACTATTAAATGACATCATTCTATTCCCAAAGATCCATTCTACGCTCCTATACCAGTGTGTTGTGACTATTAAATGACATCATTCTATTCCCAAAGATCCATTCTACGCTCCTATACCAGTGTGTTGTGACTATTAAATGACATCATTCTATTCCCAAAGATCCATTCTACGCTCCTATACCAGTGTGTTGTGACTATTAAATGACATCATTCTATTCCCAAAGATCCATTCTACGCTCCTATAACAGTGTGTTGTGACTATTAAATGACATCATTCTATTCACAAAGATCCATTCTACGCTCCTATAACAGTGTGTGGTGACTATTAAATGACGTCATTCTATTCACAAAGATCCATTCTACGCTCCTATACCAGTGTGTTGTGACTATTAAATGGCATCATTCTATTCACAAAGATCCATTCTACGCTTCTATAACAGTGTGTTGTGACTATTAAATGACATCATTCTATTCACAAAGATCCATTCTACGCTCCTATAACAGTGTGTTGTGACTATTAAATGACATCATTCTATTCACAAAGATCCATTCTACGCTCCTATACCAGTGTGTTGTGACTATTAAATGACATCATTCTATTCCCAAAGATCCATTCTACGCTCCTATACCAGTGTGTTGTGACTATTAAATGACATCATTCTATTCACAAAGATCCATTCTACGCTCCTATACCAGTGTGTTGTGACTATTAAATGACATCATTCTATTCCCAAAGATCCATTCTACGCTCCTATACCAGTGTGTTGTGACTATTAAATGACATCATTCTATTCCCCAAAGATCCATTCTACGCTCCTATAACAGTTTTCTTTAGTTTCCAGGACATTTAGCTCTCTATGATCATCAAAATATGTGGATTGTTGTACTTTTCAGAGAGAAAATGTCAACTTTTAAACTATATATATATATGTATAGGGACATAAAACATAGTTTTGGGTTCATTTCAGCAAACAACAATCCCGTGGTCTGTTAAAGGTTTTCTCAATATCTAACTTAAGCGCAACATCGGTTGTCAATATCTTAGTTACCTAGGTGGCCCTCTTAAGACAGTTGGGAGGACAAAAGTTAAGAGTCTCAACCCTGACAATACAAGGTTTGTTATTTACTCACGGGAGGGGGAGGGGGAGGAAGAAAAGGAAGGGAATGAACTTTTGTTTAATCATCAAGTCACGAACGTGCAGGAACGTGATTACTACCTTCCTAAACTTACCCCCTTTTTTGTCACGGGGGGGGGCTAGTTTGTAATTTGGACACGCTAAAGTTTGTTTCCGCCATGCACGGGCCAAGACGTGATGTCGCAGTAGTTTCTCCCGTAGTTTATCTGGTAGTTTGTCCGGTAGCTTATCTGGTAGTTTCTCCAGTAGTTTATTTGGTAGTTTCTTCCATAGTTTATCTGATAGTTTCTTCCATAGTTTATCTGGTAATTTCTTCCATAGTTTATCTGGTAGTTCCTCCAGTAGTTTATCTGGTAGTTTCTCCAGTAGTTTCTATAGTAGTTTCTTAGATCGACAAAAGTTCTTGGTTCGAGTTTTTAACATTTTTCTCCCCACACCGGGTCTTTCTCCCCATTTGGCCTACCCGCATCTAATTAATCTATTAATGTAGGTATGAGAAAGATAGTTTGGAAGAAAACTTGCCCGCATTTGCTTGGCGAGAGAGAAAGAGGTAAAACAGTTTAGAAATAAAACATATCAGTACACCCGACCGGTATTCGAGCCTCAACCTCCTCCGTTATCGGCAAGCCAGGCTAGATGAGTGCGACGCCCTTGCCCGCGTGAGCACCTATGCGGCTGTGTATACAAAACTTGCTGTTATTATGTTATTAGACGCTTCTAACATGTTAGTTGATACCGCCTCGCACCGAATTTCTGCGGAACACCGAAACAATCGCGCTTCACTTATCCATCACGGTGTTCACATGATCTAAAGCGTCTGTCTCGCAATGGAATGGATTATCAGTGACGTGGTAAGAGCGAACACCTTGATGTATAGATCCATGTCGCTTATTGACTGTTGGATCCTAAACATAATTATTGTCAATCCACTAGAATGTATTTGTAAAGGTCATAACATGACTTTTGGGGTTCAAGGCGTTGCTTCGGTGGATGTCTAGACGTCACCCCTCCATGCTAGTGCGTATACCCCCTCCATGCTAGTGCGTAATACCCCTCTATTCTTGTGCGTAATACCCCCTCTATTCTTGTGCGTAATACCCCTCATGCTAGTGCGTAATACCCCTCTATTCTTGTGCGTAATACCCCTCCATGCTAGTGCGTAATACCCCTCTATTCTTGTGCGTAATACCCCCTATTCTTGTGCGTAATACCCCTCTATTCTTGTGCGTAATACCCCCCCATGCTAGTGCGTATACCCCTCTATTCTTGTGCGTAATACCCCTCCATGCTAGTGCGTAATACCCCCAAACCCTAACACCCTAAGTTGAGGCAACACTGAAGGACGGGTTTTCCTAGTTCATGAGTCTTGACAAATGTGGTTGCATAACGGTTTAATTTATGAACTAAGAGGTGAGGAGGGTGGTTGGGAGTAAATACACCCGCACTATCCTGGAGGGGAGATGGGGAAAAAACACCTCTAAGTGCTACCTCGACCCCTCCAGTCGCCGGCAGTCCATTCTATTGCGAGAGTGACGCGTTTGGCCCCTGTTCGCGTTGATATATTTATCTATGGTTCGTGCACCTCCATATTTTGTAAAACAAATCGGCAACATTTAAAGTACATAGATTGTGAGACCTTATGAAGGACGTGAAGTGACATATGACCTTATAATGCTTAAAGGTTCCACTCCCCTGTCTCAGACTTTAGATTGTCGCATTTCGCTAAGTTTTACTGAAAGAGAATGAATTATTAGGAAACACGTTATCATGTTTATAGCAATGCGAACCTACATATTGTGTTTCTAGAGATACGTACGAACACATTACTTTGCGAACGACTGGGTGAGACTCTACCATGGGCCGCTGGTAGTCATCACCTCGCTTACCCGAGCTGGGCTTTGAGACGTCTGTGGGGCCCTTCCGGCCCTGGATAGCAGGATTGATGGGACCCGGCAGCTTGTAGGACTGCCCACACAAACACACACACTCTCTCCCCCTTGTCTGCCTGTCTACCAGCTCTGACTGTCAGAAGCGACCCTCAGAGAAGGCAGTTGGCTTGTTAATACCTAAGAGTACCGATCTGTTGTCACAGACCATTACCTCTTTTTGTGAAAGTGTTTATTGTTTGTGGAAGAAGGAGTTGTGAAATGGGGAGAGTATTATGCTGTGAAGTATCTAGATCGAGCCTTAGTACACTGTGATGATAGACACAAGCGCAGTCAGGCCCGATATGTGATTTGGTGTGTGTGTGTTTAATGTCTAGATGACCTGAAAGAAAAACACATCATATTAGACACTCAATGAAGGATGGATAAATTATTGCGAGCTTAATCTCGGCTTTTTGTACATCCTCGGTTCTCGGGGGTTGTACAGCCCTAGGTTTCTAACTATGGCGTTTTCCTCCAGCTCTCGGGTTTTGGTGTAGAATCTTCTGTTTCGTTCATCGTAGATCTCCCTCAGCGTCTTTCTCCAGTCTCAACGTGGATAAATGCATTATTTGTTCTTGTGGTGACTCCCAGTACCTTGTTTTAGACCACCTGAAGCTGACTCAACATTTGGCGCCGCAAAACTCCACGCTTCACAGGCGTAGACGAGTAGAGGAAAGACTAGACTCCTATAGAGGAGAAGTTTAGTTCCGGTATTCAGCACCTGGCTCTTGAACAGTCCGTAATTCCAAACAATGACTCCCATAGCACCCTTTTCTCGAGTTCTTGACATGAGTCTTCCAGTTGAGGAGGAAGTCCATTAAGACACCAAGATATCTGAATTCGTTAGAGAAGGGGATGTCTTCATCCAGAACACTAAACTGGTCCAGTGTCTGGATCCTTCTTTTAGCTATCCTGATAACCGTGGATTTCGCAGGGTTTATTAGGACTGCGCAATACGTTGTTTTCCTTTATATATCTATACATATATAGGCCTACATATATAAAGCTGAGACCCGTTACTTGTGCGCACACAGAAACAAGCATGTAAGGCCTACATGATGCGTGCGTCTCGTTGTTCGAACATGTAGGAAGGGGCGGGGAGGTAAATTGAGACACGCGCTGTTTTAAACCCACGGGAGCTGTTCTCCACCTTGACAGCCTTGCCCCAAGGAGAGGTCGTAAATAAAACATGCAATACTCCTTGAGATAGCTGCGCCGTGGCGGGATCAGGATAGGCTACCCCGCACTGCACTCGTGCACTGAAACTTCTATTAGCGTTACAGTGAGGGGGGACGAATAAACTGTGCATAAAGTGGTTCTACTATTTATTGTCTTGGAGTGGATCCAGTAGTTGCCTTCTATGAGAGGTTCAGTACTTATTTTCAAGTAGTTTTGATAGCTACTGTCTTGAATTAGTTCAGTTAGCCTATTTCAAGAAGTAGTTCCGTTAGCTACTGTCATGAAGTAGTTCAGCTATTTTCTGCCAATAAGTAGTTCCTTTAGCTAATGTTATAAATCTGTTCCGCTAGTTACTGTCGTGTTTATCCGAGCTCAACTTAAAACTTTTGTAAACGGCTTGTTCCTCAAAAATTCACTCGATCAAGGTTTAACGACAAATTACATAGCATCATCTCATCCTGTAGGATCCGACTATGGAACCCGCAGCACAGAAGTGTAGGAAGTGTAAACAGTCCGTGTTATCAAACGGTGGTGGACATGCTCGTTTTAAAAATAGGTACGTTTTACGTAATTTTCGTCGAGTAAGGAAGGATGAGGAGAACTTTCAAAGAGGAAATGAGTAAGGATTTGCCTGTGAAGAATATGCATAGTTTTATTTTTCCGACGTTTATGATCATGCCGTGCCATCGATACTTTAAAGAGATAGATAAATTGAGTTATTTCCGATGTGGCTAAACCAAGGCCACCAATAGTAAACCATAAGACGGCCTTGACTTAACTCTAGTGTAACTAACCAAGGACACCAATAGTAAACCATAAGACGGCCTTGGCTTAACTCTAGTGTAGCTAACCAAGGCCACCATTAGTAGACCATAAGATGGCCTTGGATTAACTCTAGTGTAGCTAACCAAGGCCACCATTAGTAGACCATAAGATGGCCTTGGATTAACTCTAGTGTAACTAACCAAGGCCACCATTAGTAGACCATAAGATGGCCTTGGATTAACTCTAGTGTAACTAACCAAGGCCACCAATAGTAGACCATAAGATGGCCTTGGCTTAACTCTAGTGTAACTAACCAAGGACACCAATAGTAAACCATAAGACGGCCTTGGCTTAACTCTAGTGTAGCTAACCAAGGCCACCATTA